>CM070102.1:5550000-5840000 GCA_036178185.1 Liparis tanakae
GTTTGGAGTAGCCCTTGTCACACTGATCGATCCAGTGATTTATTGTTTGTTTCCTAAAGGGTAAACAAAGGGGGTGGAAGTGGGTATTTGTGAATGACTCGAATGGAGACGCTATCTCGCATAACAAGTCCAATTGGTGCAGTCCTTTTCCTCTTTTTGTGTTTTTTCTTCTTCTTGGTTTTGGTGTGTTTTGCAGGCCACATGCTAACGGCTGATCTTCGCTCTTCCTTTCCTCCTGTTCTGACAGATGCCATTGATAAAGGGGACAATCGAAGACTAGGCAAGAAGCCCGTATTTACTAGCTCGCAGGTAATGTTTCAACGCATTGACATCTATGTTGTATTTACGGTATCATTAGCATTCGGAAACGAGAAAACAATGACGGGTGTCACTCTGACTGATTTAGCATGACGATGTCAACTTCTGAGGCTATATTTAGCTCCAGAGAATTCCATGTGAGTGTAATCCCTGACAGCGATGGCAGCGTGTGGCCATCAGATGCCATATGTCAAAGATGCCCCGCCCTGAGAGATGCAGTCGAGAATTAGCAACAGGGCTTCTCTAAACAGATGTATAGCTATAAAAGAAAAACCAGCTGAAGTGACCCAGAGAGGGATTGCCAACATGGCCTCCAGGTCTCTGGCAAAGCGGCTCCATGCAGTCGAAAGCAGGACTTTGCCCGTCTTCAGGCTTTATGCGCCGACACCAATCGGCAATTACGAGTTCCCAGTTCGGTCAGGTCGTTTGCAAAAGTTCCCAGAATTACCCAAAGTAGAAAGAAAGAGCGACTGTGTCTTCTAATGAACTCGTAAAGTAAGAAACCAGTTGTTACAAGTCGATAAAAAAACAAACGGGATGTTTACAGGGTTCGTACTGTCATGGAAAATCTGGAAAAGTCATGGAAAAAATGAAATCATAAAAGTATTGAAAAAGTCATGGAAATTTGTTATCACATGTTCATTGACGCCGAGTTTGAAATAATTAATGTTTTTTTTAAAGACAGACGCTCAAAATGTAAGCCGGCGTACGCTCTCAATACGCCAAATGTTCTAAATTGTTTATACCGAGATTTCAGTTTTGTCATGGAAATTTGGTTTAAAGTCATGGAAAAGTCCTGGAAATCCACTGGTCAACACGTGTCAGAACCCTGTGTTTAGCACCGAGGTTATTCCGTGCTCTGGTTCTTTGATGATGAATCCGGTCTCGCGGTTACGTGACTAATGTTGTCTCTTTTCCCCTTGCAGTCGAGGGCTGTGAAATGCCCTTCGTCTGCTCCTGAGAGTCCTCCCGTGCTCAGGACGCAGAGGGTGTCCGAGAACGCTACATCCGTCTCCCGCGGCGCCGCGGCGGCCATGAAGTCCGACGGGCCGGGGGCCGCTACCAAACCGGTAGAGGGTCACGCGTCCAAGGCCAAGAAGCCGGGAGAGCGGAGCGCGGCGGCGAAAGCGAAGGCCCCGTCGGCCGGCGCGCCGGTCGTCAACGGCACGGGCGCCGCGGGGGCCAGGCGCGACGCGGCCGGCGCCAACGGCCCCAGAAGCTCGTCTCATGGCGCCAGAGAGCCGGAGAAGAAGTCAAACCCCGGAGCGAGGCCCAAGACATCTCCCCCGAGCTACACGGCGACGAGCCAGACCGGCGCCACGAGGGCCCAGAAGAGCTCGGCGGGAAAGGCGGAGGGCTCCGTCGGGCCCGGCAAAGCTCAGGCCAGCACCTCGTCCACCTCCGGCAGCGCCTCGCCGGAGAACGGCGCCAGCAGCCCTCGCAACGACGCCCACTCCATCGCAGGTTTACGCTCTTTATTGACCTCTCCATGCGTTTAGTCACCGACGAGACGAGCTAGAGGGTCGGCACGTCGGCCCGCGGGCGTAACGCCGGGGCCGATTTATGGGAGGGATCCGCCGACTCATCAGTGTGACGAATGTTGCGTCGTGGCCGAGAGGGCGCTCGGGGAAAGACGAGCGCCGTGGCGTGGTCGAATGTCGCTTTCATGAGGAGACGACACGCAGCGCAGAAACTCACGGCAGAGGTCAGAGCCTGGCGGGATTACCCACAGGAAGAGGGTGTTTTAATAAAGGAGGGGGAGGGAGGGTGGGGGGGGACCGGAATGATATTGGTAGCAGGGTTCGTACGGTCGTGAAACACCTGGGAAAAGTCATGGATTTTTAAAATGGTCATTTTCAGGACTGGAAAAGTCATGAAAAAAACATAAATCATAAAAGTTTGGGAAAAGCCATGGAAATGTGTTATGATCACATGTTCATTTACGCCGAGTTTGAAATAATTAATGTGTTTTTTTTAAAGACAGACGGTCAAAATATAAGCCGGCGTACGCAATCAATACGCAACATGTTCTAAATTGTTCATGTTTATACCGAGATTTCAGTTTGGTCATGGACATTTGGTTTAACGTCTTGGAGAAGTCCTGGAAAAGTCCTGAAAATCCACTGGTCAAAATGTGAAAGAACCGTGTGCTTCCTGCAGGGTTCGTACGGTCATGGAAAACCTGGAAAAGTCATGGAATTTTAAAAAGGTCATTTCCAGGCCTGGAAAAGTCATGGAAAAAAACTTAAATCATAAAAGTTTGGGATAAGTCATGGAAATTTGTTAAAATCACATGTTCATTTACGCCGAGTTTGAAATAATTGATGTTTTTTTAAAGAAAGACGCTCAAAATATAAGCCGGCGTACGCAACATTTTCTACAGTTGTCATCTTTATACCGAGATTTCAGTTTGGTCATGGACATTTGGTTTAAAGTCCTGGAAATCCACTGGTCAGAATGTGAAAGAACCCTGTAGTCGGCCTTGAGCTTCCTGCCGCAGTGTGTGCCACTGGGCTGCACCCTGAAAGTGACCCCGCTCGCCTGAAGATACGCTTCATTCTTCAGCAAATGAAGGTTCAATCGTGTCGGGCTGGGGTCGGTCGATTCTCCAAACTACCTGCCGTAGACAAACGTCTACTAACGGTTGCGCGTGTGGTTTTGTTTTCTGTGTTTTAGGTGCGAAGCCGAGACACCAGGCCAAGGCGGTGACCAAATCCCCCCTCACCAAACCTCCTCAGAAATCTGACGCAGCAAAGACCAGCAGGTGAGCCGTACCCCCCAGTTTGATGGCGCTCACCGGTTTGCTTTCTCACGGCGTCTCGCGTGTTCAGTCAGTCAAACGCTAGCTGCAACGATAAAAGGCTCCAAGTGTTCCAGTTGGGCGGATCCACCTTAAATGCCATTCTACCGACCGAGGCCTTTAAAAAGCGATTTAATTAAATTGAGGATTTGGGAGGTTGTTTTTTTTTTTGAAGGGTTTAAGGAGCAAGTTAACAATCCGGCAATTTTCTGTGGTTCCTGTTCTCAACACGAATGAAAGGGATTCATACAACTGTGAAAATAACTAGATAAACGACTCACTTGAGATATTCCTTCTATCTGATATGTATATAAGTACCAATGGCTGTGGAAGAAGCTGCATTAAAATGACAAAATATGGCCAATGAGAACTCAAAGGTGCCTGGAACTTGTAAAATACAGACGCTATCACAAGGATAAAAGTTGAAGTAACAAAAAGATATTTCCTAAGAATCAAAATCTTGAAGCATCGTTAAATTATTTCTAATCTTGTACCAAACATTTTACAAAAATGTAGAACTCTAAAATGACTGAAATCTGTTGAAATGACTTCGGGTCATATGAGTTTCCTCTGCACACGTCTGAGTGCCATGCATCCTCAATGCAGTTTTGAACATGTCCCGGCCTCAATGCGATATGAGCTCAATGCCGGTACACCCAACTCCATTAGCTTAAAGCATTCATGGCCGAGGACGCAAACCAAACCTACCTTCGGTCCTGTGAATGTGAGACGGCCGTATCACCTGGTTGGTTTAAAAGCATCTGTAGCGTTTTTTTCTAACGAGCCTCTTATCTGTCCTTCAAAGATGTTAAAAGCATCCCTTTAAAAAAGAATCCGCATCATCCTAGCTCCGTCCGTCCCGGGAGCACATTAATATTTAACTGTCTTCCTGGAAAGCAGCTGGAAACGGAGCACGGTAGCCAACAAATAGCCGGTAGACGAACAAAATCCTTTTTTGATTGCCGCCCTGTGTAAAGAAACAGATGGCAGGCGCAGGAGCCAAAGGTAGCTCGATGCCGCATCAGAGTGACATTGAACTCCCCTCTATCCTCAACTTGTGACGCAATATAAATGATTTGTAAATGATGTATTTAGGCAAAACTGACTTGTAATATTCGTACTATCGGGACAACCTCAGGGAGATTCTATCAAACTGTAGCTGGGTGAACAAAGATGTCCGATTATAAATAATAAAAAAAACATCAAACTGTAGCGGCGTTCTGTCGTTGTTTTCTTCATCCGCTAAAGAGCTGCAGACACAATGAGTTTCCTCTCACGCACATGACGGGAGACGCTGACAAAGTATACAAATAATAAACGTTCAAAGCGATCTTATGGTCTTACGTTAAAAAAACTATATCTCTCATGTCTAATGACGGCTCTGTTGTTACACCTGCTGCCGTCAAGACGTCATTAAATAGCCCGGCTCGAGCGTCAGTCATTAACATAAACATCTTTTAATATATTCAACTTATAGTTCCTCCACGGTGAGCATAATTCTAAATATTAAATTATAAACAATTCTGAAACTTAAATTGACTAAAAACACACGTGTGGCTCTTACAGTAACAATGTGCTCTCTCTCCTCCTGATCCTCCAGTTATGTTTTTTTAATAATCGGGGTGGAACATCCTTCCCAAGGACACAAGAAACAACTTGAAAGTCTTTGCATTGATAGTCGGCTCATGTCTAAAGGGCTCGTCCTTGAAAAAGAAATGTGAGGAAAGGCTTTGCTGCCCCCCTCTGGTGAAGACTGTTAATGTGTGGTTTATTATCCCCGCAACATACACTCATGCATATTGTTTAATGATGATGCGAGTCGGAGGCTTTCATTTATGGACCGGACCGACCAGCTCATTTGAATATACGGACACGTAAATGTCAAACATTAATAAATGAAGAAATACGTGTGGACACATAAATAGAGAAATAAATAAATGAAGAAATACAGAAATGTAGAAATATATTTATTTTATTATGTCCTGTTGATTTATAACTTATATTTATTCATTCCTTTATTTATACATTTAGTTAAGCATTTATACATTTATTTAAGCATTTGTTTATTTATTCCTATATTTATCCATGCATTTATTTATTTATACATTTATTTAAGCATTTATACATTTATTTAAGCATTTGTTTATTTATTCCTATATTTTCTTATCCATTTATTTATTTATCCATTTATTTATTTATACATTTATTTAAGCATTTGTTTATTTATTCCTATATTTATTCATGCATTTATTTATTTATGCTTAAGTCATTTTGAGTCCTCCATATTCATTATGTGGGATCTTCTGGTAAAGATGTGTGTGTGGTGACTGTTGTTTGTGTATGTTTCCATCCAACCAACCACAGTCCGACCCACAAGTCAAGTGTGAGAGAAAGTGCCAAAGTGAAGACCGGCGCAGCGGAGAAAGCGGCGGCGGCGGCGAAGGCGGACGCCAAGGGGAGAGGCCCCCCGGACCACCACGGTGAGGTGGCCCCACGCCGGCTCGTACACACGCCCGTGTGCCGGTGCAATGCGTTAATGTCCTGCTCTGTCTTTGTGTTAGTCTCCAAGCACGGGTCCTCTGTGAAGAAGCCATCCTCCCCCAGGAGAGAAGACGGAAAAGACGGTTTGAAATCCTCGGCGGCGGACAGAGCGGCCGGCGACGCTCACAAGAAGAAGATCGCGAAACCCGCCGCGGCGATTGGAGCGTCCGTTAAATCCGGTGCTAAACCGGCAAAGGCCTCTCAATCCCCCTCAAAGCAATCAGCGGCGGCCGCCAAGTCTGGACCGAAGCCGAAAAGCGCCACCGATTCATCCGCGGAGAAAGCTTCCCCGAAAGCTTCTTCCAGAACCTCGGCTTCCTCGGCCTCCAAGAAGGCCGGAACGAAAGGGAAAGAGGCGGCGAACGGTCAGAGCTCGGACGGTCAAAGCGAGCCGACTGAAAACGCCGGGGATGCCGCGGCACATACGGGAAGTCCGGAGGTGGCGCTCTCTGACCAGACGAGCAGCCAGGGCGGGGGGGATTCACGCCGCCTGAAACTGGAAGCGAGCCCGAAGCAGAGCCCGCGGAAATCCGAAGCACGGAACGCCGCGAGTTCCCCGGCGGCCCACAAGCCCCCCCACGGCAAAGGCGCCGCCGCCCGGGGGCCGCCTGGCTTTGCCGCCGTCGGCCTGTCTGCGGGCGTCCTCCCGGCTCACGTCGGCGGGGTCCCGAACTCCTCCCCCCGAGACGCGGAGCGCCCCCCCGCCGCCGGCACGCCCTGCAGCACCGGAGAGGACTCCTCCTGGAGCGGCGGCGGCGCCCACCACCACCAGGTCAGCCCCGAGTCGGAGACGGGAAGCACGCACACCACGTCGTCCGACGACATCAAGCCGCGCTCCGAGGACTACGACGCCGGCGGCTCGCAGGACGACGACGGCTCCAACGACCGCGGCGTGTCCAAGTGCGGCACCATGCGCTGCCACGACTTCCTGGGCCGCAGCAGCAGCGACACCAGCACCCCCGAGGAGCTCAAGACGTGCGACGGCGGCGGCCTGAGGGTGGAGGTGCGGCTGCGCGGGCGGGAGGCGGAGACCACCAGCGAGGAGGAGGCGGGCCTGAGGCAGCACCCGCGCTCCTGGCTGCACCGCGACGAGGAGGAGCGCTCCGAGGTCGACGCCCCCGGGAGAAGCGTGCCCGACCCGCAGCTCTTCTCCTCTGAGGAGGAGGACGAAGACGAGGAGGAGGAGGCAACGGAAGACGAGCGGTCCGAAGTGGAGGTGATTCCGGGCCCGCCGCCGCCGCCGGCCGAGCCCTCGCCGCCGTTCCAGGGCATCGTCAACCTGGCCTTCGACGACGACGCCGCCGACGCCGCCGCCCACCAGGAGGCCGAGCCGCAGCCCGACTACCAGTCGGCGTCCGGCTTCCGCCGCTCGGTGCTGCTCTCCGTCGACGAGTGCGAGGAGCTGGGCTCGGAGGAGGGCGGCGTCCAGACTCCGCCCCCGCGGCCCGACGACGGCGCGACCCCCTGCGACGTGTTCGAGGCCGACCCGCCGGCGGAAAGCGAGAAATCCGAGATCCGAGGCGGCGGGCGAGGCGGCAGCGCCGACGCCAGGGAGCGCCCGTGCCACTTGGACCTGCGGCACGCCGAACAGTACGACGGAGGGCCGCGCAGAAACCACGGCAACGCCTCCGAAAGCAAGAAAGCCGATTTACACCTAGACTTAAACGAGCCTCAGCCGACAGGCGACTCTCCTGTAAATGACGCACAATCTCCAGCAGGTAATGTATGATCTACGGACCCTTCCCCGACCCCCCCCCCCCCTCCCCTCCCCTCCCCTCCCCCAAAATCCAACCATCTCCTATCCCGTAACTCCATCGGTGAAGGTTTAGTTTACCCCTCCTCTGCTCCGCCCCCTAGAGCGTACCCGTCCCTCTCTTCCAGAGCAAAAGGATATAGAGCGGCAACTCGTTCAAAACGACGAGTTCAAATTCAAACGACGTCATCGTCTCGCGGTTTAACGCTGCCGCTCAGTTACACCCGTCGGTCGTGAATTTGAATTTGCGAACATCCATATCCTTTTTAGAGACGGAGGGCGGTTTCATCGTAACCTAAACTACATTTTAAAACAACTGATCTACCTTTTGGGCACGTTGGCCCTTGGGAACTCAGTTTATACAACAACAACAACAACAACATGGGGAGCAGGAGGGGGGGGGGGGGGGCAGTGTACATTTGAGTAAGATTGATCATAGATTTGTATTTGTCATCCAGTATCTGCCTTGCGACAAGGCCTGTGACATAGTCATACCAATGCACTTTGATGTACATAAACATGAGATATCTTTTGTCATTTTTTGGAAGTCTTTGGCCCATTTTTTTTGTTTTTTGAAGCCTAAGATAATTCGACATAGTCCAAGGTGCTTTAAATACACGTTCAACATCGATATATATCGTCGCCAAATCATTTGTGTGTCGGGATAATTACTATTAAATCGACCAGCTGACCGGTGACGGTTTTAAAAAGCTTGCGCTTCTTAAAAAACGTGTTCAACGCGTCGTCTCTCCCCCCTCCCCTCCTCCCCCCCTCGGGTGCTATGCTTATTGCTTTTTTTTTCCTGTGTTTTGGCTTTTCATGTCATTTTTGCCATTTTTAAGAAACACAAACTTCTGGCTCTGTCGGTCGACGGTAATTACACCAACATCTGGGAATGAATTTCAAAAGATGTGTTGATGTTCAACTGCGATATGTAGCACACGTTTTTGTACTCCTTTTTTTTTCTTTTTTACATTTGTGTTCAGGTAAAATAACAAACATGTAAAGATGTCCTTGATGTTTCCTTTTGAGTGACGTTCAGGTTAAATCCTAAAAAAAACACGGCACAGAATAGATGACGCTAAACTGCCACTGCTCCTCAGAAAAGTGTGTTTTATACGGGGATCTCCTTGCTGTTCATTATTTTATTTATTTTTTTCTATTGGAGAATGTACCTGTCCCTGAGGTTTATTTTTGTTTATTTTGTACATTTTTAATTTGCGCTGCATTCCATACATGCATGCTTATTATTATTATTATTATTAAATTATTTTGACATTCCCCTCTACCATCAATCACTTTTGTGTATGATTTCTATTTTATTTGTTCTTCTCCATCGCCCATTACCTCGTGTCACACCCAGTAGGCGTATACGTGTCTAAATACATAGACCTTTACTTTTGAAGAAGCCTGTGATGTTGTTCAGTAGCTGTGTGTGTGTGTGTGTGTGTGGTGCCAGTCGCCTCCTCTGTAAAGTGTGTGTGTCTCTAGAGCAGCTGTCGTGGTCCGGCCGTGTCTCTCTCTCTTCACTTCACCACTTTCAGAAAAAGAGATCCCGCCGCCCCGTTGCCTCGAACATGTCCACTGGTGTCAAACGGTGACCTGTTACCAAAAGAAACTCGGTGGTGTGACATCTTTTCTAGTTTTCTTGTGACAGTATTTAGGTCCAAAGACCTGCATGTAAATATAAAAACAACACACACACACACACACACCACTGTTACCGACTGACACGTGCAGGGTCAACTTTATTTGAACAGGTGGATAAAGAGATGCACTCGGATTGGCGGTCCACTCGCGTTACCTTTAAGGCAACTGTACCCCGGCGACTTCCATATCTGAAGTCGGTGACTATCAAACTAACGGATAAAAAAAAAAAATATCACCGCTTTCCGCTCTGCGACGACTTCCCTGTGGAATGTCTTTGAAAGGACACGGTTGCATTAAGGGTAAACCTTTGGGGTTCTCTGTGTTTTTAATATCGGAGGCCAGCGTCTAGTCTCTGAAGTGTGTGTGTGTGTGTGTGTGTGATGTGTGTGTGTGTGTGGAAGAACTGTGGAGGAGTGGTGCAGTTTGTCACTCTGCAGTATTGTCGATTGTTTTTAGGGGACAATGGTTGTGACAGGTTGGATCAAACCTGCAAACATGACCGCCGGCCCTCCAAAGCCCTCTCGCCCATTTACGAGACGGACGTGGGAGAAGCGTTTGAGCGCTGCCCGGACAGGGACAGGGACGTTAGTGCGAAGGCCGAGGAAGAGGAGCGAAGCGGGGTCGTCCGCGGCGGCGACGAGGACGAGACCAACGGGTTCGCCGAGCGGGACTGGAGCCTGCTCCGGCGGCTTCTCTCGGACCACGAGTCCAACCTGGGCGTCATTAACCCGGTGCCCGAGGAGCTCAACCTGGCCCAGTACCTGATCAAGCAGACGCTGTCGCTGTCCCGCGACTGCCTGGACTCGCGGGGCTTCTTGTCCCCAGAGAAGGAGACCTTCAAGCGCTGGGCGGAGCTCATCTCGCCCATGGAGGACTCGTCCACCAGCATCACGGTGACCAGCTTCTCCCCGGAGGACGCCGCCTCCCCACAGGGGGAGTGGACCATCGTGGAGCTGGAAACGCATCACTGACTGGAGAGAGAGAGAGCCTGCCGGACAGTTCACACCTTCTCTCCAAACTTTGAACGTCTTTACATTAAATTTGTCTTAATTCATTATAATTTATAATGTTCTAGCTCTCTTTATGACACGTCTTATTTATTTTTCTCCTGGACTCTGCAGAGCTCTGGGTTTTGCAGCAGCTTATATGCATTTCTCATCATGCCCTCGGTCGACTGTTTTTTTTTTTTTGTGTTTTTTTTTTTTGTTGGACAAATGGGCTATTATGCATGCTGATATTTTTCTATGTCTGTTTAATTGATGTTGCTTCGAAGCTCTAGAAAAGAATAGAGTAAGAAAAAAAGCCACTTTCTCATGGCAGTCTTCTGAGGAAATGGTTGACTGAAGTTTCTTAAAGAAAAAAATAATATCAGCCTACTGGCTTGCATTTAGTGTCATATTGAAAATAAAGATTTGTGTTTATTGAAGAAAAACAAGTGTTACTTACTGTTGGGTCAATGACACTTTATTCTCATTTTGATATGACTGGCTGTCCATGCATAATTAATAAGTGCGTGAGACAGGCGTGGAGCTTTTATCGTACATGTGTGCAAGTTCAAATCTAAAATGTGTATACAGTCTGATGCTTTACAAGACAAAAAGAAAACACTAACGACTGAAATTATTCAAACTAATAAAGAAACGTCTGGTCTCTGCAAAATATCAACCGGAAAAATTCAAACTACCTTCGCATATCACACGATTGGGCATTGAATTATGAACATGTTGACATTAGTTGCATGACAATTGGATAAAAATTGACCGCCCTATGGTAAAAAGAAGATGTTGACCTTCTCATGACCTTGACATTTGAACCGATCAATCCTAAAATATCATCAAATGGTCCCCGGGTTAATAACAAATCATCCCACCAAATTTCATGCGATTCGGTTTAACACGCATACAAATAAATAAATACACGGCGATCAAAACATAACCTTCCTCATTTTCAACGCGAGGGTAATAAAAACACCTGTGTTCTCCACAGGTGTTTTTATTGTGTCACACCTGCCTCCAGGTGTGACACTGAAAGGTCGGAGAAGCCCGGCCAACACGCTGGCTGGTGCAGCAGCGCCCTCTGGTGGCCGTCTGTAGGCACGACAGCCCGGCGCTCGTGCCGCGGTCCCCCTCACACAGGTTGAGGGGTCTCATCAGAACTAATTACACTCTTCTTCACGCTCTTCTTCACGCAGCTGTGGGTCATGGCGTCACACGCGGAAACGACTCCTCAGTGGAGAACAACGATAATAGTGAGCTCGTCTCTCCAGGTGGGGTGTATATACGTCTCTCTTCGTCTTAGTTTGCTCTCGGCAGGTGTGAAGAATAACTGACGGAGCTAGCTTGAAGCTATAGTATCAACAACTAACTAAATGCTAAATGCGTGAGAGGGAGGGACAAAAACTACAGCTGGTGAAACGTTGACTCGTTTCAACTTCCGTCTATTGATATTTATTTGTTTCACACCAGAACCACGACACGAACCGGATTTTAAGCGCGCAGCAGCACCGCATCCGCTTTTCAGACGGTGTGGAGTCTGGAGCGTTTATCTTCCCTCTGTCAGGTAAACCCGCCATGGCCAATACACGGGCCTGACCTTTAACCCCAAAGAACAACGTACACTGACCTTTAACCCCAAAGAACAACATACACTGACCTGACCTTTAACCCTACTGAGCAATACACTCATGGCCTGACCTTTAACCCCACTGAGCATCGTCCACTAGCCTGACCTTTAACCCCACTGAGCCTTCATTCGTGTGTCTTTGACGTGCTCGTCTTGCAGACGGAGCACACACGTTCATTTCTCCAGTCTGCGATGTTGTGCCTCGCAGTAATCTGGTTTAATTCTGCGTGCGGTCGAGTAACGTTGAGTAACGTCGAGTAACGTCGCCCGCTTGTCATGTGACCAGGTATCGCATTCCTGCTGGTCGACCCCCAAGACCTCCTGGAGCATTTTGAGGAGTCCGGACTGATCGAGAGGATAAAGAAGTTTGTGCAGGTGCACAGGAACAGTTTCCTGCTCCTCTGCTCCCCCTTCAATGGGAAAAGGGAATTGGAGATCTTATCGATGATTCAGCACAGGTACTTCTGGAAGGGATGAAGCTGGACGGACATTAACGCGGCGACGGTAACATCGCGATACATCATTTGTCCTCCTCCTCTCAGATTCTTCGGCAGTAATCTCAGGATCCTGCCGGTGCGAAACAGCAGCGAGCTCGTGAAAGGCATGTTGACCATCGCCAAGGTAAAAGAAACGGGCGACGCCCCCTAAAGGTCATCTGGTCGCCGTCGACGATGCTTTAGACGAGCCGTGGTTCCCGTGCGATGCTCTGAGGTTCTCCCTCTTGTCTGCAGGCCACCAGTAAGCCCCACGCGGACCGCATCCTGGACCGCATGGCTGTGGCTCGGGCTCGCGTCATCGAGAGCAGTCCCGTGTGGGAGATGCTCCGAGACGTCCTCTGATGCGTGAGCCAGCAAACGTCACACACTTAACGCTCGTTTTTTTTTAATGCCAACCCAGTACGAGTATGACTTGGTAAATACACACAAAAGACCATTAAAAAAATTGCAATATATTAGTACATTTTGTTATTTTTTGTAAAGATTTCTGCATTGAAAAAATATGTATGCATTTATTTTTATCATTAAAAGATTTTTTTTTTTTTTTTTTTTAATAACCGTCACTGTTCAGTCACTAATATATTAGTACAGTTTGTTATTTTTTTGTAAAGATTTCGGCATTTTATTTTTATTTTCTATAACCGGCAGCCTTCAGTGACGCTTGAGCCCCTGGATTCAGTTTGGGATCTTCAGCTTCTCCTCTGCGATCTCCTCGATCCGGAATATTAGACTCTCCATCAGGTCAAAGGTCACCAGCGCACTCTGCAGCACCTGTGACACACGGCAATGGTCAGCTTGCTGACCCTGATAACAAAAAGAGGTCGAAAATCTAAACAATTAAAAAGGAACCAAAGTGTCTTCACCTGGTGCTGGGCCTCTGGGGACATGTTGGACCCTTCCTGGTGTCTCACCGTTATGCTTTTTACCAACCGGCTGGATCTGGAAGCCTCTCTGGCTTCTGGAGGGGAGAACGGAGACGGTTCGCGGGGTGAGAAAACAAGTCTGTTGTTCAGCCGTCGGTGTGCGCCGTTATTTAAATGCCGCTTTGTTTTGCTCAGATTAGCAGCCGAAGCTAACCTCTTGCTTTCAGCTTCCGCTCCTCCCTCAGGGCCTTCAGTTCAGACGAGTAGTACCCTCTCGATATGCCGAGGCCCACGCGCAGCACTTTGAGATATTCCTCTTTGATCCCGCTCAGCTCTTCCCACACATCTGTCTGAGGGCAGAGGGGGGGGGGGGGGGGCGTTAACCAGGCGGAGGAGCTGTGGGGCGCGTCGTGAGTAGGTCTTAAACTTACGGTGCTCCTCAGGTCTGCTTCTCTGAGCAGGAGGTAGCGCAGGAGGTTCAGGCTCTCCATCACCCTGGACACACACAAGACACAAGCGTTGCTCAGCGGCTCGGTCGGGACGCGGCGCTCCACTCCTCACAAGCGATCTTGTCTTTGCATCTCGGCAGGGAGGTCACGCTTTGAGGAGGTCAGGAGCGGTTTGCAAACAATGCGGTAGCCGGACTTCGATCCAAAGTGTAACTTTACACCGTCATCGACATTAATGTAGCGTGATGATCGTGTACGTAGGCCAGAGCGTGTGCTGTGTGAGGAGGCCCGCTACCCACCGGTCCATACTGGTGAGCAAATCGGTCTCGGCCCCCTGTGGGAGGCACAACACCAGAGCCATCAGTGGGAGGAGCTCCGCCCCCACGAAGCTTTTATCGGCGTTCCCCGGCTGGAGGAGAGTTGACACGGATTAAACGAGTTATAGGAATCAGAAATAGATACGAGGGTCAAATGCAGAGGACGGTGATGTGATGTCGGCAAGTCTCCTTTTTTAATTTTTAACTTTTATCTCACCTTCATAGAAAATTCAACTTGATTCCTGATGTTCTTGATTATGTAACTCTCCACTCCGGCGTGGTTGCTGGTTTTCAACATGCACCTGCAATAGAAAACAGGATGTGTTGTTGTTGTTGTTGTTGTTGTTGCAGCAGAAAATACAGCAAAGAAAAATACAACATTAATTGAAATATATAACTTTAAATATAAATACCGCAGCATGCTAACTGGTATATTAATAAAATTAGGAACATTTATTGAAGCTCGATGCTGGTGGAAAACTACAGTTTATTATGGGAGTAATGTGTTCAACAACAATGACCAAAAATGTGAATATGAATGAAAGAATCATTAATTTATAGTAGGTGCAGAAGGCGTTTGAAGAATAATTAAAATCATGTGTAAAATATCTCACCTGAAGAACTTGTGCTTCGCTTCGGCATCTAACTTATCGATGAAGAGCTGGAAGACCTGGAGTCCAGATTGTCTCTGGGGAAGCGGTGAACACACACACACACACACACACACACACACACACAAAGAAAGTCAACAAATTGAGTGTTACATGACCTCAGATACCACGTTATTGTGTACCGTACTCACCAAGTGCTGCATCGGGCAGTCGGTAAGAACTTCCCTCAGATTCTGTATGAGCAACACACACACACACACACACACACACACACACACACACACACACACACACACACACACACACACACACACATACACATACATTGAATCGGCTACATCTATAGATCAGCGTTCCCGGCTGTCTCGTTTTAACGATGTGTTCAATGCTGCTTTCTAAAGACCGTGAACCAGAGGCCTTACCCGCGGCGCGCTGTAGAAGCTCTTCAGCTCCAGCAGACTCGCGGCGAGGCTGCGGTCCGGAACGCTCTCCAAGCTTTTGGCAAACAGCGCCTGGGTGGAACAACAAATAGACCCGATTTTTGCCCAAGAACAAAATCCCCTCTGCTTTCTTTTAGATGATGATGTATGCACGCGGACGTGGCCTTACCAGGCCTTTGAGCAAGTGTGATTCCTTTTTGCTGTCGGGGGAGGGGAAACAAGATGACGGATTACACGATGAAATTCAGTCGAGCTTTTTAAAAAACGAGACGTACTCTCGTTGACGGCGTACCTACTGAGGAGCTGACCCACGTAGACCATGTTGCGCTGGAGAACAAACAGAGGGCTGGAACGACAGGAAGAGGGGAACAACGTCACGGGTGTTTTATTTTGGGGGGGGGGGGGGGCGGCGTTCACGGCCCGATCGGCGCGGCGCTCACCTGAACACGGCCGGGAAGCTGTCGATGCCGATGAGCTGCACGTGCAGCAGGTAGGCCGCGCAGGCTCGGGCCTCCTCGGCCTCGGCGCCGTCCAGCTGGGCGCTCCTCCTCCTCTTCTTCGTCTTCGGAGGGCTGAAGAACAGGAGCTCCGACGGGGGCTCTTGGATCGCAGGCAGCGAGCGCTGCGGCGACAACAGGGGTCGAGAAGCTTAAAACCAACCTCCACCCCTCCCCCCTCGCGGGAACTCTCTCTTACCATTATCTCCGTTGCGAAGAGCCACAGCGGAGATGTTCCGTCCCGGTTCAGTTCAGCCTCGAGCAACGGCTCCCTCAAGCTCCTCATGCAGCTGCAGATTCAGTTCAGTTTATTTTCTATCGCCCAATAAGACAAATGTGTCTCGGAGGTCACAAGCGGGCCTTTTTTATAAGTCTCATTAGTGCGCATTAGATTCTATCTCTAGGAAGTACACAAAAAAAGGTAAATACTAGAATGGGCACTCAGTAGAGCGCATACCTTCGCATATCACAAGGTTGGGCATTGAATTATGAACATGTTGGCATTAGTTGCATGCCAATTGGATACAAATTACGCGCTATGGTAAAAAGAAGATTTTGACCTTTTCATGACCTTGACTTTTTGACCCGATCGATCCCAAAATCTAATGAAATGGTCCCCGGATAATAAGCAATCATCCCACCTAATTTCATGCGATTCGGTTTAATGCTTTTTGAGTTATGCGAGTAACACGCATACAAATAAATAAATACACGGCGATCAAAACATAACCTTCCGCATTTTCAATGCAGAAGGTAATAAACAAAGATTGACACATAAATAGACGATGATGAATAAAGTACAACAAAATGTCAAACCCCTCGGATAATAACCGAACAACAACCCATCCGATCACGGTTTACTGCGCTTACAACTTGAGCAGCTCGGTCCTCAGCTCCTCCTCGTCTCCGTCTCCGCCCTTCACCTCCTCCACGAACGGCCGGGCGAGCGCAGCCAGGGCGCCGTAGCCGCGGCGCAGGCCGTGCGCGTCGGCCTCCTCCTGCGGCCGGGTGTACGGCACCGGCAGCCGGGCCAGCTGGCCGTGCAGGCCGCTCAGCGCCGAGCCCACGGAGGCCGCCTTCCTGCCGCCGTCCAGCTGCAGCAGCACTGGTGGGCACAGGAGAGGTGGCGGTTGTTCCCATAAATGCCCAGCAGGGGGAGACAAACCCCCACGTTACGAAGAAATGCACATTTGCTTTATTAGCAGTAAACCACAGTCCTGCGACCAAGGGTTTCTGTTATTTAGTACGGTGGGAGATGTTAACAATTCTTAGAATATTAGCCTCTGATGTAGAAATGGTGTCTTTTGCTGTCTACTGTAAGTTGTGTATGTATGTTTGGGTGTTAAGTTAAGTGTATAAGCTACTGGTTGACCTAAATTTCCCTCGGGATTAATAAAGTATCCATCTAGCTAGCTAGCTAGCTATCTAGCTATCCATCTATCTTTCTATCTATCTATCTATCTATCTATCTTGCTTGAACGTCTTGCCTGTTTGAAGGTGCGAGACGAGGGCTAACACGGTGTCGGAGATGGCCCCCGGGTCAACGTCTTCAATGAGTTCCAGCAGGCTGTGCACGAGTGGATTTGGCCGGCAAGTCTGCACAACAGAACCGACGTTACATCGAGAGTGGAGAAAGGCGCGTGTCCGTTGTTCCTAGAAGAATGGTTTGAAGCCGTACCATGGTCAGGTGTGTGATGGCGGCCTGGCAGTGGTCGAGACTCTCCTCCTTGTTTTTAACCACTCGGGTTAGAAGAGGCGCCATGAGAACGCATCCCATCGACCTCACGATCCCCTAAGTGGAAGGGGGAAGAATCCGATGTATTGCGTAATCACGAGTTTGACTTTCACGCTAATGTCCAAAAGGAGTGCCTTGAATGTGTTGTTATTTGTTAAGGTGTGTTCACACCTAAAGCAAAACTATCTTTTCGCGTGACCGAATCCCATGGAAATTCAACAGACGCGTGTGGCTGCGATGGACGTTTGGTGCTAACGCGATGTGGGCAACACGTAATTTTCGTCCCTAGTTGAAATATTTCAACTTTGAGGCGTTAATCTCGCAACTTGGGCTAATCAGCTCTCGAGTTGCTCTGCGAGTCATCGCTGTCCTGCCGCTGTTGAATCAGAATAAGACGGAAAATAATGTGATGTACAAAGTAACAGCGTTGAGATGTTCCGCTCTCGTAGCGCTGGAAGCGGAAGTCTTTCCGACGTAACAGTAACTTCATCGGTGAAAGTGACAAAGCTGAGGGAGCCTACGGGTGATGTCATCAACCCAAACACCAGGGCCTTAGTGTGTGGGACGTCCACAACAAGTATAAAGCAGAACGAGTGGTTAGTTATTCCGTGGTGGATGAATGAGATGATAACGGTCTTTACGGAGACGAGACACAGAGTTAAGCCCCGCCCCTCGCAGAGCGTCTCAACGCTTATGGCGAAAACACGGTGAAGGGTTGAGCGAGTAAACTCACGTCTGAACGCACCAATAACGAAGTCTTTGAAGAACCTCCCACCCCCCAATTAAACTACGATTAACACAAATTCTCAAGGTAGTTATTCATATTTCTACTTTTTGCAATTAGAGCATCCATCATGGACATGCCATTTTTCATTCGTAGATGCTCTGGATCTGGATTTCTCATTTGACCATCGATCATTTGAACCCCTTGAGGTTTTTTGTTCTCTTGTTTTGAAAGAGTAGCACAACGCCAAGAGTACGGCTCGCACACACACACAACTGCGAGAAGAGCGTTGCGCGATGGGACAGACCAAGGGCACTTAGAGGAGTGCCGTATGGAAAAAGGGTTACCAGTGGAGCGAGAAATCTGACTGCCTATCAGCTTGTTTCCTCCCTCTGCACCTCCAGGTCGAGAGGTCACGAGCGGCGGCTGCCGTTCGCTTCGGTGGCTCCGAGGCCGCGGCGTGACCGTGCACGCTTCTTTTTTTTCCATGCTGTGTGACAGTTTAACACCAAAACGCCAGTGTCGGCACTCGGCAGTGTGTGTGTGTGTGTGTGTGTGTGTGTGTAGCTGGTACCTGGTTTTTCTCCTCCTGAAGAAATTCCAGGAGTTGTGCACCGTCCCCCTGGGTGAGACTGGCACATCCCAAACTCCTGAACTGCTCGTAGTCCTCTGGCTTCAAATTGTCCTCTGTGGTATTTCGCTAAAAAAAAAAAAAAATGTGGTAGAACACCTGTTAGTTGGACCAGATTTGTATTCTCAGCATGGACGAGAGCCAAATATTTAAATGAAATGGATTATTTTCTTCTTTTTTGGGGTGGTGGGGTGCTCTGATAAACCTCGTTAGCGGACGAGGAGGACGCCGAGAGGCACGCCGCAAAACTGCCAGCAACTAATGGATCAAAGTGGGTGTTTTATCTCCATTGATTTCTTAAAAGTGCACACAAAAGTCCCCGTCGCTCAAAGGTCGTCTCCCTCTGTCGTAGTCGTGAAAGGCGACAATGAGTTAGTTCTAACGGCCTCATCTGAACCGTGTTAAAATGATAGAATATAATGTCCACTTACCCATCGGTGGATTATGTCCTCCACCCGGTCTTCGTTGGTCATCGGTGTCTCCATCGCCCTCGCAGCCAATCCTATTATCAGGATGTCTTTATTCAGGGCTCCATAATAGAAGCCGACGGCAACTATAAGAATCAGATACAGCGGTATCTAAATGATGAAATGTGCGGCTCTCCTGGTGACGCGAGGGAGAGAGAGAGAAAGAGGGAAGGAGAGAGAGGGAGACTCTGTAAAGAACCAGAACATAAACCTCTTATCTCGCTTTGTGCTCGGCATGTAAGAGGATTAAACCAGAGCACTTCTGTGTGGCCACGACCGTCTGGAAGCATCGCATTCAATAACGCTGTGGCAGCTCTGGGAGTGGAGTCTCAGATTAGGCCTCGGCTTCTGGCTGATTGGTAATCAGCCAACCCGTCGGCCGACCCCTTTTCGGCAATTGTATGAGCTCAAAAATTTTCCTTTTTCCCCCTCGTCACATAAAAATTGGTCCCGGCGATTTATTAAATTTTATAATTTATCGCGTGTCACTGGAATGATTTGGGGATTAATGGGTAATTGACATGGACACCGTTACGTTGGCCGAATCGATAACAACGAGCACATACTAACTGTAATTTCTCTAAAAATCAGAATTGATAATAATTCTGCTGATGAGTGAAAACGCCCCATTGTGTTTGAATCAAACTAATTGAAATACTCTATATGTGCTTTGTTCACAAACAGTCATAACTGGAAATATGTATTGTTGTCCCATCATTTCATATAAAACGGCTTCCTTCATTAAAGTTGTTTTTTAAAGGCGAGCAGCGAGAACTCTCCAAGCGTGTCAGAGGATGAAGGTGCCAGAAAACATACTTGTTCATATTAAACTCCATGTCTGCCAATAGATCCTACTAAATGCTGCACGCTTTACCGAAAATACTCAGTAGTTTGCAGTTGTTTAGTATTTTAATTCACACGTATGAAAAGAATTGGGCTTTATGTGGTTATTTTATATAGACTATTAGATTATTAACTTAGCAGAAAATATGCTGCAATGTGATATATATTTTATATCACATTGCAGCATGTTTTCTCCTCCATTTAAATGATATATATATATATATATATATATATATATATATATATATATATATATATATATACACGTTTAAATGGAGGAGAAAATATATATATATATATATATATATATATATTTATATCATTTATATCATCGTTAATACATTTCAGCATGTTTTCTTTTATAATATTTTATATATATATATATATCATCATCGTTAATACATTTCGGGATAGAAGATTTTGTCCATATCAACCAGCCATCATGTCTGATTCTGTTATTGTCAAATACACGTTGCTGTACATAATAGGAAGGCCTCTCAGTGAGCATTACAACGTTAGGATTTGGGAGAAGCTCAATTTATAATCCAATGTATATTTTGTAGTTATTGCTTTGTTCCTCTGCATCAGATTTTGGGAGAGAGGGGACATTTGTGTAGTTATCGAACATGAGCCTCCCTGGTCTGAGCCTTATTGTGCTTTGAAAGTATATCAGACAAATAAATTCACCTTTTGACTGGTGCTGAGTTTTCTAATTTCCTAATTAAATGGAGGAGCCCGTCGGATTAGGAATGCCTTTCCATGGCGGCCTTAATGACAACATATTGCTGCTCTGGAAGCACAAAGGCTTCAAAGGCTGGGATCATCTTTTCCCCCCCAGTGTTCGCGTGCATGTGTAATATGATAGAAGTACAATCACTGACGTCCTGCTGCGGCCCCACGGCTTCACGAGAGGAGCCGCTGAAGTCCTGATTTGAGAGATGAATAGAGGGAGAAGCGTGTTTGAACGGTCGGATTTAGCCGACATCTGCCGCTCCTGGTTTGCTCTGCGTATTGCTGAGCGATGAAAGCCGGAGACAAAAGGCCACGCAGAGCAAACACAGCGCACGCAGCGGCGCGCTCCTGTTTGTCCCTGATTTTTGTCATTTTTAATTGTCGGCTGATGAGCTTTTGTTTTGACAGTGGATGCCGAGTGCATAAAAACACAAAAAAGTAAATAACATTGAGGATCGGTACGTGTTTATTATATTATTCATGTCTTCTTTTGGCTCTCGATGGCCAAAATACAGAATACAGTTAGTCAATGATATTATCATATAATAATATAATCATAGTCTAGAATGTACTTTGATATATATATAATGTTTTTAGTTTTATATATGTTTTTATTTTATATATATATATATATATATATATATATATATATATAATATGTATCAGAATATATATATATATATATATATTCTGATACATATTGTTTTTTATATATATATTCATATATATATTATTTTCTTATATATATATGTATACGTTTTTATTTTTATATATGTTTTTATTTTATATATTTTTTTTCTGATACATATAGTTTTATATATATATATATATATATATATATATTCATATATATTATATTGTTAAATATATATGGCGAAATTAACGTACTGTAAAATCACTAATATACGAGGATTTTTTCCCGTAAAAACAAATCTGTCCTACAAAGTCATGAATAAATAAATGTGAGTCATAGAGAGCGCTGCTGTAAGAAGCAACCAATCGGAAAGCTTTAAACTATAAATAATAAATAAAGGTTAAATTACAAGTTGAGCTTTGTAGAACTGGTATTCACAGATTTGAGTTGATTATTGGGTTAATTTTGGAACAACTTAGCGATTGTATTGAAAACAAACTATGAATTTTATGAACTTAGTATACTGACAGTTGTTTGTGACTTTTTATGGCATTTCTATGCTATTGAAATTTTTCAATAGCATAGAAATGCTTTTTTTTTCAACTATATTAAAATCGTCACACGCACACACACACACACACACACACACACACGCACACACTTGTACATACACATAAACTCAAAGCTTTCACTCATCTTTAGCATTTAAGTGTGTCTGTTTCACTGTGGAGTACGTAGAGCCCCCTAGTGGTGAGGTTGCAGATTGCATCCAACTGAATCTCCCTCTGCTCCCCCATTGGCAAACTACTCTGACATAATTCAAGATATTTTAGGGGCATATTATACTTATATTTATGGCCATTACTCATGGCATATTTTACAGTGATACGTTTATGACTTTCTTATGAAATATGTTATATCTCTATGACATACTATAGTTTATAACATGTTCATGGACTTCTAATGGAACAATAATCACTTTTATTTTTGATGAGCTGCCTCTGATCAGTCTCCCTGTGGTTCTGCACCATTAATTTGAAGTTTTCAGCTCTATACAGATATGACACTAATAATAATAAATAATAACCAATATTCCTGAAAATAGCTGTTAACAATGAACTGGCTCATAAAGAAAGACACACACACACTCACTCACTCACACACACTACTTGTTTCAAATAGGTTCCTGTCACAAAACTGGTGGAATAATTCAATCAATCAACCACTCATCAATAAATAATCTGTGTGTGCCAATTCAATTAGTCGATTAAATTGGTACACATTCAGATGTCTCCTATATGTGTGATTTGAGTACAGCTGGCACAGTTTATGTACATTCACTCATGCGGGTAAACATGTTTAGTTAAAATGAAAGTCTGATTTATCCTTTTAAGTTAGGGCTGCAATATTCAACCTTTCGACTCTTTGATTATTCAATATTATTGTTTGTAAAAATGTTTTAAGCTATTTAATCAAGAAATGCCTCATTGAGATTAAAAATCAGTGACTGACAATTAAAAAAATATAGAGACAAATATTTTTATTTTTTATCACAGCATGAGTAAAGCTAAGACTCAAGCCATCACATCTCAGTTCACACAGGTTCACATACCTCTATCAACCAGATGAATGATCCTTTATGTATTCGTTTTTTACATTTAGGCATTCTGATATACACATTTTAGTTTTCTGTTTCTCACCCTTATGTATTACAAATGAGCATAAAACACATCAAAGCTTTGGGGAAAGTATTCCTATCAATAGCAAATAAACATCCAAACAACATCACTGCAGTATAAAATGAGGGGTATGTATAGAGAAGGTACTAAAATGACTCAAAATCGACAAATCTGATCTACTCGCAATAGAAAGCACAGTTTGTGTAACAAGCAGCGTCATTGGCAGAAAACGTCAAACAGTAATGATGTCATTGCTCTTATTTGATTTAGGTTGCAAGTGGGTTCATGTGGTAATTATATTCCAGTATTCACAATGCTATAATAAGTTACACACCAAACAGGGTTAATTAACCTCTGAGCAACCAATGCATCTGCACACATCTGGAAAGCAGTAAACTGATGAGTATATTTATTTATTTATTGGTATATTTCCGCCTCCTAAAAGCTGATTATTTTGCTCGCCAAGTGCAAAGTCACAGTATTCAAGCAGTTGAGGATGTAAATGCAAAAAATGAAGCTGCTGCTGAACTACTTTTACACGCCGAGACGAATGACCCTAAACCGTATTCAAGCAAAGGAAAATATATTTACAGGATTATGTATGAACTCTAGTATCCTCTATCTGATTTTTACACAGTGAGAAAAAAACAGCGACACCCACTTCCTCCCGATGCGCATTCCTCATCCGACTGCATCAGAGACGAGTTAATTTATCTGCATTTAACCGGGCTGTCGCCAGCTATTCCAGGATCCATCCCATGATGCATCGAGTGGAGTCCGCCCATAAATCAGAAGCAGTGTGGCTGAGCATGTGTGCGTGACTGTGTTGATGTCGGAGGAACAATAAAACACGCAGCCTCCATTGTGCCGTCGTCCTTCATCTGTTTGTTTTGTTCTTCACATTTTCGGGACAAGTTGTGACGCCGCCTTTGATGTGCATAAATAATCTGAATAATACGATTAATATTAATATCTATCGCATAGAACACAACATATGACATCACGTTTGATACAGTATTTGTATGTTAGTTCTCACTTTCACAATTCACAAGTTTTGCACATCTGTCTTATAATTACAAACGTATTACTTAGAACTACAAATAACTTTCATACATCACATTTAGCTGGAATCTTTCCTCACACCAATTCAATATGAAATCTCAATTTAAGAAAACTTTTGGGAAACCTCGTAAAACAATAGCACTCTTTTTGGGTGCTACTCGTACCTTAATGTTTTGGATAAAATGAATATGACAGAAACATTTATGTTACTAAATGTCTACTGTCAAGCCATGAAAAGATATCCTTATTATTCCAGATATCCTTATTATTCCAGTTCTCCTTATTATTCCAGATATCCTTATTATTCCAGATATCTGCATTATTCCAGTTCTCCTTATTATTCCAGATATCTGCATTATTCCAGATATACTAATTATTCCAGATATCTACATTATTATAGATATCCGCATTATTCCAGTTCTCCTTATTATTTCAGATATCCTAATTATTCCAGATATCTGCATTATTCCAGATATCCTTATTATTCCAGATATCCTGATTATTCCAGATATCCTTATTATTCCAGATATCCTAATTATTCCAGATATCCACATTATTCCAAATATCCACATTATTCCAGATATCCATATTATTCTAGATATCTGCATTATTCCAGTTCTCCTTATTATTCCAGGTATCCTTATTATTATACTGCGGATGTGAAGGTAGATATTAGTGCAAATCTTAATAAAATCCAAGCTACACCTCTCCAGAGTGTTTTGCCTTTGGGGTTAGTCAATATATACATTTGAAAATATACATGTTTGTATATATATATATATATATATATATATATATATATATATATATATATATATATATTTTTTGTTTTGTTGTACGTGGGCAAATGTTTTCTCTTAGATTTGGTTTGCTTCGATGATGATTCTGATTATTATTGTGTAGTTCTACCTGTGGCGCTGTGTCAGGAGGGGAATCTGCTCCGGTGTGAAATCTGACACCTGCAATTCACCTGCGGGCCACATCTATGTGGTGGCCCCCGAGTCACGTATCCATTTCCACCAATGAATACCGTGAGCGATCCTCAAGTCCGGTGACGACGCGGCGTGACGGTTCCGCGGGGGAGCGGCGGCGCGCGGCCGGTGGCGCCCACGGGCGTACGGGGATCTCGGGTCACCGATATCGCATACCCATTCATATTTAATTTGCCGGACTACAACAAACACCTGATGAGCTTCGGGTGAGTATTTAAAAAAACAAATGAAATGCACTTTTTTTTCCCAATGGAGTTTGAATTTAGCTGAATTCCACGTCAAAACCACAGCGGCACTAGTTTGTTCTTTTATTGAAGTTGAATATAAATTCAGTAGCTAGTGCAGTATTTATTCATGGGGCAGTCGAGTGTACACACCAGTACACACCATCGCAATCCTACGAGAGCGAGATGAAGACTCTCCGTTCTTCCATCCCACATTTCCTTGGTGACCTCTTAGAGCGCAAGAGGTTCTAAGTGAACTATTTATCCCCTCCACACACACACACACACACACACACACACACACACACACACACACTCCCCCCCCCCGAGGCCTCTGCTGACTGCTGCAAGCTCTCCTGTCTGCCCCCCCAACCCTCCCCAGGCCCCGCTGTGCTTGTCAGGAGAAACTGCCATGTTTAGGGCCTCTCCCTCGGGGCCCTGCTTCAGCTCCACCGCCTGCTTCCTGAGCCGGATGCATTTTTATACCGTTCAGATTTGCTTTTGTGATTGCCGCTTTACTATATTTGATTTAACGGATCTCGCATGTCTTCCAAATCACGCAGAAAGTATGTCTTTTGGTTTTCATTTAGCCCGACTGGTGTGGCTCACCGTGTATTTTAAAGGAAGCGATAAGAGAGAGAAAAGAACAATGGACGGCCGTTCCTCGAGCCGTCTGAGTCGCACACTGTGACGTACTTAAAGGGCCACGCGGGTGGATTAAGGGGGATTCATTTGCAGAAATGGAAAATAATAACTATGTTTTCATTAGTGTGTTGTGTCTTCGTTTTCTATTATAATATCTTTCTATATGTATTAATTTAAAACATAAGACCTCTGCAGATGTTATCAAAATAAACTATTACAACCTAACATTAGCTTGGACCGAGCAATACAAATCTACAGAGGGAGCTTGAACTATACATATCTACAGGGAGCTTGAACTATACATATCTACAGGGAGCTTGAACTATACATATTTACAGGGAGCTTGAACTATACAAATCTACATAGGGACCTTGAACTATACATAGGGAGCTTGAACTATACATATCTACAGGGAGCTTGAACTATACATATTTACAGAAGGACCTTGAACTATACATATCTATAGAGGGAGACTCTTCCATGGAGTTTCTTACGCAGCCAAAAGCAGCCAAACCAGAAACTCTTTATGTTTCCTGAAGGCCTCCATAGTCCTCAGTTCTCTTGTAGATCTTAAATCCGACGCATTGCGTTTGTCCTCCATTTCTTCTATTCTGGAAGTGGAGTCTGTAACATCTCAACGTGTTTTCGGGGGTGAACCCCGGTGAACCCTGAGCTAATGGAGACGGTGGTCTCACAGGACGAGATCTTGACCTCGGCCCCCTTTTTGTAAAAGCTTTGCCCCTTGTAGCACAAACAATGGCGGGGGAGGGGCTGCACGTGGGGAGGGGGAGGGGGGGGGGGGGGGGCAGCCCGAGTGTGCGAGCGTGTCTCGTCAAACATTCGTTTCTGCTCCGGCACAAACAACAAAAAAGGGCTGCCGCGCCGATGTGGTCCGGTCTGTCAACGCGGCTGGAGGCCGCTCCATGTGCCGGTGTACCGCCAGGTGAAAGCTCCCCAGGTGAGACAAAGGCCGTTTCCTGAGCTGCAGCGTGTTTCTGGTATTGAGCATCGGTGGGGGGAGAGGGGGAGGGGGGGACTGCACGAACAAATCCATACTGCCTGGATGGACCGACGTGGAATCCGCCGCCTGCCGCCGCCTGCTCAGCCTTCTGTAAATCGGCGTTCTGATGTCCCTGTGTCGAGTTGTTCCCGATCAATACACACAGAGCGGACGCCTCCGCAGACACAGATAACCGCTGCCGGCCTCGCTGTATCTCTGGGCCGCGGAGACTGACACCCTGTCGGACTCGGATCGATGAGTGGCCGCTCGGCCCTGCCCACTCTGCCGTACACACACGGGACGAGGGGGGGGGGGGGGGGGCTGCAAAGCTGCCCGGCAACTCCCCGAGGTGGACGAATCGGAGATGTTACATGTGAACTGGCTGTCAAAACGATTCTGTCATCTCCCCTTCTCTCCGGTGTTTAAAGATGCTGACACACTGTGTTTGGGGTACCGATGTCTTGTTTGGAAGTGATGGAGGCTTTTAGCCTCTTTTTTTTTTTTTTCTCTCCCTCAACTCCTTTTATCCGTTTAAGTGTTCACTCAAGTGTTAGAATTCCTATTTCACCTCCCACGGACTTCTCCTGGCACATTATGCCCACTCACAGCTTCCTTTCAGGTCATCTCCTAACCCTAAACCCTTCTCTGAATTTGAAAACTTCATGTGGAATCTTTTGTTTCACTTCTTCTCGTAAACTTCAAGTTTTTTTTCTTCATATATTATATTATAAATTAGTATTACTTCCCATTTATACATTTTGCGCAGACTTCAATCTTGTTTAAATATCCTAAAAATAAAGTTTATGGCCCAGCTTATCAGTATTCCTCTCTCTTTACTTGACGCTAAGTGAGTAAAGATACAAAACAGAGTAAAGAAGGCCAGATCAGATTCAGCTTGGGGTCATTAATGTTTCAGGGGATGCCAGAGGGGGAATGGGAGTCCACCGTCGGGATCCATTTCCTTTGACCGTGGCTTTGTCATTCTGGATCAATCCCACCCGGCGCAGGCCGCTTGTAAAGTGGCTCGTCTCTAAGTGGACTGATCGGCAGCATTCTGGCCCGCCATGAAAAGATTTAAAAGACACCGGGGTTCACCTTTTGGTTCCTTTTGACCCAAAAAAATCTTTCATTTCATCTTTCAATCTTTCCCAAAGAAGAGAAAAACCACCTCTTCCTCCAGCAGGAAGACAACAACGTATAAATACGGTCATTATTTCCGCCACTTTCTCGCTCCGTCTTCCCCAAAACCTTGAGGCCGGCGTAAACCTCTGGGGCTGTGGAAGTGCTTACCGTCCTACTCCTCTATGCTGCGATCGCCGCAATGTCATTACTGCGCTTTGATCCTGCTGCAGTCTGACACATGACCACGCAGACCCCCGGATGGGCATTAGCGCAGGCTTCAGCAAACCCGACATCGGCGCCTCGCGGCACCGCCACCGCGCAAATCGTTCATTAAATCAGAACACAAAAAGTAACTTTACTTGAATGCCTCGGCATAAATATTTGATCGCGGCCGAGAAGAAAAATCTTTGTCATTTTGTACTCCTCTTATAGAAACCCCCCATCGCCTCGCTCGCCCCTCTCTCTCTCTCTCTCTCTCTCTCTCTCTGTCAGGCACGTGGCTTGTGAAACGGATCTTATGAATTTTTTAGAAAGATTCATAGCTGCGATCGGGCCCGGTTAAAGCCCGTATCGCAGAGCGGCGTGTTCCGCTCGCATATCACGGGCCCGGTGGCGAGCCGAGCCGAGAGAGGGGGGTTTGTCGTGCGCTCGTTTGAGAGAACTTCCTGTTAACTACCGCGTGGACATTCTGGCAACGCGACAATCCGTGTTCGGTACGAACGTGGATTGTTTATTCATGCGCAGTCCCTTATATAATATATATATTTATATATACACCACCGTTCAAAAGTTTGGGGTCACTTAGAAATGTCTTAATTTTTCAAAGAAAAGTTTGTTTTTTGAATGAAGATAACATTACATTATTAAGAAATGCACTCTATACATTTATAACGTGGTAAATGACTATTCTAGGTTGAAACACCTGTTTTACATTTTTTTTATATCTACACGGTTGTATAGAGGCCCATCTCCAGTGTTCTAATGGCACATTGTGTTGTCGCCTTAGAAGACTAACGGAGGGGTAGAATTTTAGAAACCCCTTTGGTTATGTTAGCACAGCTGAAAACAGTTATGCTGGTCAGAGAAGCTTTTAAACTGGCCTTTCTTTTGAGCTTGAAGTCTGAAGAACACAATTCATATTTAAAATAAAAATCATTATTTCTAACCCTGTCAATGTATTTACTATATTTTCTATTCATTTTGCAATTCATTGGATAAATAAAAGTGAGTTTACATGGAAAACACAACATTGTCTTGTTGGGTGACCCCAAACTTTTGAACTATAGTGTGTATATGTGTGTGTGTGTCCTTATGTAAGGTCATTTCAAGTTGTTATTTACTTATTCAGTCACAGGAATCAAAGTAGATTCAATGTGGACTTTTCACACCCGGCGAAACACAACGAGCGAATCAGATTCCTGCAAAGTGATTTAGGTGAAGGACAAAAAGTCGTATTCACGTCACACTCTTTCCATTTTCTTAACGATTTGACTCCAGGCGGGACGTTCAGTGTTTATTTTTTCTTTTCCAACTCCCCCTGAGGTCGGACCCTCCACATACGGGCGAATTGGAACTCCGAAGATGTGTGGATGACTTTGTCTTTTTCTGTTACGGGTCGGCCGTAGCTAAGTGGGGCGAGTGAGCGTCCCGTACCCGGTTCCATCCCCGCTCTCCCCATTACCTGCATGTCTAAGTGTCCTTGAGCAAGGCACTGAACCCCTGGTTGCTCCCCGGTTGCTTCACTGCAGCCCACTGCTCCCTAATAGCGAAGGATGGATCAAATCCAGAGAAGTGTTAACTAAAAGCGTACATTTCTTTATTTTCTTATACTTTGATTTAATATTATAAACAGTCAAATATGAGATCTTCAGATGAGGGGGAATACTTTTCAGAACACGAGGCTCGGCATCATCTGTGTGCCAACCTCGATTTTCTTTCAATATTCAAAGTTTCCACCGTTCCCATAACGGTGTTAGCCTGATTAGTACTTCACTGCACGGTGAAGAGTCTTACCCTCGCATTAGATGTACAGCATGTAACGCTTCACACTCACACACTCCGACACGGCCACGTCAAACCGTTTACCGGCTGCTCGCGGAGAGGCTTCCACAACTCTCCGTCTTGTCACTTGCGTTCAGAAGATTTGCTTTCCGTGTGTTGCCGGGCCTTTTAGCCGGAGCGGATCCTGTTAATGTCACCTTCAGGATCCATACGTTATTAGACATGACTTACTTTGGATAAGAGATGAAACCGCGAGAGAGAGAGAGAGGGAGGGAGTGTGTGTGTGTGTGTGTGTGTGTGGTGTAGGAGGAGAAGCTTTAAAAGGATTGAACACAAGTTCAGAATATAAAATGATATGTGTAAAAAAATACCCAGAGAGCAGCACACGCTACACACACACACACACACACACACACACACACACACACACACGTATGTTCTGACTGAGCGGAGGCAGAGCAGCCTTTTTTATTCCTGAGTGACAGCTCACATCCATATTGTGGAGTGATATGTAATGCTAAATGAACCGGATAAACATGTCTTTAAATGAACAGGCAGCCTGAGCCCCCTCTTTCATCAAACCTGTGGGCCCCCTATCCCATCCCAGCCGGCCCCCGCCCCCCTGACCCCCACCACCAGTCCCCCGTGGACTCATGCTGTTCGGGGCCCCAGACCCTCGGAACAGAGGCCGGCTAATGGAAAGCTTTCAAGGCGGCTGGAGGAAAAAAGATGTCGGCACTCATTTGGCCTGCGCCATCTTTGTGTGTGTGTGCGTGTGTGTGTGTGTGTGTGTGTGTGTGTGTGTGTGTGTGTGTGTGTGTGGTCATGGCTTTAGAATCACACGTACACAAACACCTCGGGACGTGCCATTATAAACAGGCCCGGAAAGTGAAAACAACAACACTGTGTACACACGGTACACACACACACACACACACACTAACACACACACACACACACACAAACATACACACGCTTACACGCTTGCATCGGCCTGCATTTATGTCAGATTATATTGAACTGAAAGGTAGTATTATTTTAAATGTGTAGTCGGGGTTTCACTAAATGTATAGAGTGCATTTATGAACAGACAACCACAACAATGAAATATGATATAAATATATAATATAAAAGAGGATTGTTTAACATGACAAATAATAAAACGGGTAACAGTCGAGGAAGTCAGGGAGAACCGTAACAAAAGAGAGGTTTAAAATAGATGTGAGGCCTCGTCAGCGCTTTAAAGGTCAGCGATCACATTTTGAATCGTCTCTGATTTTTAACCGGCAGAGAAGATGAAACAGGCGAAATATAATCCTGACACACACCTCCGAGGTAAACGAAGCAGAGATCAGGTAGATATGACTCCAATATCTTTACACGGAAAATAGCTGCTATATTAATGCTGTGAATATTGTACAGTGAACTATTGTTGAAACAACTTATTCTGTTCGAATTCATGTTCACCCAGAATGCAATGGGTGAGATTTATCGTATACATCCTGAATTTGTCCGTTATAACATCACAAGACTCTAAACTAGGAAACATGTTTGTTTTCTCAATGGTGTAAACATGTAACAGCAAGTCCTCAGCAAACATGCCACACTCAAAAAGGCTGCATGCTGTGTAGCTGGGGTCCTGGGACAGTGTAGCTATAGACACATACACACACACACACACACACACACACACAGACATGTTCAGCCTGTCAGCTGCCTCGTTGGTGTCTCCTGTTATTATTTTCCTCTCATTCTTCTGCCTTTTCTTTTTTGCCGAGTCATGAATAATTTGTGCCTCCCCTTGTTGCTCGGTGACAGCTGTGCAGTTGGTTTTGCCGTCTGTTTTTTTTCTTCTTTTTCTTTCTCCCTCTTCTCAGATCAGGTGAATAATGAATAAGTCTCTGCAACAAAAGAGCCATGTCCTATATGTGCCCTGCCTCCCTTCATCCGTCCCAGTTTAGCTGGCGCGTCAACCTCTGGGGGGGGGGGGGGGGCGGGGGGGGGGGTAGGGGACGGACAGGTGAGCAGAAAAGGTCTCTCTGGTGCGGAAAGTTTCCTCAAAGGAAATGGGCTAAAAGAATGTTTTAGAACAGTTATATATTATATATATATATGTAATTTGTATTTTGTTCTTCAATGCTTGCTGATAGAAATCTCTCTCTATCTCTCTCTCTCTCTCTCCCTCTCAGGTTATCTCTCTCGCTCTGCAACCTGTCAGACCTGTGTGAAATCTGCTGAAGAGCAAATACCACATTATTATTACAATATACACAACAGCTCTGCAAGCCCTCAGGGAAACAATCCAACTGCCCCCTCTCTCTCTCTCTTCGTGGCGTCTTCCCGTATCTACACAGAGCATCATTATGTCTATTCACTAGGTGTGCCTGATTCTATCTATTTACTCTTGTCAGCTGTTTGGGTGTGACAGGGATTTTAACTAAATTTAACTAAACGTTATTATTATTTGTGAAGGTATTCTTCTCTGCGGTATCAGATTCTCTCCTGGTGTCGTTTTGGCCTATACGTGGTATTTTTCTGACAATAAAAGGCCCGAATAGTTCAATCCAAATTCAGAATGAAACTATATTACAGTTTAGATGTTTATTTAAAAAAAAGAAAAAGGAGAAGAAAATCAAAATCAAAAAGCAAAGTGTCTCTAAAATCGGTCTTTCATTATTCATGTTTAATTTGTATTAATAATAAATCATCCACAAAAACCCACAAAACCCAGACGCTGAACTTTGTAATTGCACAACTATGTCTGTCAAGAGAAATTAATCCAGTCGCACGTCCGGGTGTATGCATGTGGGGCCGTGTGCACAGACGTGCGTGCACTTTACGGACCAACACGCAGACCTGGATTTCGGAGCTTTTGGACTGCAACGCTCTGATTGCTCGCCCGCTCCGATCGATCGGTCTTCTATTCATATTTGATATGCCTCGCGGCTGTGGCGTGAAGCTTTAAGGGGGAAAGGATCCACTCGTGACCCTTGGAGGAAATCTGGTCAGCCTAATGGCGCGTTTGAAGATTGTTTTTGCTTGGAAAGACTTCTCTCCGTGATTGTGCGTCGGGACCGTCTGCCTTCTCATCCGGGTTCTTCAATAAGCCGCTGAGAGAAAGTTGTGAGAAGTGACGTCACACCTACCTGTACTTTATGGGACACGAGAGGGAATATATACGACACGTAAACATTGATGAGAGCAATATATTCATCAGAATTTAAAAAAAAATTGTTGTTAAATAGTCATTATGGTTTAAAAAAAGATATGCCTATTCCACACCAAAAAAAAACATTTCAATATGGGATCATGTTTCGAGACTTCCGGTTTGGCGTGCGTCATAGTAGCGTCCAATTGGCCCCGCCCACCGGACACGTGACCCCACTGGCTACCTGAGATTATTTTAAGGGTTAATGGAAACCTCTTGAGTCCAACAGGAGGACACGTTTCAAACTGCAGCGTCGTGTCTCCTTTATGTCAAGGCTTGATGCGAGGGCGACCTTATTTTTATTTAAAGAGAAAAAAAGAAGAAGAAGAAGAGAAATGACGCATGCGCCCACGCGCTCCGCTCCATTGAGTCTGGCCTCAAATGAGCCTCCCTGTTCTCCTTTTCTGTTCATCTCGGGGTTTAAAATATTCAGGCCTCTGACTGTTGTACAAATCTTTTGTGTTGTTGTTGAGGGGATGGGGAAGTGAGGCATTTAAAAAAATCATTTTGATTCAGAGATTTCAATCAGTGTTGAAGGAAGACGACTAACTGAGTTGCTTCCTGTTTTTTATTTGTTTTTTATTTTGTAACCTTGTTCGAGATGGCTCCAGAATAAAGTGTGCAAATTCACCCAGTCCACAGCTTTAATTGGAAGTCTTTTGGACCCATTCTTTGGGCCACTTTCCATAAATTGATTTAATTGCCGGTGTTTTAATGGGATTTTATTAATTCCTCTTTTCCAGCGGATGTCCTGTAATCCACCCGGAGACCCTCGGATTAAATCTGTCGGCTCACTTTATAACATTTTAGCAACTTTATGTCAAACTCCCTGCCAGCATAACCCCCCCGTGTGTCGCAGCTGCTGCATGTGGGTGCTTGTCTGCAGCTTTCTGACAAAACTCGTTTTTTTTCTTCTTTTTTTAAATAACAGCGATGAGGGTAAACAAAAAAGAGGGAGAGAAAAAAAACACCTGGTTGACGGTTAAATCTGCTCAGACTGTTTTGGGTTCAAACACTGCTGCAGTGGTCAAAACAAACAGGTCGCCTCTGGGGAAATCACAATCACGGCAGCAGCGTACGTCCTGGCCCTTTGTGTGTTTGTTTGTTTGTTTGTTTGTTTGTTTTTCACAGAATAACTGTAATTCACCTCAACACTTCGTGTGTCGTGGGGGATTATAATGAACCAGTTTAATTACATATCAATTATAGAAAAGCAAAATGCGTTGCTGATAGTTATAATAACAATGGCAATATATAAAATAAACACATTCTGGTAACTGCATGTTGCTCTACTTGCTATGCCTGTTTTTATTATTATAGTCAGTCTGTGGAGATCTAAACGTAAAGCCTTCTATTGGAGGAACAATGCTTCCTGAGCATTTAAATTCTCATATTTTATTGCATTTAAAATGTTAATAACAGAAACAAATAGTTATTTTCTATATTTGTCTTTCCAGGAGAGGCAATATATACATAAACAAATATATATATATATATATATATATATATTCTTCACGACAAAAAAAGTTGATTCTGACAATAACATGGTGCAAAATGGAAAATTCCGTGAGCGAGGCGGTAACTCTGTTTATTAAATCACAAAGTGTGTTTTGCCAGCACGACTCCGCACTGACAACAAATCGCCTCGATTCTTTTGAAGAAGCGCAGATTTCTATCTGTCGGCTTCAAACCGTCGGCTCGGTTCTCGTTGTGGGAACACGCAGCTGGCCGCAGCTGGCCGCGGGCCCCCGACGCTGATTCACATCAGTCCTCAATACCAACACCATCTTTCATTTTCAGTGTGCTTCAGCACAGTTCACAGCTTATCTCTGGGTTTCTGGACTTTTAGAACAATCAGCATTGTAGGATGGTAGAATCATCAGTGTCTGCAAAAATCGGCAAAAGTCTTATTCGTTTTCTTTATTAAAATAAATAAATAATCTGTATATCGGACGAGATAATTATATAAAGTATATATATCCAACGCAGTCTTTTTCAGTCTGTTTTTTTTTACAAAGTGAGTCTTGATCCAAGAAAGACGAATCAAACCGTCTCTGTCAGATGTCTCTCACTCCTTTCGAGAACAACGACTCAAAAATACTGAAGTCCGATTACATGATGACGTCATGAGTGCGCACGGTGCGCGTCACTTCAGCCCGTGCTGGGTCTCTTTGTGCCTCCTCAGGTCCACTTTCCTCTGGAAGCCTTTCCCGCAAAGGTCGCAGCCGAAGGGCTTGTATCCCGTGTGCTTCCGGCTGTGCGTGATGAGGTTGGAGCTCTGGCTGAACGCCTTGCCGCACACCTGGCATTTGTGTGGCTTCTCACCTGCACAACACAATTAGGAAACATGTAAACAAGGGATTATTTGTTGGTATATTTCATTGAAGCTAAATGATGTCGTCATTTGTCGTGCATCGGGAAGATCTGGGACTTTACGCGCGAATGACGCACAGATCGTTTACGCGTAAGGAAAACATAAACACCATAACATAATATGTATTGCATTATGGGTTCTTCTCCACTTGCCTGTGTGGATGAACGTGTGTTTCTTCATGTCGGACTTCTGGTGGAACCTCTTCCCGCAGTACTGGCAGGGGTACGGCCTTGTGTCGGAGTGGATGAGCAGGTGCGTCGACAGAGTGGACGACCTCTTGAAGCTTTTACCGCATATTTTGCAGTCGAAACTCCTTTCCTAAAAGGTGTCGCATGAAGAGAGAGGGGGGGGGTCGTTAGTCATGATTTCGAGTCAGCCCGCCCATCCTGACCGAAAGAGCAGCAGACTGACAACAATACTATAGGAGGGTCTGCGCGCGAGTTGCAGGAAGCGGTTCAAAGTGTGTGTGTGTGTGTGTGTGTGTGTGTGTGTGTGTGTGTGTGTGTGTGTGTGTGTGTGTGAAAGGGGGGGTATATTTGTATGTGAGAGGTCACCTGAGAGTGCACGGCTTTGTGTTGTTCCAGGCTGACTCCGTGTCCGAAGGTTTTGCCGCAGATTTCGCACGCAAACGGCCTGATGCCGCTGTGCGATCTGCGCACGTGCACCTCCAACCCGTGCGGAGTAGAAAACACCTGCAAAATAACAAGAGAGTTTAAGTTGAACCTATACATGCGGCCAGTTCCAGATGGGGAATATTTTTGAAATAATCCTGTCGTTGAGGTCAGAGGTCAGCATGTGTGTCTTAAAGTCAACCTTTTGCATCATTTCATTCTTTTAAGCAGCGCCACTTTTTTTTTTAGGTAGAGAAATGTAAATATTATTTTTATTTTAGAGGACCAGCACTGGCGGTTCATAAGCTGCGTAACCCATCCATGTATCCCCACAAAGCAACATGCGCGTGCGCCTCCACCCTCACCTTACTGCACTTGATACACTTGAACGCGCCATTAAGGATCAGACTGGAGCACAGCAGGTCCGACGGGGCCTTCGCGGTGTGGCCCTTCCCGTGCATCAGGCCCCCCTCGGGGTACAGCAGCGCCGCAGCGTGCCTCCTGTAGTCCCCGTACGTCTCCTCGCCCTGCAGGGCCCGGTCTGCGTACAGGGCCGAGTGGGTGCTCCGGTCCCCGTAGAAGGACAACGCCGCCGCCGCCGCCGGACCCCTTTCCACCTCCATGCCCGGGTGGAGGCTCGGCTGCACCAGGGGCCTCAGCCCCGGCCCCGGGTAGCTGCTCCAGGCATACGGCCGGAAGGGAATGGCGAAGGGCTGCGTCTCGTCCACCCGCGGGGAGAGAGACTTCTCAGAATCCACTGGAGAGGGGAACAAGAGGAGAGATGAAAATGCGTTTCCGGGAGCAGAGGTGTCCAATGTTCTTCCAGAGAATTCACAGATGGCGATCCCGTTTAGATATAATATCAGATGTATGCTGTATAATAAAAATATTTAGGCCTAAATACATATACAATTTGACAGACCAAAGGCCCCATGTATATTTTCTAAGGGAACTGATCTGTGATCAACCGAATTCAACAAACAAGTATTAAAATGTAAGATAATAATAATGAGGATGTGATGCGCGCCTGTGTGCTGCATGGCGGTGCGTACCCGGGGACGCAGAGGGGGACGGAGGCCTCCAGAAGTCCTCGTAGAGCGGGGAGCGGCCGCACAGGCTGTCGGCGGAGCTCAGCGGAGACTTCGGGGAGAAATCGGCGGCGTCGGCCAGGTGGGAGTCCGGAGAGAGGCCGTACCGGTCCACCGACACGTCGGAGTCATCCTGGAGCTGATCCGCTTCTGAGGGGACACGCGGAGGACACGCAGTCAACATCGTGATAAAGGTCATACAATCATAATAAAGGTCACTTGGATTAAAAGGATGGCACTATAGTGTTTTATTTGGAACCGGATTATTGGGTGTGCAAAATTACCAAATGGTTAAGACAATATTATTATTTTTTTTTTTTTAAACAATACTAATTAAATAGTGGATATAGAACGTTATCACTGTTTTATATTAGCGTTGAGTCTCAAAATCGACCAGCTGGATAAACATCAGAATTTTCACTTTGATTTTTGTTCACGCATTTTTTTCAGAAAACTATTTATTATTTCAATAAACTACTCAACATTTTTAACAGCGACTTGCCATCAGTATAGATGCAACAACCCATTATGTGTGTCATCATTTAATTATCCTGCAAGACATCTGCAATCGTTGCCAGCATGATTATTTTTATAAGAAGTCAAATGGAACATCGGATGACATATTTTAAGCAAGATAATAAAACAACAACAAAACTGAATCAGTTCGTATACACACCTGAGCAAATATGCGCCAGTATTGTGTCCAGCCGACTGTAGTTCTCCTCCAAACTGCGGGGCTGGTGGTAGCTGTGCGCCTTCTTGCTCTTCACCATGAAGGAGCGCGGCATCTCTGAGCCGGGAGCGGACGAAGCGCCGAGAAATATAGTCCAGCTGTGGAGAGGAGAGCCGCGGGTGGATGCTGCTGCTGCGGCGGCGGCGGCGGCTGCTGCTCTGAACCCGGCAAAGACTCGACCTCCACTGACAGGGAGGTGCGCGTGCCAAGTGCTTTAAGAGATGAGAGAGGTCGGACCCGACGGAGCATGCGCACACGGTCCGCCCCGTCTGCCAGGTGTTGCGCGGACAGGTGTCACTGGAGAGACTATGCTCAGTGCGCTGAGAACAAAATACAATTAAAATAATTATAATAATGGCCACTTTAGTATTTTAGTCTCCTTTTTCCTCAAATACAGGTGCAATAAATGAAAAAATAAAATAATTTCTGAACTTCTGAACTTTCTGAAAAACGATGACAATGATTTCAAGACAAAACATCCGCGTGGAATTATCAGCGGTGGATTTGATTTAGACTGGATTTTACAACCCATACTTTTTGTTTGTGTCTGTGTGTATACAGTCGAGACCGCCACCTTGAGCCGTTGGTCGACCCCCCGACCTCCCCCTCCCCCCTTCGGCTGAGACTGCAGCTCGTGCCTCCATCGTGGCAATCAGGAGAAGCGAGACGGGCCTTATCGGCGCCTTGCTCCAACCGACAGAGGCAAAGGAAACGCGGAGGCACACCCCAGGGTGTCTGCATGGTAAACACCAAATAATAATCACAGGGCGGGGGAAACTCTGCACTCAACTGTGATCTTCTGCTTAATATCACATCGCATTATCACCTAAGAATGCGATAACATCATATACACAATAACTGGCACTAAGCCACATGTTGGATCTCAGGCTCCGTGAGTCGGCGCACACACGTCAGGGTTCGGGGGAGCTTCGTCCCGGTCCGGTGGTCGGTTGGTGCCGCAGGCTGCAATTATGTGACAGGCACTCGCCGCCGCCCCGCCCGCGGCGACAGTTTCACGTTACCCTGAGCTTTATGTTCAAAAGGAAGAAGATTAAAAACACGGACTATTTGTTTTGTGTTGGGCCAGGACGCGGATTGCAGGTTAAGCGCCATTACGCACCGGACAATGGTCGCGCGTCCTGGCGCCTTTTGATCCACCGCAGCTGCAACAAGTATACATCCCACAACTAGTGATGCAGTGAGGAGGACTTTGATTATGGAGAGGAAAATAACCATCACAACTAATACAATCATTCACATATTTGATTGGATTTAAGTTACTAATGAGCTTATTATTAGATTTGACCAATGAGATCATGTATTTGTTGTTCTTATTTGTTCGTTAAAAGATCACAAAGATGCATTTACATTACATTAAATGTCATTTAGCTGAGGCTGTTATCCAAAGCGAGTTACAATAAGAGCATCAACCATAAGTACAAACTCAGAACAGCAAGAATAAAGGAAGTAACATTTCTTCAAGAAAGCCAAACTACAAAAATACAACATAAGTTATACATTAGTAATAATACCATTAGTAATAATATAAGTAATACCAGAAGTAAGAGCATTCAAGTGCCACTGAAGTGCTAATTTATTTGTATTTAAGGTATAATCGGAACAAAAGATGTGTTTTTAGTTTCCGGCGGAAGTTGCTGTTCTGAGGCAGGAAATCAAAGCGCCACATGCAGAGCTCGATTAGAGGCCAAGCGGTGCTTCCGGTCACCGTGTTGGAGGAGATACGAGGCCTCCACCCGGAGAGAGCCGATAGGAGGACTTCCATCACGGCTCAAACATATTACAAAAATTACAATAGTAATTATTAGGCTAATGATAACAATATGTTTAAAGGTTTCTATTACCTGTTGTTCTGCAGAAGCAGAGTTTGTCTAAATAAAATAAATACTATGAACAATTAAAATGTCCTTTTCTACCTAATTTATTAGAATATGTCTTTCTATTGAAACTCAACCTTAAACACTTGAAAACACAAAATAAAACCCACCTGAACTGAGTCTGTACTGATTTAAAATCCGGGTGAAGTTACATCATGATCTAAAACATTTTTATGTGGCATAAGAACAAATAAAGAAGTTAAACTGTTTGGTGTCCGGGGTTTTACAACCAGCCCGTTAAAATGAGAATAAACTGTCACTGTGACATGAAATGCGTGTTGACCCTCCTGTTACCTTTGGGGTCAATTGGACCCTATTCAATGTTTAACGTCTCTAAAACAATGATTGACATCATTTTTTAAAATTCATATTTCATGACTTTTCATAATTTATTGGGGACAACTGGGAAAACATAAAATTCACATGATATGTTTTCAATGTCCTGTACAATTTGACCCCAGGCTATTTTTTACTGCGTAAAACATAAGAAATATCAACTTTTTATTTATTTAAAGTGTTATTGAGGTAGTCAACAAACAAACAAAGTACCTGACACTCAAACCTGGGAAACAATATTAATTGTAATCATTTGTTCTAGGTTTTAATTGCTGGGGTCAAATTAACCCCAGGGGTAAAATATGTTAGTAAATTTTAAGGTAACAGGAGGGTTAAAAAATGTCAAGCGTCATCAATCACTGCAATAAGAAATATGACTAAACTCACAATACTGCGTTGTCTGGACGCAGGTCTTTGAAAACGCCGGTTCCACGGAGAAAACCCTTCTGTCTGATATTAACTGGACCTCAGTAATCCGTCCCCGTAGAGTAGAACCTCTGGAAGAGAAATGCTCGTCAAACGTGGTTTTGTGCATCGAATGATGGCTACTTGAGGCTCAGCTTTGGAAACCGCCAGAAATCACTTCCTGAACGCCGCCAATCTGAACGAGAATCTTCACAGGGGAAGAAGGTGAGCGCGGAGCCCCCCCTCCCCCACGAGCTCACGGTGCCCTGAACGCATCGCGGCCGGAGGACACTCGGGCCCGGAGGCTGCCCACCTGGAAATAAAGAGGCACCAGTCGAGGAGTTTATCATTACGTTTTTATTGTGAACTCATCACACACACACAAACACAAGCATACACACACACACACAGACAGACAGACAGACTCACACACACACACAACAATCTCATTTAGTCTCCAGACTGTGCCAACTGCTCCATAGTGTTGCCATGCGCGTCCTAACTGCACTGCAGACTCCAAAAAGTGCCATAATGTATCCTCCTCCTCCTCCTCCTCCTCCTCCTCCTTCTCCTTCTCCTCCTCCTCCTCCTCCTCCTCCTCCTCCTCGTCCTCCTCCTCGTCAAACACTCGTTCATCCACATCACCACTAATAACTCAGGGGGGAGAGAGAAAAAGATTTAGACTTTTTTCCCCGTTTCCCCCGGAGACGATATGAGCCGATACCACAGGATGCGTTCAGGAGCGTCGGATACAAACATTCAGGGAAAGTCCAAAGCCTCGCACACAACCGTGGGGTTGGAGAGGGGGGGGGGGGGGTAAAACTGGCCTGTGTGGTCACTTCGGTAACACGCAACGACTCCCGATCCCCCCCCCCGCTTGTGTTTATAAAGTTTATCCTCCGTTATGCCGTCTCAGCTTCATCTCTCCCAGTTCAGGTTCCCCCCTGGGGCCACCATCCATCTCCCCTCCCCCTCCCCCTCCCCCCCTGTCTGTGCACATTTTCGAGACAGATCTTCTGGCAGACATCGCTCACTCTACTAACCTTGGGGCTTAATTTGAAAATAAAGTGGGGACGCTTTCAGAGAAGTCAGAGCAACAGCAACATTAACCTGCACTGACTAACTGATGGGGGGGGAAGCTTCTTCTTCTTCTTCTTCTTTTCTTTTTACATTTCTCTCTGACCAGTAACTCGCCTCATGAGGATTTTTCCTTTTGTGTTACCACATGAAACTAACCAATATCTCCCTTTTTTGTCTTCAGCATTTTTCTATACATTTCTAAACATGGGATATGCAATAGATACATCAATTCAAGTTCAAAAGGAATTGAAAAAAAACAACAACAAACATAATAAACATTTACATATCTACAGGTACGCAGACGTCACATTGACCTTGTGATACCCTCGCCCCGGAGGGGGGGAAGGCGTGCGCCGAGGCCCAAACGCCGCTTTGATATTAGCCGCTGACCAAGACAATAGACATATGTGTATACACACAGACGCACACACACACTTTTACAATTCGGCCTCTGCATGACGGACACTTAGTAGTAACGGCATCGATACGTGTTTAATGTTCATTTTTAAAATGCTTTAAAAATATAAAAACACGCTGAATGAAGTGTGTCGTCGAACATAAAAGGATTTATTGCACAGTCTCTTTCTCTGTGTCGTACCTACAGGAGTGACGGGGGGGGGGGGGGGGGGGGGGAGGGGGCGGAGCTTGATGATGGCGCTCCACGTTATCACAAAGTCTCCGCCGGCGGTCCGCCTCCGTCCGACGGCGCCCGGGAAGAGAGAGAAACGACAAAGCAAAACTAAATCCTAAAGTGTGATCCTCGCGCTGTGAAGCGGCGAAATCCAGAGCGCCAGATCTTCTTCTCCTGTGAAGTGGCTGCTGAAAACCCCCTCCTCCTCCTCCTCCTCCTCCTCCTCCTCCTCCTCAACGAGCGCCGACAGCCTCAGTCACGACTCTCCGCGGCCCGGCGGCCGCTCGTCACACGGTGGTGGACATGTGGCTGCTGCTCGGAGGCACGGAGAGCCGCAGGGACTCGTGGTCCTCCTCCTCCTCGTCCTCGTCTTCCTCCTCCTCCTCCTCCTCCTCCTCCTCCTCCTCGTCGCTGTCGCTGGCCCCGAGGTTGGCGCGCAGTCTGATCCGGCCCCTGCATCTCTGCTGGGCGTCCTGGAGGCTCGGGCCCTTGACGCCGTCCTCGTCGGAAGAGTGGTACGACCCGTCGCGCCCCGCGTAGTGATTGACGATGTGGATCCCGTCAAACGAGGGCGGAGCGGTCAGACCCCGCTGGCCCTTTAAGCAGCAGACCTGCGGGAGGAAACACGGAGAGCGTTAAAACGTGCGACTTCTGAGGGAGAACCACGAGGACGGGGCGGTACGACGTGCACAAACACGTGACACGCATGCATCCATTCGAGCACAAAGCGGCGACGCCGTTCCTCAGACTCGAGTCGGGAGCCAGAGCTACGTACCAATGTCCCGCGTGCACAAGTCTCGCAGCTGGTGTACAAGAAATAAACGTCAGAACTAACCCAACGTATGTGTCAAACAAACAAGTTGGTCCTCATCCTGTCTGTTGCTCTGTTGTCTGTTGTCATCTTGAAGCGGCGGTTCAAACTAAGGTTGCAGGTAAAAACTCACATTGCTGTCGAGCTGTGCATCCAAACTTAATGAAGTTTGGATGCACCTACAATGCAAGAAAGTCCTCATCAGACTTTCTTGCATAGTAGGTGCATCACTATTCACGATTCAATCTCCTTATAATGTCTAAATATGCATATAAATCAATAAATATAAAAATATATACACAAATATAAATATATGTATATATATATATATACACACATATATATTTATACATATATACACACACATATATATATACATAAATATGCATATATATACACGCATATACATATATAATATATACATACATATATAAATATATACATATATATGCACATATATATGTGCATATAAATATATATATATATATATATATGTGTATATGTGCATATAGATGTGTATATATATGTGCATATATATGTATATATATATATGTACACGCACATATATATGTGCATATATATATGTATGTATGTATGTATGTATATATATACATATATATACACATATATATATATATATATATATATATATATATATATATATATATATATATATATATATATATATATATATATATATATATATATATATATATATATGTATGTATGTATATATATATATATATATATATATATATATATATATATATATATATATATATATATATATATATACACAAATATATGCACATATATATGTATATATATATGCTCTGATTAGCAGGGTAAAACCCTCTTGGGGGAGCATCTGTAGGGTTGTTTGTGTCGGTATCTGCAAGACGTGTACTGCACTGTCAACTCTGCACAGGAAGTCTCTGGGTGTAGTTAACACTTCTACTAATCTGTTAGCCTCAAAGAAAGAAAAAAACATATCTAAAGCTTCTCGAACGCTCAATCTTAGAACGGGAAGCAGCAAAATCTGAACTTGTACCAGGAAAACGATTTAAAGAACAAAACGGTAGTGTGATAAAGGACCTGTTGTGAAGTCTCACCTCGTGTTTTAGTTCTTCTATCTGGTCTTTGAGGTCGTGGATGTACTGGCTCGAGTCTGTGTGGTTCAGCTGGCCCTGGACCTTTCCTTCTTCTTTCTGTTAGAAGAAGAGACACATGGGGTTACAAATAAATAAGATACGCGGGGCCTTCCGGAAATATGGGGGGGGGGGAGGGAGAGAGAGAGAGAGAGAGAGATATTTTAGCATCTGCAGAGCAAAGGGGTTCAACTTGGAACAGAATGATAGAAGCAGCAGGCTCGCAAAGTGACAGATGTGTGTCACACACACACACACACACACACACACACACACACACACACACACACACACACACACACACACACACACACACACACACACACACACACACACACACACACACACACACACACACACACACACACACACACACACACACACACACACACACACACTTCCCTCCTGTGGTCCTGGGGATGAGGCTGGTTGTTTAAGTAATACCAGTTTACTCTAAAATCGACCTGCACAGCTGATATTCTGGCAAATACTCACCAACAGCATCGGCATCCCCTGTTGAGCAAAAATCATGACTCAAAAACAAAGGAATACCCCCCCCTCCCCCTCCCCCCTCCCCCCTCCCCACACACTTGTTTCAGTTAGCACGCTGTATTGTTTACACTTTCTGTGCGTCTCCGATGTTGTGGCAACAACACATTTATTTATTTATTTAGAATCTGCAAAAGACGTCCGAGAGGGATGTGTGAACATTGATGATGAGGGTTTGATTCTGACTCACATTAAACTTCCATGGAATCGATTGCCTTTCAATAAAGACACGCTTTCAACAAAATGACCTTTCCAATTGACGTATAGAGAATTTTTGCGTGTCATACGTTTGCCCTTTTATTCTTTTATCTTTTGCATATTTTGCACGTGAAATGAAAGACAGTTTTCATATTTAAAAAATATGAGCATTTACTATAAATTTACGAGTATGCCAGAGAAACCTCAAAATAAACCATGCATGTCACCTCGGCCTCGAGGCGAGGAAACCACTTCCTGTCAACGCGGGGGCCGCGGCGGGGCTGCGGCGTTCGGCAGAGGCCGTGAAGGCGATAGTGAGAGAGTCGTGCGTGTGGCGTTCGTGTTTTCCAGCGGTTGTTATTCGCTTGCATCTCGATGAAAATCTCTGCGTGATTATCGAGGGACGATAAGAAACCGATCGATAAGAAAGCGGCAGATGTTCGCCGCCGACGTGCGTCACGCCGTCTCCGACGAGGAACTGATTTCTTTGAACCGTTTCTTGTAGTTGAAGCAAGTTTTCACCCACAACTTTAGAGAGGCAGTAACCAAAACCACAGGCCAAGAAGCCAACGGTGACTCAGCGATTTCAGCTCAGGCAGAAGTCAAGGCGCCCATTGGCGTCTTTTCCCAACACTGATCATTAAATTAAAAAAGGGAGATAAATGAAATGTAAATACTTCTGCATATTCATTAAATGTGTCGTCACTCTGTAACGCCGTTCATTCTGGTCACATGACATCTACTGCTTCGGTCCATCCTGGAGAGGGATCCTCCCCCGTTGCTCTATTTCTTCGCTTTTTCCCTGTGGAAGTGTTTTTTTAACTATTTCTTGGGAGTTTTTCCTGATCCGATGTGAGGTCGAAAGGTCAGGTATGCCAAAATAAACTGAATTGCATTGAGGGCTCATTACGCGGTGACTCTGGTGTGGGATGTTGATGCTCCATCGCTCTGTAACCAAACCTCAGACCACACTGTGTGACCGTGTGTGTGCCTGTGAAGATTTTGGGGGTTTTAGGTGTGATACTTATAAATAGTCTTCAGGTGAGACTCTCTGAAACACCGTAAACTCCAAAATACATTTACAAAACCTACTCCCCTCATCAAAAATGTTTCCAATAAAGCCCGTTGCTATAGTAATACAGCTGTGTTGACATTCATTGTCCTTATACACCAGCCTCCACTTAAAGGCATCCACAGGAGCAGTTATAGATTATTAAACACCTGCATCTCCGTTGTGTGTTATCCACAATATATTGACCGGCAATGTCTTTCTAACAGATGGTAAATAGGGCGACGTAAAGAAGGGAAAATAAGAATTAAAAATCTGTGTGTGGAATAAAATCCAGCAATAATGAGGATATGAATATTTCATTTCTTTGTCTTATCCTATTTATGTATATTATTCTTTCTTCAAACAATGGGAGAGGGTTCCTTGAACGGATGCTGCTCAAGTCTGGCTTCTTGTAGTTCCATATTGCACCACTAGAGCGCTGCGCTCACTAAATGCGGGGCTACTTGTAGTTCCTAGAGTCTTAAAAAGTAGGAGGGGAGCCAGAGCCTTCAGTTATCAAGCTCCTCTTTTATGGAACCAGCTTCCACCTTCAGTCCGGGAGGCAGACACAGTCACCTCATGTAGAGTAGACTTAAGACTTTCCTCTTTGTAGTCTTATAGTCAGGGCTGAGTCAGGTTCACCTGGTCCAGCCCCTAGAGATGCTGCTATAGGCTTATAGGCTGCTGGGGGATGTTTTAGGATACACTGAGCAACTCTCTCCTCTTCTCTCTCTCCTCATGGATGACTTTACATCTCTCCATCACACATTACTAACTCTGCTTCCTCCCCGGGGTCTTTGTGACTTCACGTCTCATAGGGCCCATGGGACCTGGCTGTGTGTGATGCCTCCGGCCACGGCCCTGCTGACGGGCGATATAAAAGAAAACTGAATTGAAATTCTTATCGTTTGGTTGATTTCCAACAGGCCACACACACACACACACACACACACACACACACACACACACACACACACACACACACACACACACACACACACACACACACACACACACACACACACACACACACACACACACACACACACACACACACACACACACACACACACACACACACACACACACACACACACACACACACACACACACACACACACGGTGCGAAATGGAGAGGGCAGCCAAAGAGAAGGGGTAGCTGGGAAAAATCAGAAACACACGGCATCTTCATCTGCCGGTTGCTGCACAGCTTCACTCGCTAGAAAACAAGCCTCAAACCAGTTTGCGTAACTTTCTTCATCAGTTTATCAATCAGAACGGCCGAGTGTCGGCGGGGTAAGAACAGGCCTGTATTTGCTCTAGTCACCCTTGTTGTGTGTAGCGTTACATTTGTTTGGGGATAAATAATACTGTTTACATTTTTTCACTTTTGCTTGTGGAGACTGTTTGTGTGTGAATCTCAGTATCTGATATATATATATATATATATATATATATATATATATATATATATATATATATATATAAAATATATAATCTAAATTTTTCTCCAGACAATCTATTTTAATATCATCAAATAAATAATAATGTTATTATGCAAATAATGTTTGTGTTTTTATATTTTGTATGCATATATTGTTAAATAGGTGCACAATATGACATAGGATGTGAAAAAAGAGAGAAAGGAAGTAGTTTTTTCCATTTCATCTCCATAAAAAAAATCAGTTTGAAGTGTGTTTTTACTAATAACAACACCATTCTTTACTAAACTGTCTGTCTTACCGCCTCCGGCTCTGCTGTTCACCCTGCATGTTTTTGCCACTTCACAAATCAACAGTTAAAAACATGAAACAACTCGTCATCAGGACTGTGTGCGTGTGTGCTTTGATCAGATCTGATTGAAACCGGTGTTTCCTTGGCAACGTAAGCAAGCAACACATCAACTGCTATCAGATTCAGATTATCCTCCGATTTCCATCGAGTGAGGGGAGCTCAGAAAAAAACTCAAATAAAGAAATCTGTCTTGTTAAAGAACTACTTTAGTTCTAACTTAGATAATGAAACTCGACTATTCGTGTTACGGGACAAGCCTCTGGAAGCTGAGGAAATTTAAAACGTGACGTTACAGACGACCTGCGGCCGGGTGACTCTACCTGAATCTCGAGCTCTGAGATCTGTTGCTGGAGTTCAGCCATGGCGGCCATGTTGTCCGCTTCCCGCAACCTCACTGCCATCACCTTTTCTTTACTCTGCAGACGGGGGAAAAAACAAAGACGCGCAATGACGGTTTTGCCAAAGACCGCGGAGGAGATGCCGAGAGGCCGGAGGAAAAACATGTATTGAACATTTGAGTTTCTTCTCCTGTACTATTGGATGTGTGAATCTACAGGTGGAAGTTTAACAGAAATCTAGCAGCACAACCAGAAATACATACTATCAGAAACTATCAAAACTACTAGTTATAGAACAAGAATATCTCACGCATTAAAAGATACATTATTTAATCAAGCAAGAGAAAAGCAGAGCTTGAACATGTAAAAAAAAATAAAAATAATAATAATATTGTATATTATTTTACACAGTATTACATTAATTCAATTCAATTCAGTTTATTTGTATAGCCCAATTTCACAAATTTGTCTCGGAGTGTTTTACAATCACATTACACTACATGTCATTTAGCAGACGCTTTTATCCAAAGCGACTTACAATAAGTGCATCAACCTAGAATACAAACGAAGAACAACAAGAATACAGTATAAACTTTGAATTGATTTAGATTAAGCGGCGGGTTGCACCTTGCACTCAATCTCAGCTTGTCTCCGCTTGATCTCCTGCAGCTGCCCGTTCAGGTCTTTATTTTGCACCGTCAGCGTTTGCACACTCTCCTGGAGACAGCGACTCTCCTGCTCCGCCCGTCGCATCTGGTTACTGTGAATCTGGTTCTGTGGGAGCACGGGTTGCACATAAACAAAAATATTTAAACTTTGATAAAACAATTCCAATCCACAGATATCTGCGATAAAAAAGGTGAATGGTTGTTCACAGAGGACTGCTGCCCTCTGAAGGAGACCGTGTGACAATACAGGGAGAGAATGCACTTCTTCTTTTTAAAGCTCATTTACTGTTAACTAGAGGAACTGTAGCTCCACCTCACCTACTTCACTACCGTACTACAGCCAGGGTTCTTACACATTTTGACCGATGGATTTCCATGACTTTTCCATGACTTTTAACTAAATTTCCATGACCAAACTGAAATCTTGGTATATACTCAAACATTTTAGAAAATGTAGCGTATTGAGAGCGTACGCCGGCTTATATTTTGAGTGACTTTCTTTAAAAAACATATGAATTATGTCAAACTCGGCGTAAATGAACAGGTGATTATAACAAATTCACCAAAACTTTTATGATTTAAGTTTTTTCCTATGAATTTTCCAGGCCTGGAAATGACCATTTTGAAATTCCATGACTTTTCTAGGTTTTCCATGACCGTACGAACCCTGTACAGCACACCTTTTACTTTCCTGCAATCATTTGCATTATGAGGCCAGAAATGTGAGAAATGTGTGACAATGTGAACAGGCAGGACTAAACGGTTCACGCGTTTAGGAAGCCGGCGTGACCTCTGACCTGCGTCTCCAGCTCCAGCATCCTCTGCCGCGTCTCCCGCAGCTCGGCCTGGGCCTCGGCCTCGCGCAGCCTCACGGTCATCAGCTCGTCCTGCAGCTCGCTCACGGTATTCTTCCTGCTGCTGTCCTTCCAGCGGCCAGCGGTGCGTGCCAAGTGGCACTGAGGAGAGGCGTGACGGTCACTTTACTTATCAAACGGATACGCTTCCCTCTTCCATTTCACTGGCATGGATATTTGTCTCTTTCAATAAAAAAATATGTAAACACATATCGGACAGAGATGATGTATGCACGTGTCATGAGGCTGCATTCTAGGCAGCAAACCTTTTAACGTTTTGTGCGTGGACTTTCTTTTTTTTTTTTATATATATATTAATATTAAGGCAAGTACACAAAGAAACAGTGCAATTGTGATACATTTAGCATTTTTCTCCCCCCCCCCCTCAAGCATTCAGGTCAACAGTATCATTCTTATGGACAAACTCCCTCCCCGACCAACAACCTCTTAATTGAGGATACACAAAACAAAACAAAACAAAAACTAAATTAAACTAAATCTAATGAAAAATAAAAAATAAAAATGAATTAGTAAATGAACAGTTATATAAAATCAACGATACACGCGTGGACTTTCTTGGTGACTGATAGACCCGTTTCTCTCATGTGATTTCTACATAGCTAAGGAGTCAGGTAGGTATATGCTCCTCCCACAATGTGAAGATATTGATGAAGGACCCTCCTGATGATAGGTGTCCTATCCCTACTCTAATTCCGGTGGGATGATTTATGTCCCTCAAAACCCTGGAGAGGGCCGTCAGGTCCATATTTTGGTAAATCATTAAATACTTTCTTTCATCTCGGCTTTGAGATTTCGGTCTTCTTTTCCGTTCCAGCAGAGATAAATGTAGTGCCATGCCACGGCCATGTGGGCGCTCACCTGCCAGTGCTCCTCCAGGCCTCTGACCTGCTGCCTCAGCTCCTTCAGGCCGGTCAGAGCCTCCACCTCCCTCAGCTTCACTCCGATCAGCTCCTCTTGAAGACGCACGACATTGGTGTCATCGGGGAGCGACGTGTTCCTCTGAACGCGGCGCGGGATGACAATGACGCGTTACAAAAGAGTGGCGGATCCAGCCGGGTCGGCTCACGCTACACTACTGTGCATTTGCAAAGTATTCAGGCATTGCGTACGGGAGCAACGCACCTGTTCAATATCCAGGATCTTGTCTTGCATCTCCTTGAGCGCGCACTGAGACTCCGCCTCCTTCAGCCGGGCCTGCACCAGCTCTCGCTCCAGCTGCAGCACCGACTCCTCGGAGTACCGAGGGGCTCCCTTCTGTAACGGGACATGTGCTCAGTAAGTTCAGTCCATGTACATATTCACATTCATACTTACACTGTGTTGATCTGCACTGCACACATTTCATTTACACTACACACATACACACACTTTGCATTTTGCACACTATCTATATATATATATATATATATATATATATATATATATATATATATATACACTATTTAATTTTACAGTGCTGTATTTACATATATGTTGTGTATATATACATATATATTTTATATTTTATATTTCACTTTGCACACTTTACTTTATGCACAGTCACTTTCTTATACTTATATTTTATTGTATTTAGTTTTATCGGTGATGCTACTGTTGTCAACAAATTTCCCCTTGGGGATTAATAAAGTATATTTCTATTATATTCTATTCTATGTTGATAATATATATATTCTAGGGCTGAGCGATCATTTTAGGACTGAATTCCCATTGTATTATATTGTGCTTAAACCATATACAGGGTTCTTACACATGTTGACCGATGGATTTCCAGGACTTTTCCATGATTTTAAACCAAATTTTCGTCACCAAACTGAAATCTCGGTATAAACATGGAACATTTTTGAAAATTCTGCGTATGGAGAGCCGGCTTATATTTTGAGCGTCTTTCTTAAAAAAATACGTATTAATTACTTCAAACTCGCCGTAAATGAACATGTGATTATAACATATTTCCATGACTTTTCCCAAACTTTGATGATTAAGTTTTTTCCTATGACTTTTCCAGGCCTGGAAATGACGATTTTAAAATTCCATGACTTTTCCAGGTTTTCTATGACCGTACGAACCCTGCATATAAACACAGCTCAACGCCTCCTCACTCCTCGCTTGCAGCAGACACCAACCCTTTGCCTTTCCACATACATCATTCATGGCTGCTCATTGAAGGAGCAACATGGCGAATTATGTAAAACATCGGAACGCTTTGCACATTACCGTCCGGAACGCAGCCATCAATAATTTAGAGCGCTCGGGTCGATGGATGTGCGACGAGAGGACCGTGTGAGCGGGGGGAGGGGGGGGGGGGGGGGGCACGTGTGAAATCTACCAGCTTACATATTCATGACTGCATCTCTGAGAATGCAATCGGACAGTAACGGGGCCTGAAGGGTGTCGTACTCCGTGTCCCGATTTCAATTCATGCATGCCCAAACGGATCGTTACCCAAAAGCCGATGTGCAAAAGTGAGAAAAACGCTGCTCTGCCACTGCGTACGGATTTATTCGCTCGGCGATACGCGTCAACTGAGCGGGTAACCGCGGCACATCTGAACTGTTACAGAGCCAGGTGTTTAGCACAACAGCTCTGGAAATGGTCGTCCTGACCTTTGGATACACGCCATAAACTGATCTAGGGGGGAAAACCGTCCCGTCTCGCAAGTCTCAGCGACCGCCACGGACCGGGGGCGGAGCCGCGAGCCAGTGCCGCCTGCCAGCCGGGGACTCGGCGGCCCTCCTTACCACTTGCGGCTGCAGCTGCCTGCCGGGCGTCTGGGCCGGCTCCGGCTGAGCGCCGGCCTCCTCGCCTTGCTGTTTGAGGGTGGCCAGCTCCCGCTTGGCCAGGTACAGCTCCTCTGCCTCCTGAGCCCGAGTCACTTGTCCCTTTACACGACCAACCGGGGGAGGAGTGGCGTGAGCACGACAGGAAGTGGGAAAAAGCGAGATGGCGGAACGGATGGGCGAATCAAGAGGAGAAGATGGGGGAGTGGATTTCATGCTTAATTCTAGCAACGTGTGATTTATATGTAAACCAATTCCTTTGCTTTCTTCAGCTTTTTTCCTGCCACAATGTGCTATTTCATGCACTTATTTGACACTTGGGTTTAGTTCTTAACTCAGAGAATCATTAGCGTTCATTAACTTCTGCATTATCACCGTGTCATGTATTGTAGTAATGATGAGCATGCAATGCTAAGAGAGAGAGAGAGAGAGAAGGAAGAAGAGTAAATAGAGAAAAGAGAAAATGAGGAATATACCTGGATCAATCTATCTGCCAAGGAAGCACTTTCCTACAAAACAGAAATATCAGCGAGAGACAGCAGAGGGAGACAATCCAGAGGACAGTTTAAAGCACACGACAACAAAAGAACAATTGATTGTTTAAGAGAAGAAAAAAACGCAATGTTCATTTCCCATCCAGAAACATATCTGTTTTCAGACCGGACAACCCGTGTTTACATTCGGGGTTTTAGAAAAGGAACATTGCATTCAGGTGTGGGTGAAAAAAAAAAAAAGTGCAAATAAGCTGGAGGCGGTGCAGATAACAGTGAAGAAGGTAACAGTGACCAGAGAGTGAGGTCCGGGGTGGGGGTGGGGGGTGGGGGGTGGGGGGCAACAGTGTGAAGGAGCGACGTGTTGTGCAACTGAACGGACGACGCGGTCCATCAAAACGTTTGAGCTGCTAGTGAAGAAAAGGGGGTCCTGGGAGTTACGCGACAAGAGATGCGCCAGAGAGCAGCAGCCGGTTGGAAGTAGCAGACTCATTTAGACCAGTGACCCCCCCTCCCCTTTGCTAGCCATGGCAGGCCTCATGCACGGTGCCTTCACCAGCGGTAGTTGCGGGGGGGGGGGGGGGGGGGCAGTACTAAATCGGTGCAACTCGGGCATGCAGTGCTTTGCGACTCGGACAGCATCGAGCCGCAGCCCCGTTGGCGGTCCGAACGGCCCTCGGTAAAAAAAAGCACCCGCCTCGGTTAGTGTCTGTTACCGGAGCCACAGACCGGCGTCTCGCTTCCAAATCATCTGCAGTCGTTAAAATGCGCCATGCTGCACCAGCCAACCGCTGACGGTTCATCGCGTGAACGGCCGTTCGGCGAGCAGAGGAGCCCGCTGAGAGAAAGACCCCCCCCCCCCCCCTTCGTTAAGAAGAGCGGCGCAGCTGGGTGGGGGTTAACGCCGCACCAGCAAAGCATCGTCCGGCTGGTTATTCTGGTGGCGGAGCACCTGTGGAAGACACGGCTCGCACTCACTTTCTCCAGCGTGTCGATCCTCTGCTTCAGGAGCCGGTTCTCGGTCCGCAACCGCTGCAAAAACCACATGGCAAAATTGAGATCAATAAAAACAGAGTGTAGCGTTTGGATCGCTTCTTTTAACGCTCGACGACGCCCACGCACCTTTATCTCCACCTGCTCCTCCATCTCTTTGGATTTGATTGTAGTGTAGTCTTTCTCCAACCTGAGAAAATATCAGCGAAGACCAGAAGGTTAGCGCTCACTAAAATGTCTACCGTGGGTACTGGAAAACAAATGGCGGGAATTAAAAACGGGGTCAAATATCATAAATCGGCGGCAATAAATGAGACTTAAATGACATTTTTAAAGCCGTGATACCAACAGATTGAGAATGACTGTGTATAGGAGTGCCTTACGGTTAAAGCACATGCCCCGTTACCGCAATAATGATTGTTACAGGAAAGTTTGGGCGTTTAATTGTAAAGTTAATGAGGGAAACCAGAACAATAAAGATCCATGGAGTCAAAGTCAAAGTCAGTTTTATTTGTCAATTTTCATATGTGCAAACATACAGAAGATTGAAATTACGTTTCTCTTCTGTCCAACATAAAGTGAAGTGATTTGTGCAACATAAAGTGATTTGCGTTTTATCCACAGTCTTGTATAAAAATGAGTGCATAAGCAAACGGAGCGGTTGGTGGAGTTGATGGACTTAGAGCTCCACTTACTTTTTCATCTTCTTGGCATTGTATTTAACTTGATAAGCAGCCAGGATGACTTTGTCCGGCCCGCTGTCCAGCTGGTGTGGGATGACCCTCTGGAAGTGCTGGAGCACAAGAAGGAAACGGGATGAGTGACTCTGGGCGGGTTGGACGGTTGGTGAGGTGGAGGCCGCGGCTGGTTTACCTGTAACATTCCCTCCATGTCGAGCTGGATGAGTTCGGTCTGGTTCATCTGGAGGATGGCGAGCCCCACGCGGAAAACTATCTCCAGACCCTGAAGAGAGAGAGAGAGAGAGAGAGATAGCAGGTAATCACTGAGGAGTCATCTTGTGAAAACCTCATTTAAAGCGACACTAAGTAACAATTTCTACCTTAAAATAACAGCTTGAAAAAAATTGTGCCGCTACAATGACTTTTAATATGGAGATTTGCGCCTCCGCCATCGAGGGTCTGTGGGATGAATTCAATTCAATTCAGTTTATTTGTATAGTCCAGTTTCACAAATTACAAATTTGTCTCAGAGTGCTTTACAATAAAAACCCGACTATGTAAGATTTTGGAGCCGCCCGGTCCTTGGACCTGCTTTCTGTCAGTGATGACCAGCGTCACATAGTCCAGTCCACCTCACAGGGGACTTTTTATTGTCTCCGCTACGCGACGTAGATACAGAGAGACATGCTGCTGTGGAGACGATCAATAACAGACGTTTAGTTTAGTAAAAGAACAAAGACGTCTTTAAGAAAGGGACCTGACATTACTTCTGCTGTCATCTGGAGGAGAGAGAAAGTTACAGGGGGCGGGTGGAGTTTTTTTTTTTAACTCAAACTTTAAAAGAGCCATATGCGTCACCGGAAGAGCCATATATGGCTCAGAGCCAGAGGTTCCCGACACCTGATCTATCGTAACTGGGTATTTACGACACTGAAGTACACGTTAAATACCTGAAGGGGGCGCTACAAGGGGAAAACTACATAATGGGGCTTTAAGATGGGTTGAGGATTTAAAAAGTAGGTCTCACAGCCACCATCAAATGTGCACATGCAGCGTTTTGGTTTTCTCCAGCAGGTGGTGCTCACGGATAATCTTTCCATGACGGTAAACTTCATGGACACTAGAAATGTTCTCTTAATCTCAAATTAATGGAAGACATGTCAACTTTTTAAAGTGGAAACATAGATTTTATAGATTTAAAAACTGCAATTTAAAGACATTTGGTCTGAGGATGTTAGCCACAGTGACAGTCAGCACAACCTCAGGAAACCGTTAACAAGAGTACAATGCAAGCTTAATAAACAGAACAACAAGACGTACAAAGATACACATTCCTTAGGGAACGATACATTCAAGCAGACATCTTGACATAGTTCAAAGTGGGTGGTTGCTCCATTTAATCTGACCTCACACATGAAGATGTCGAAGATCCGCGTGGCGACGGGCAGAGGGAAGGAGGTGAGGAAGATGGTGAGGAACCAGGAGGAGGCATACATGGACGTGTGAAAGCTCTGCGACTGGAAATGCATGTGCAGCTCCGGGAGTTGTTCCTGCGAGACGATAAATCAATAGATTCAACACCACTGCCACTCTCCCAGGGAATTAAATTACAGGTAAAGATTTTAGACCATCTGCCACCGTGACACATGAGGCGTCTACCTGGATCATGTGCTCAAACTGGTACATGCAGAGTCCCAGCTCCGCCATGGTGGGTTTGAAGAGCTCTCGTAATCTGTAGTCTTGCATCAACTTCACGAACACGCAGAAAGCCTCCTCTTCTGGCATCTAGAGGGAAACATTCAGGATGAAATCAAAAACTCAAAGTGTGTGTATGTATGTATACGCGTATATATATATATATATATATATATATATATATTTTTTTTTTTTTTTTTTTTTTTTTATTATTTTCTCTTTTCTTTTGCTCCTCTTTTATTTTTCTCTCACATTTAAGGAATGTTGGAGCATTCCATTTGTCGGTTAATATATGTATCTATTTGTGCGTATGCATATCTGTCATCTTCTATTGTTATTGTTTGGTTCTCTGTTGAGGAACAGTCAGTAACACTGAACAAATAAATGCTAGTGATATTGATATCTCTATGCGTATACGTTATTTTGTTGTGCCTTTTATTTTTGTTGTTTTTTTGTTTGTGCATTGTGGAAAAAACAACAATAAAAATATTTGTCAAAAAAAAAACTCTAATTGGTCCGTCATCCACTGAACCATGGAAAAGTGTTTGCTGGGAGCTGCTGAATCAGTGTGTGTGTGTGTGTGTGTGTGTGTGTGTGTGTGTGTGTGTGTGTGTGTGTGTGTGTGTGTGTGTGTGTGTGTGTGTGTGTGTGTGGTGAAGACGGGATCGTTACCTGCATGAGCAGCAGTCCCACAATGAACGCGCTCCCTTGACAATAGCCGACCTCACGGTCCACCAGAGAATATGCCTGAGGTAACGGATAAGCTTCGGATGAGTCACACGTTCCATTACACTGTACCCGGTTGAAAAAAAACAACTGTTTTAACCTTAACGCGACCCGCTGTTAAAAACCTCCGTCTGTAATCTCCCGTCAGTTTATCAGGTAACAACACAAACGGTGACCTGCCTTCATGACGTTGAAGAGCACCTCCTGGCCCAGGCTGTCTTTCTCCTTGAAGAAGTCGTGCTCGGGGTAGGTGCGCGCGATGTCCCGGCGAATCAGCTTCTCGTAGGGCGACGTCATCTTCAGGAGTTCGGAGTACTGATCCTTGATGGGCATGTTCTGGGCGTTGCACAACAACTGCCACACGATCGCCCGAAAGTGGTGAGGAATCCCTCCCTTGACCAGATCCTGGGGAAACGGAAAAGAATAGACACTTTGTGAAATTGACCATCATTTAGCGTTTGTGAGGAATGTAAAAGAACATTTGGGGGTGAGGTTGTCTTTGTTCTTCTTTTTTTTTTTATGTGTACAACAGTGTGAGAGAGTAAAAAAAAAACACATAGGCTTCATGTGGCGAAAAAGAACAGACACTTGCATTTCTTACAACAGGATACAGCGATGGGCATTTCAGCACAGTGTGCATCCCATAATAACAACGCCATTTCCACCGGCGAATGCAATCTCGTTAGTGAGGCACTTTGTCGAGCGTTTCCATATATTACTGCTGATACAATTTGATTAAGCAATTTCCTGTGCTGACGGGGAACACTGGTCTTTGCAGTGTGTGTGTGTGTGTGTGTGTGTGTGTGTGTGTGTGTGTGTGTGTGTGTGTGTGTGTGTGTGTGTGTGTGTGCGCGTGTGATATGTGCACACACAAACACAAACACACACACACACATCTGGTCGGTCCAGGGTGCATCTGGAGCAGAGGTCCACCCACACAGGCTTTCAGCTGGGGATCCCTCTTCCCTCTCAGCAGGCCAGACAAGACGAGCTTTGTTCCGGAACAATACAGCTTCTCATGTCCTCACTGTCGGACCAAAAGCTGCTTTCTGGGGCTCTCCGCTACATCAACCCCCCCTTTGTATGCCCCCGCCAATGCTCTTTGACTACAACACCTTCCGGGACTTCAATATTCTGCGTTTTCCCACAAGCCTTTTGGTGTAGATGTGCAGGAAACCACATCACAGGGAACCGTTTCATCCCGCGAATGAAATATATTCATCTTCAGCTACTGTGGGTTCTTAAAAAACATGAACACATCTTTTTTTCTTCTTTTTTTTTTGCTGACGAGTGCAGAAAAGTGTTTTGCGTAACAGGGTGAGTCTCTGTAAACCGAGGGGGACAAACCGTACATTTCGTGGATGCCTCACGCGACCATCTGGTCATTACTACTTCTGTTAAATCGCATAATAACACCCGTGCATGTTCACAGGTCCTGCCCAACACTTCCCCATTCACCCACAGAGTGTGTGACAAGAAGAACAGAAACCCTGCACATGCAGAATATGTTCCCTCTCATTTGCATCCATCAACGGGTTCATGCGACATCGACTCCATGACAACACTCTTGTTTTTCTGCATGTGAACAGATTACAGAAAACGGGCTTTCATTGGCCCCGCCATGAGAAAGGCATAATCATTGGCGACGATGACGCAGCTTTAAGTGTCGCCCTCAACGCCGAGTGGCTGGCTGCAATTCAAAGCAATGAATGGACTAAAAGGCAGGGTTCTTACACATTTTGACCAATGGATTTCCAGGACTTTTCCAGGACTTTTAACCAAATTTCCATGACCAAACATGAACAATTTAGAAAATCTTGCGTATTGAGAGCGTACGCCGGCTTACATTTTGAGCGTCTTTCTTAAAAAAACATAAATTATGAAAAAATTAAATCGGCGTAAACAAACACGTGATAACTAATTTCCATGACTTTTCCAAAATTTTTATGATTTGAGGTTTTTTCCATGACTTTTCCAGGCCTGGAAATGACCCTTTTTTTTAATTTCATGACTTTTCCAGGTTTTCCATGACCATGACCCCTGTAGGAGAGCGAGCGTCATCCAGGAATTATTTGCCACGACCGTAATGACCTGGTCACGGGGAAACCGAGTAGCTGTACGTAAGAAAACTACAAGCTCCTCGCCGAGTCCCTAACGTCTATCCCTTATCAGAACGTCATCCAACAAAGCACAGGGTTGTCTATTGTTCCGCTGTCCTGCATGTACAGTTTGAATCACAACCTGCCATGGGATCGTCACAAGAACGAACCAGAGTAACAGCAGCAACACGCCTCCTAATATTAGCTGCAAATGTCAAGAACTGAAATAACAACTTCAAGCACACCGAGAACAAAGATAGCCTCGGGAGTTATTTCTGGACGGAGTAAACACTTCCACAGATACGGCCGTGGTGGCATTCAGAGCCTGATTGTAGCCTAGAAGTTTCTTGGAGAGTTTAAAGCCATTTCCATTAGGGCTGCCACTAAAGACCATTATTCTATTCATTCATTAATTGACTTAATCTAAACGGGTAAACCCCTGCAAAAAAAAAAAAAAAAAAAAAACAACAAGTTGACCATTTAATGTAGTTTCATTATATTTTGAGACACTGTACCATGCAGTACAAGATGACATGTAAACAAAGGATTAGGTATTTAGGTTTAAAACCCTAGCTTGATATGTGCTATCAAGATGTGTTACTAGCGGTTCTGCAAACAAACGTCCCCCAAGTCCTTACAGTCTGGAGTGAGTCGTGGTGGAATATAACACGTTTCTGTCGTGGGAGCATTATTTTTTCAGGGGTTATTAGTCTATACAAATGCGTTGTCCCTGATATCTTAAATGAAGATTTTGTAACAGAGAATCAAAATATGCTCCACATAATCTTACAGAGCACTGACCCCTGTTTGCGATCAGAATTGATAAGACCAAGCAATGCTGGCCTCAACATAAACTCGGCCTTTTTGGCGAGTGGGACACACACACACACACACACACACACACACACACACACACACACACACACACACACACACACACACACACACACACACACACACACACACACACACACACACACACACACACACACACACACACACACATTGTTATTTCAAGATTTTATGAGAGGGTTTATCAAATATAAAAGGAGAAGAAAAATCTATTTTTGAATGTGTCGGCTTAAATAATTTACGTTACCATTATTGATTATGCCGACTGGTCACGGCAGCCCTCATTTGCATCCAGAATATCAATGAAAAAAATGTATTTGATTTTATTTCTTTATTTGGGACCTGGAATGATGGAATTCTGATAACTATCCAAAAAGAAAAAAAGAAAACAGAAGCAAATCATCCCTTAAATACATTTATGAAACCGCAGCTCTATGACGGTCGTGACCTCGTTTTCTGCCGACGGGTCAAATGTGTCTCCGTAAGCTGCTGAAGCAGCCGGGCTTCGGTAAGCTCTTAAGCAGCGCTGCCCTGGGCCTCGTCTGTCAGGCAGCCGCGAGCGCCGAGCTCACCTTGAGCTGCTTCTCCTTCTTCTTGCGCACATCCTCCCACTCGTTGACGATGCGCCCCCACAGGATCCACGAGTCCTCCTCCAGGTGCGAGAGGTTGGAGGAGGCAGAGGAGCTGGACACCAGGGACGAGCCGCTGTTTCGCCTGGAGTCGTTCATGGAGCGCAGAGACTTGCTGTCCGTCTCCAGCAACCTGTGGGGAGAGGCGAGGGGCAGGACGGGCCGTTAAGGCTCCGCACGGGCAGAATATTGATGTTCAAGCAACAAGAAATGCACGTTTTAATCATTTAACAACACCTAAATGTCGGACCTTAGTCAAGAACACAATTCTTTCAGGGTTCTTACACGTTTTGACCATTGGATTTCCATGATTTTCCATGACTTTTCTATAACTTCTCCATCACTTCAAACCAAATTTCCACCACCAAACTGAAATCTCGGTATGGTTGTTTTTCAGCGTCTTTCTTTAAAAAAAATGTTAATTATTTCAAACCCGGCTGTAGCTCAGTGGGGAGAGTGGTCGTCCCGTAACCACAAGGTTGTCGGTTCGATCCCCGCTCTCCCCATTAGTTGCATGCCGAAGTGTCCTTGAGCAAGACACTGAACCTTCAGTTGCTCCCCAGGTGCATCACTGCAGCCCACTGCTCCTTAGTAACGAAAGATGGGTTAAATGCAGAGAAGAATTTCCCCACTGTGGGATCAATAAAAGGATATATTATATATTATTAAAATTAACACGTGATTATAACACATTTCCATGACTTTTCCAAAACTTTTATGAATTAAGCTTTTTCCCATGACTTTTCCAGGCCTGGAAATGGCCATTTTAAAATTCCATAACTTTTCCAGGTTTTCCATGACCGTACGAACCCTGTAAACAGCAATCGGCAGTCACAATACCAAGAAAAAGGGAGAATTTCCATACTTTTCTAAATGAATGTCAGCCCCCTAAATCCTCTTATTCAGAATATCAAAAGAACTGTCAGGTTACCAACATCAAAAACAACAAACACGCATCGACTGCACAACGGGGTAAAAGGTAAACACCTGCTGCTACTTTCTACTCGCAGCTGCTTTAAGGTCGCTTATACAAGCGAGCAATGAATATTGGAGGCGAGTAAAATATTAATTTCAACCGTGGCGAGATCAAGCAGGTCAATCTTGTACCGTATCACTTGTCGGTAACTCCAGCGACAAACTGATAAGAGCGACCCGATGGAGGATCGGCGCGCGGAGACAAAGAAGCCGGTCCCGCTCCGACACCTAATCTCGGAAAAAAGAAGAAGACGAAGCGGCCTGGGCCTCCACACCGGAGCCTGTGACGTCACCGCTCCCGGGGTTACGGACGAATGTGGGTCGCGACGCGTACGGACGGCGAAGACCCGGCCTGCAGCGGCGCTCCTTCACTCAGCGCCTCGAACAAGATGAAGAAGAAGAAAAAAAGCAGCCGCCTCGCAAGCCAGACTGGAATTTCCTGCCGTTTCGGTCCAGTCGGTCACAAACAGCACGTACACGTGAACCTGAACAAACTCTCGCCTCGGGTAATTATTCACCAGTAGTCAAACACAAGTCTGAAGCTTTTACGAAAACGAATTAGCAACAAACACAAAAAAAACTCAGAAAAATTTGCAGTCGTCGAGCAATATGCACAAAAAAAAAGCCTTCAAAATAACGCGAGCCTTACCAAGATAAACTCATGGCGTCCTCTTCATGTCACGGTTTCTACGAATTGTGGAGCGACGGCTCGTCTGCGTGACGCCGCTGAAGGAACGCTCGGGGGCCTCTCTGTTTATCTGCTCTTCAGGGTACAAAGGCCTCTCCGAGCACACAGACGCCCGGTAAGCCGGCGCGGGATGCGGGTGTGGAACATGCGTGTGAACACCAGAGTCCTCCCTCCCGGTGCTGCGCTTGTCAACGCCACACAAAGTTACACAAAGTTACACAAAGTTAGAAGATCGAGCCGGTTTGACAGGTTGTCAGCGGGCGTCGCGGCAGAACGAGAAACGCGCGACCAATCGGAAAAGCAGAGCGCGGCGCGTCTTGTTAAAGCCCCCCCCCCCCCCCCCCCCCGTGTGTGGGGGTGGAGGCAGGGGGTCAAAGGGCAGATGAACGGCGAGAGCCAATCGACACACGACTTACGTTCCCCAGAGGGGAGTCTGTTCACTCGGGGAATTTGGGAGAAAATTAAAAAAACTGAAATGGTGAGTTTTGATCTTCCGCAATGGAGGTGGTGTGTGTGTGTGTGTGTGTGTGTGTGTGTGTGTGTGTGTGTGTGTGTGTGTGTGTGTGTGTGTGTGTCAGGGTTCTTACACATTCTGACCGATGGATTTCCAGGACTTTTCCAGGACTTTTAACCAAATGTCCATGACCAAACTGAAATCCCGGTATAAACATTAAAAGTTTAGAAAATGTTGTGTATTGAGAGCGTACGCCGGCTTATAGTTTGAGCGTCTTTCTTTAAAAAACATTAATTATTTCAAACTATAACACATTTCCATGACTTTTCCAAAACTTTTATGATTTAAGTTTTTTTCCATGACTTTTCCAGGCCTGGAAATGACCATTTAAAAATTCCATGACTTTTCCAGGTTTTCCATGACTGTACGAACCCTGGTGTGTGTGTGTGTGTGTGTGTGTGTGGGGGGGGGCATCTCAAAGTGTCATTACATCACATTACACTACATGTCATTTAGCAGACGCTTTTATCCAAAGCGATTTACAATAAGTGCATTTCAACCTAGAGTACAAACTAAGAACAACAAGAATACAGAAAGTCCCATAATAAGAGCTATTTAAGAGCCACTGAAGTGTTAATCTGTGTTTTAATCCAGATGTAGTCGTAAAAAATTACATCTGGGAACTCTTTTAAGACTGGCCTAAAAACCTTTTTATTCAGGGCGAGAAGGCATTTTTTTTTACCTTGATTTAATTTATTGTCAGCTATTACATTCTTCTTTTTTTATTTATTTTTATGGGTTGCTTTAACTATGTTCTAATCGTTTTTAGCTGTTTTTCACCATCTGTGTGGCACTCTGAGATTCTTTGAAGGAAGAGTGCGATAAAAATGAAATGCATTATTATTATTATTCTTATTATTAAAAGATGTGTTTCGAGTTCCCGGCGGAAGCTGTAGAGACTTCCTGCTGTCCTGATGTCACTTGGCATTCTGGAGCGGTGGCCGCGGTGGGCGGACCGGCGAGTCACCGCCCCCCCGCATTCAAACAAGAGCGCCGCTGTCTTCGTCGCCGGAGTCGACCGCGACACGGTCGCAAACTCTGGGCCGCGCGGCTCGGTTTCCATGCCGACGCGGGGAGCACCGGCCATGGGCGAGAGCACCGGCGGAGGAAGAATTCACAGAAGCTGCCAACCTCCCGACGGGACTCGAATGCGGTGGGAACAATGAAGCGCGTCAGGGGGACGGCACCGAGGATACATCTTCACTCACAAAGGACCCGCGGGGTTCGATGCGCGGCCGTCGTTACAGATCACTGCCGATGATCAGGCGTGCCCTCGTATCTGTGGTGGGAGACGGTGCAGAGATGCAGGAGATCTGCGATAAATGAACAACTAGGCACGCTATGATGTCGATTTGTGGAGATAGTACCAGTTTCATGCACAGGAGGCTCTGACGCAACAGGTCCTGGCTCCTCTTCAGGTTGCCTGACTTATCTGTTCAAGTCTCCTCAGACCCAGGCCTGTTCTCGGCTTTGATTTGCACCCTTCAGACAATACAGTAAACCCTCTTTTGGTAACTAGGGTTACCAAAGAGTTGGTACACTCTGTCATGGATGGCCAAGATGCAAATTGTGTGAATAAGGCCAACACGCAGGCACATCTGGCTCGAGTTTAAATGCCGAGTAAGAAGAAAGGAAGCAGCAAAAACAACTCGCTTCTTAGCCATTTTAGAATTAGAATACAAATATGAACCACCGCTCTGCATAGGATAGTCCAGAATATCAACAAGTAACAAGAACTCAAATGTCAAAACCTGTTTTCCTCTTTCATTCCCTCTATAACCTGCAGGTTGTGCAGTCTACCACCCACATCTTACCCGTTATGCATCTCGCCTTAGGAAGAGACGGTGTAAAATGAGGCTGGAGCCAAATATCACACACGCACATAGACATAGACATAGACACACACACACACACACACACACACACACACACACACACACACTTCGGTCCAGGTCAAACTGGGTAAAACACCTGAAGCCACCAAATACCTGACAAACAAAATAATCCAAAACCTGCGAAAAGCACCCAATGACATAAGGTGCACCCCCCCCCCCCCCCAGGAACTTTCTCAACAGACGAGTTAAACCTCTCCAAAAATAAAAAGAATCCTCCAGAACTTGTCAAACTCAAGATTTGTTTTTTCTTTCTTCCGACCATATTTTACGAGTCAGCTAGTTGGCAAGTCCCGACCTGCTGAAGGTATGCGTGCGGATACGATCAGGAGGGGGATGGTGGGGATGAGCGCAATCATTCTACGCCAGTCAAAGAAGGAGGCAGAGACAAAATAATAACAACATAAAACAAAGGTTTGAATACTGACAATTTTTTTTAGAACTTTGTACAGTTTAAAAAGTCATGTAAATTGTTTTATTACTCCAGTCATGCCAGTATTATAATTAATAATCAAAATAATTGGATGGGTCCACATACCACTATTATATATATATTTTAAGTACACATTTTTTATTTTGACTGGACGGCCTTCATGTACAACACTTTTCAAAACGGTCGTCATTTCATTCATAATCTGCACCAACTAAAAGATTCCCTTCACAGTTAAGTTTATCGTATCTCGTCTCAGCAACAAGGATCCTGACTTAGGCCATTGTCCACCACCTTTCTATTTTTAAAACACATATCTTTGTTGATGGGGTCGTAGCCGTCCCGAAATGTCTTTCCCTGATTCGTCAACGCCCGATCACATGACCCTTTTTTTCATGGACGAAAACAAACCTGCCAGTGAATAATTTCATCAAGGATGACACATTTAAAAAGTTACTTGCTTTGTTGTCTTTATTTAGCAGCCGTTGTGCAGTTAAATTCTGCAATCTGATTCCCGTTTACACTGTCAGGCGCATGCCCGGTCTACGTGAATGATCATGTGATAAGCGTGTGATAAGGTTTCCGTGGGCACGGGGATCATTTCGAAAACGACAGATCGTTTTTGGTTTTAAAACACAAATGTGTTAGTGTTAACAGGCACGTGCACAGAAATTTTGGGGGGCAGGTGCTAAAACCCCCCAAAAAGGGCACCCATCGGCAAAATGATTTTTCTATTGATCACTCGTGAGCGCCGCGGAGCAGGTCGAGGCGAAATGCTCACAATAACTAAATAATAATAAAGACAAAATGTGTCTCCAGCTAAAATGGCACTTTTCTCATCCAGGGCAAAAGGGCTGGTGCTTGAGCACCACTAGAGCTCTATCTGTGCGCGTGCCTGAGTGTTAATGTAGTCTTAAATAGCTGGGTCAGGATTTGATGACAATTGCCCAACGGAATCAGACACCATTATTTTAATCATAGCAATTGAGTACATTTGTATTTATTTGTTACATTTTGTTGCAAAGTTGAGAATAAAATGTTTAATTCCAGCTTTATGTTGCCTTCCACATAGAATAATGATCCCAGCCTCTCATACAGTGAGGCATACGGACTCTTAAATAAACACTGATGCCTGATCAGTGGCTTAAAGAGTTGGTTAGTCAGTGAATCCCCAAATGTTATTGTTTTAAACAAACCAAAAAAAGCAGCTTGTATACCAATAAGCCCGCCTGTGTTCTCCATCTCTGTGGAACCACCGACTCAAGACGCGTTAGCAAACCCCGGGGAGATCTGCGCTCTGCCGCACGACCACGACTCAAAAACAAAGTTTGCTTCGGCGGGGCAGGAGAAGCGCAAGAGACGGACTTGCTCACCTGTTCTGCTGCTCTAGTTTGGCGAGCAGCTGCTCATCGTCGGGACTGAGCTGCGGCGGCGAGGGCGGCGAGACGGCGGGCGAGGACAGCGACGTGGAAGAGGAGGTGGCGGCGGTGGTGGTCTGCAGCGACGTGGGCGTGGCCACCTGGCTAGACATCTGACTGACCGTGTGGGACACCGAGTTCTTCACCCATGAGAGAGTAGAACTCAGCTTACCAGCAACCTTGTCTGTCGCCACCTGCAGGGGATGGAGACAAATTCACCAACGACACCTCAGCAATGACATTTGGGCTTTATTTTTCTTTTTGGGGGTATTTTTTTGCATTTTCCTTCCACTTCACAGGGCGCTCTAACCTGGAGCAGACAGCTTCTTAACTTCTCTCCGCGTCAGCTTGGTTTCGCTTGAATCAAACCAAATTTAAACAAAATATTTGGCAAAACCATTTCAAGAAAAAGTCCCACCATTCTTCTCTTGCAGCTACTGAACATCGTAACATCTGGACACTTTTTGACTGTCTGGTTAGAGATGCACCGGCAGCACAGATCCAAGATATTTTAATGTCATGTGCACATATAACAAGTTATTTGTACAATGAAAAGCTTATATTGCTGGGTCCTCCAAACTAAACAAAATTACAAGGCAAGAAAGAAAGAAATACAAATAAGTCACAGTTCACAAATAAGTCACAGTCGGTATCATCTTAAAATCGAGACAGCCAAGAAGTTTTAATTTAGTGTTAGCAAAAGAATGTCTCGCTTTCTGATACCAAGACTTGCTGATTCAATACATAGCGTTGGGTGGTGGATTGAGTGGCAATCAATAATCAATCTGTCAATACACTCAATTTAAAAAGTGAGCTAATTTATGAAGATTATTATTGCACAACAGGCCACATCACGACCAGTGTCTCCCCTACCATTCTATCAGGGTGGCGGCCCGCCCCCCTGAAATCTCCACCCGCCACCCTGTCATTTTCTCTATCGCGCCAGATTACAGAAGTAATTGAAGGTCCTTTTCTTAAAGACGCCTTTGTTCTTTTATTAAACTTAACGTCTGTTATTGATCGTCTCCACACAACAGCATGTCATTGTAGAGACGACGCCGCTCGCCGTGGGTCCCTTTTCCTCTCGGGGGGGGGGGGGGGGGGGGGGCGGCATCGTGAAGGAGTTAAGCTTAGGGCACCAACATGACTGGCGGCGGCACTAGTCCCGCCCCCCTGAAGCTGTAAACCTAGGGAGGACACTGACTACTATATGCATGCCTGAAAGCATTCTGCAGGGTTCTTACACATTTCGACCAATAAATTTCCATGACTTTTCCATGACTTTTCCATGACCATTTCATGACTATTTCATGACTTTAAACCAAATTTCCATGACCAAACTGAAATCTCGGTATAAACATGAACAATTTAGAACATTTTGTGTATTGAGAGCTTACGCCGGCTTATATTTTGAGCGTCTTTCTTTAAAAAACATATTAATTATTTCAAACTCGGCGTAAATGAACATGTGATCATAACATATTTCCAGGACTTTTCCCAAACTTTTATGATTTACGTTTTTTCCAGGACTTTTCCAGGGCTGGAAATGACTATTTTAAAATTCCATGACTTTTCCAGGTTTTCCATGACCGTACGAACCCTGATTCTGTCAGTGCTACAATAACCTACTTCAGACATTCGGCACAGCACAGTAATGACAAAAGCCCGACAAAATGCAGACAAGTATGTTGATCGGCGCTCGGCAACGGTCCACAACTGTCCACATAAACAGAGACCACGGAGAGGATGAATGCAGGGAATCGTCTAGACACTCCTACCTGCTATTCCAAATAAATCTGCGCTCAGCTGCTAACACAATCCAGGAGGAAATCCAGTCTGTACTCAGAGAGCACCACGCATAAAAAACAAAAACACAATTAATTTGTCCACTCCTCAGACCTTTGGCCGGTCTCACGACGCCCTGCGCTGAAGTCATACGCCGATCACACTGTCAGGAAGGGTCAAAGTGCTCCACTAAAGATTATAGGACGTATTTGAGTCTCCTGCTGAAATCAATGTACAACAGGTTGTGGTCAGCACAAAAAAAATAAACTCGATCTGAAATTCACCTCACAACTGAAAAAAAAAGATATAGTAATCTATATCTTTATAGATAGATATATTTTAGTTGTACAGCCTTCTGAAAGTCTGAATGCTGCTACAAGGCTGAACATGTCATGCCTCTTACTCTCTCACTCTGTATGAAATGATGAGTCATTTCCCCGTGAGTATCAGGCCTACAGAGGGCCGGAGACACAACAGAGAAGAAGAGAGAAAGGTTGTGTGGTAAATGTGGTGATAAGAGTGTTGCAGACTGAGAATATCTTAGCTGCGGCTTTTTTTACCGTCCTGTAGACAAACGCTGAGTGACTTAACGATTACCACACGGAGATGGAGTTGGACGTTTATTTAACAGTTGGTTATCTTTGTAGATACAAATATAGAGTACCGTAGATCCGATTATAAGAGAACTGTTTGGAGGATGATGAAATGTGATAGCGTTGATGAGAAGTGTGTGCAGGAGTAGGCGACAGGACCGATAAGTATATACTGTTTCTTAAACTGGACAAGCTGCAGCCGACAGGGCGTTCTCATGACCCAGCGGTTATGACGCACACAAGATGAACGCAGCGCCACAGGTTTTACAGAAGTAGGCAGTAGTTGCATGTCATCCCCCTCTCCACACATATCCCGTCTGCAGCGTCGCGCTGACCCATCGACTGCAATAAAGGTAAACGCGTCACAAAGACAACCGGAGGAAACATATTTCAGCAAATTATGAACAGACTGTAGTGCACATCTAAAGTTTAAAACATTCTCAACTAGAACGGGCACTCGGAGAGCGCATACCTTCGCATATCACAAGATTGGGCATTGCATTATGAACATTTTGGCATAAGTTGCATGCCAATTGGATAGAAATTGACGGTGCAATGGTAAAAAGAAGATTTTGACCTTTTCATGACCTTGACCTTTGACCCGATCGATCCCAAGGTCTAATCTAATGGTCTCCGGATAATTACCAATCATTCCACCAAATGTCATGCGATCCAAGAAGATGTTGACCTTTTCATGACCTTGACCTTTGACCCGATTGATCCCAAAATATAATCTAATGGTCCCCGGATAATAAGCAATCATCCCACCAAATTTCATGCGATTCGGTTTAATACTTTTTGAGTTATGCTACGGTAATGATGCGTCATTAAAGCTACTGTATGTTACATTACACATTCTCGGTGTTGCCTGTGCCTAGTCCAGCCTGAAATGGAGAGAAAACAGGAAGCCGGTCCACCAAACCTGAACTGTTTTCATAACACCACCCTGCTCCTGAGCGTTCACCGCGGGGGGAGGGGGGGGGGGGGGGACACGACCACATGACCGGCAGCTAAACTAACAGATCCACACCCTGGAGATGCAACAGGTTGGCTGCATGAAAAGAGCCTGGCCAGATGGCACCGCGATGGCAACTAGGCCAGAGAAGGCAACGCTCGCTTTGTAGAAAAGAGGATATTAAGAGCAGCAACGGGCTGAGGAAGATGCATATAGGTGGTTTTATTACAAAAAATATATACATATTAAAGAATCAGTGGAAGACAAAGCAGTGAGCCTTGAGTATTGTTGTCATTAAGTCCCTGTAATAGTATCAGGGTTCTTACACATTTCTACCAATGGATTGGACTTTTCCATGACTTCTAACCAAATGTCCATGACCAAACTGAAATCTCAGTATATACATGAACATTTTAGAAAATGTTGCGCATTGAGAGTGTATGCCGGCTTATATTTTGAGCGTCTTTCTTTAAAAAACACATTAATTATTTCAAACTCGGCGTAAATGAACATATGATAACAACATTTTTCCAAAACTTTTATAATTTAGTTTTTTCCCATGACTTTTCCAGGCCTGGAAATGACTTTTCCAGGTTTTTCATGACCGTACGAACCCTGTCGTAATTGCATATTTTGTGGATAAAAACTAGTTGAGCGAGCAAAGTTTCTTCCGTGATTTCTGAAAATATTCCGTTCCAGTTTGACTGACGGATAACGTGTCCCCAATCGCTGTCTCACATCAACTAGTACTAAAATCAGACAATTAAAACCGTGATGTATCTGTTACGATATCCGTCTATGTCGCTGTGCTACGATCTTCAGAGCTTCAGGGTGTTTTTCTTTGTCCATAAAAACAAGAACATTGCTCACACAAACAATAAATCAGCAATTTTAAAAGGTAGGTAGCATTTACTCGCTGCGACTGCCTTTCACGTAAATCACAGAGCCAGAATGTGTTATGGGTGTGTGCAGCGCGCTCTGACTCAGAGGCCAATCAGCACACTTTCCATCTCAACGGCAAAACGGCAAAAGCAATTCTGGTCGTCAAATGAATTAAAACATGATTGTGATTACAAAGAAACGACAGTCACAGGACATCTCATCTTCCTCACCGCCACATGAATCCACTTATGTGGAACTGCAATTAACTTTAAGGATATCGAACAATTATTCATGTTATTTCTGTGAAAAGAATCAGACAATGTTGGTGGTATATGGGAACATTAATATATAAAAGCCTGTGTTTCTTTTCGCCCTATGCCAGCTCTACTTATTCTGTTGACTCGTTGAGCCAGGCCAGCATTCTGCCTGTAATCTTTCTCTCGGAAATCAAGGAAGGAAATGTCAGGGCATGAGGTTTTCTTCACGAACTGAGAAAAGTGGAGAGAACAGATGAACCATGTGGAGGTAAAGCCTGGACCTGGTTTATGTGTGCTAGTATTAGATCTGATTATCAATGTACCTCTTGAATGAACCCCATTAATTGATTTTTCTATTTATAAAACCTTGAGGGGAAAAAAAACAAATGCCACTGTGCCTTGTTGTAGTTTTTTTCTCTCTTTTTTTAAGCAGACTAAAAAATGACCTAAATTCCGGGACCAAAATATGCACAACCAAAACCTCTACTTAGCCAGGAGGACGTCTTTGAGAGGCGGCCAGGTGGCGACACATTCCTTCCAGCGAGCCCCGCAGACTGAAGGCGTCCCTCTGAGTCCTGGATACAGGAGCTCGCTCTTGCTTTCCTCTGCCAGAGAACTCTAAAGGGCGGCCGAGACGCAGCGTGCATCGCTAATGAAACACGCGGCGAGGCAGGGAGAAAAGCTCGGCGAGAACGACACCACGAGACGATTGGGGAACCGAGAAAGGCCCGACGGCAGAACAGAGAAGCGTTTCCTTTCTCCCGATTCAAAATGCACGGCGCCCGACGGATCCCAAAAGGGACTGCTGCAAACTCTTCTGCCCCCAGCGAGTGTAACATTTTATCCGGCGGTTGTTGTTTTTAACGCCGTCATCTGAGGGGCTTTCTTTTTTTGTCGACGGCCGACAGTCACTCAACTTTTTCTTCTCCTGTTGTGAGATCTCCCAAAATAACACAACTGAGAAGTAGAAACAAAGTATAAAAGAAAGAACAAAGGAGTAAAAGCGTGTAACGGTTTCATCTCTAGTCTCACAGGCACGAAAAACAAGCAAGCGAGTGGGAGGTGTTAGTTACAAAAGCGCCTGGCCAGCCAAGACCTCCAAAGAAACTCTTTTTACACCAATAGAAGTGTGACTACACATGATAAGCTCATTCCCAATGAGGGAATCCTAATAGGGGATTTCTTCCAGGGTGTTTCTTTATTTCATTTTGGCAACAATACTTAAAATAACAGTGAACTTTTCCACTCCATGTCCTGTTAGCGATAGTCATCAGTGGAGCACAATGTGCTTTCACGCCTCTGAGCTCATGAAAAAAGATGAGGTTTTAGGTGAGGAATTGGATGAGAGTATAACATTACATTTAAGGGAGGAATGTAGTTGCTCTGAATATCAATAGCCCACATCCAATTCCCCCCGTTTGCTGGATCGATATGCTGTGAGAATTACAGTGTGTGTGTGTGTGTGTGTGTGTGTGTGTGTGTGTGTGTGTGTGTGTGTGTGTGTGTGTGTGTGTGAGTGTGTGAGAGAGATATATACAGTGTTCAAGTCATGATCAGCAAGTTCACCAAAAGACTTTTTTCACAACAGCATCAGTGGGAACTTTTCCTTTCCTCTCACAACCTCATCCTTGCATATATTTAAACTTTCTGCTGTTTTAAAAAAGGTTTAAAACTAAATATCTGACCACGCAGCCGCGTTGTTGTTGTTGTTGTAACTCTGCAGTCTGAGTTAAATATAACTTCGGTTTTGACACAGCCGATGCCTCGAGCTATATACGATGCCCTTGCCCCCCCCCCCAAAAAAAAAAAACCGACAACAGTTAGTTACAGGCAGTTTTAACAGAGGAGATGTCTCTGCTCCTTTTATGGCTCGCTGGTGTTAAGAGCTGAAATGGAGAACTGGCATCAAATGCAACATTATGCGATGTCTTCTCCTCCCAGAAGCCTCCAACGTTGGCGAGTTCGCCGAGGTTTACAGTAGTTTACAGTAGTTTAAAGTACTTTAAAGTAGGTTTACAGTAGTTTTACATCGGTACATTGACGTGACTTTTCCGAGCAGCGGGAGAAAGAAAAAAATCCAACCGTAAATTATAGTTTCTTTCCAGCTGATAGACGGAGCCCTTCGCGAGCCAATTAATTAGCTAGTTTTTCCACCTCAAACTTTTAAGCTAAGCTCAGAATGACGTGACTGTAAACCAGCGACATAACCTAATATTGCGACGAAGTAAAGACAATAGTTCAGTCTTGACACAGTCTACTTTCTGGAAGTAATGTCACACCGCTCACTTGGAGTGATACGTTGGTAACTTCTAAGTCGCTTTACGAGTTAGTGTTCACTCCAGTACTTAGTCGGAGCCCGAAGGTGAAAAAAAAGCAACAAGAACATCTTTTTACCTTGAAGTGTTTTCAACCAGCCGCAGGAAACGTCGTCTGCTTCCCATGCACGAAAGTATGGTCCCACAGTTACAAGAAAAATACTGCTTTCCGACCACTTTACCCGAGTACATCAGCTATTTCTTCCCACGTTAGCATCGCTAAGTTTCCACTTGAAAGCTAGCCAGTGGTGAGTGAGTGCGCTAGCTCGTTCCCATTGACTCTGGTCCAGCCCATGCAGCCGTCTCATACGTGTACACAAACGTCTGCAGAGCTCGGACAGACGGCGGCGGCCTACCAACTGTTTACATCGCACAGAGCATGCGCCCTAAGCCCGAACCCGACACAGCACCGCCACCTAGTGTTCGTGATGAGTAACTACACACCAGAGACCTTTAACTGGGCTATTTATTTGTAGCCATTCAGAGGAATGAAATGCTGAATGTACAAATATTTGTTTGTGGGTGGAAGAAGAAGAAGGAAGAGTGTAGTAATGTTGCTCAAATTACTTTGGTTGCAAACAAACCTTTGACGATCAGACTCTCCATCTGCACTATCTGCACTTTTTGACTACTGCCTTTAATGTCTTTTTGAATCTTCTTTATATTTATATTTATCTAGTTTAATGTATATTGTGTATGAGAGAGCAAAGTGGAACCGGAGAGAAATTCCATGTATGTGAAAACTTTCATGGCCATTAAAGCTGATTCTGATTCTGATTCTGATTCTATGTCACACAAATCTGGTGTTGGGTAGTAAACAAACTAAAGTGAGGTCAAGCAGGTCATCCTGGTTGAACCACTGTAGGCTACTCTGTAATATATGTCTTGAAAACAACCGGTTGACTGCCACACTAGTCGTTAGGGTTATCCAGAGGGCATACCAGCACCGCTGACATTTATTTTAAGTTATGGCTACAGCACCACCTGTACGGTAGACCTCATTTGTTTGACTTGTTTACAAACTTCTTGTAGATTTTATCACAGTTTTAGAGCCCGGTCGTGACACTATCCAGACGTTTCACATTGCATTTTGGAAACTTTACACATCTAGTGATTTGGGCTAGCAAACCATCAGGAGTTTGAAATTGTCACCGATATCAAAATGTGGATAGAGCATTTCAAATTTGGCAGAAGTCAGAATTAGACAATGTGTTTAGGAAACTTGAGCCACCAAAAGGGAGTATCTCAGACTCAAATTACTGTCAATCATTATTTCACCAAGTTACATGTCACCTCACCTTGAGATCTATTGAAGTACCAGTGGAATTTAAGCCCAGCACACTATAGGTCTCAGGCTTCCTAATTAGTATCTCACCTATAATCACTTACCTGAAGTTCAATGTTCTGAGAAAAGACACTTCCGTTGGAGTAGGCTGGAAGAACGAACGCCGTTGCGACAGCGGTCATTCAATTGAGTCAGGCTGTCTTCTTAGTTGAATCAGGAAAAAATTAAAACTCTGTTTTGTACTCAGTGGTTATTCCTCAAAATAATACAACCATGAACCTAAATTGGAATAAAATAATCTAAAATGAAGTATATTCCGATGAGGAGCTCCTTCTCTACGTTTGATAGCTTCACACCGCTTGGCATTCACTGAAGGATGGCTGTCAATAGAAACTCGTGTTGTAGCCACATCCTGGCTCTGGTGAAAACATGAGAAAGCCGACTTCCTCCACAAGCATACCGTACAGTTCTGCAGCCTACTTTTCAGGTTTTACATGGGAGCAGTGACGCATGTCTTTTGTCAGTTGTTGGACACTCCTCTGCTCATTGAAGGAGCTGAAATGCAGCTGACGTTGTAGGAAAGACTTGGCAGTGCCATGGCGACTGTAGGCCACAGAAACTGATACACCGTCACAACAATCACATCTCAGGCTGTCAGGCATAAATAATTAGACGTCTACGGAGACAGGGTGGCATAGTAATTCTCAGTAATGAGGTTCACGTCGTCACTAAGCCTAACATAATTCAAATGGAATGAAAATAGATGATGAAAACATTAGATGTTGTTGGGTGAGTTTGCGAATATCAAAATCATTGTGCGGCATTAGGGATTAAATGTACGTATTAACTGTGACTGTGCTCGCATTGTTTGGAGTCACACCCATATCCTCAAATGCACTCTGCTGATGCACTTTTTAATGGATACATTGAAATGCTAGATTGCTGCTACTGGAGTGGGAAGCAACACCTGACTGAACATTTTAAAAAGCACCAAAAAAACTATCGCCCATTATTCCATTGTTATTAGCCGGTTAAATCTGTTTGTCTGTGAACCGAATAGACTCTTGATAGAACAACATAATATTATTCATTCTGATTCTGATTCTGATTCTGAGGGGTTACCTTTCCAATGGAACCTGAGCTATGTGTAGTGGGAAACTTCCCAACTTTCAATGGGTCTTTGATTGGCATACATTGCTTTATGTGTGTCCAGGAAATGTATATAGCAATGACCTGGAGAAAGAAATACAAGTTATTTTTTTTTATATCTGCCACCCTTATTTGGAGTACATGGGTACAACACTAATGGTATCATAGGACTGTAACTATTTGGAGCTCTGAATTATGCACTGTGTCATAGCGGTATCTCTGTGCTGTGTCATCACACTATGCACCACTATTTCATTAATTAGCTTTCTCTCTTTGGATAGGGAAATTATCTATTTACTTTATTTATTTAATTTCATCTACTTGTGTATTTTTATTTTCTTCTTTTTCCTAACTTGTTGTGTACTTTTCTGTACTTTTTATGTAGTGTGCTCTGTATGCTCTGTATATATTTTTTTATTCTTTATTCTTTTATTGTGAAAATATTTGTGAAAATACACAAACATTTTTTAAATTAAAAAAACATTTATAAAGTGCAAAAACAACTTGGAATGTAACATAATGACATGAATGCATCTGCAAACTCGGGCAGGTGTAAAAACACAACATGTTTTTTCCATTTCAAATTAAGGAGCTGGTCTAAGAGACAACTAAGTACCTATAATAATCAATACCAAAGAGGGCATTTTCTACAGAAAGTGTCTCGTGGGAACAGCAGAGAGACTGTGGACAGTCGAAGGAGTAGGAGTGTTACGCATATGTGAGAGAAAACAAAACAAAGGAACGGGAAACGAGTGAAGGCCACAATAGAACGTGGTGCTGTGTTGTACAAAAGCTCATTGTCTCAGTTCACATGTGTCAACTGTTAATAGATGTTGCCATTGACACTGTGGTGTCCCTTGAATAGCTCTGTGTGTATTCAGCTTACTGTTAGAAATGTTGTTAATCAGGTTTGATTTATGGCAACATTTTATTTTAATATCTTTGTTGTCAGTGTCAGATGCTTTCTTTGCTGTACCCCTTAATTGTTTTTTAAACAATAGATTTTTTATATCACAATATGAAACAACATAGCTGGAGGATTGTATCCGAATCACTTCCCTGTATCACATTGCAACCCTGTTGTCGACACATTTGTAGGTTGATGTGACACTGACATGTAAAAAGCACAAAACAACAAGGACTCACACTTCCATTGTTCTCACAATGAAAACCGACTGAATGCCGCACACATTGTAAATACTACATGACAAATATATAATTTATGCAAAAAACAGGTGAAGAACCTTGATTTGAGTTTTTGACAACTTATCGAATGGAGGGAATAAGAGTATGTAATGAATTAAAAAACAAGCCCGCTGAAAGTTGAAAATTAGTATGTGGCTGATAACTCCTCAGAATCTTCCCATATTCTTTAAGTTGAATACTATAACATTGTTTAAATGAATTGAAAAGCCATGGTGTCCTAAAATAGCTGAATATGCTATGGTATAAGTGAAAGCCAGAAAAAAGGGACATTTGTCATCACAGTAGCAACACCAATAAATAAATAAACTAAACACACGAGAATAAAATATGAAATATAAAGAAACAGGGATGAAATATATAGATGTATACAAGTAAAATATAAATATATATATATATATATATATATATATATATATATATATATATATATACACACAAACAAACAAACAAATATAATAATAATACAATAAAACTTGGCTTTAAGATGTAAATATGACAACAACATCAACAACAACAAAAAGAGACACCGTAGCCAGATTTGAATCACAATTAGACCTGTTTTTTAATGTTCCTGTCAGATGAGTGGTTATTTTGGGTAAATAGCCGCCCCGGCTCGATAGGGGGCATAGTCTCGAAACCTCTGCAGCGTGGCGCCTGGGAGGCTCATCCTGTGACGCGCTATTTACGGAGCATGCGCATGGGGTCTCTTCCTTTTTCCAGTGCAGCGGAGTCAAGCTACAGTCTTTGGCTCCGGGCTCCTTCATAAGGAGACAGAAAGACTGCAAAAATGGTGCGTAATTCGTCCCAATATGTGTCTCCATGCGCGCCTAAGGCATCCCTCGTGCGCTGTGTGCTGTCGGACATTTACAAAAGTGCTGCTGGCGCTCAGATGAAGTTAGATTGAGTCCCGGTGCCGCTCTGCCCGTTCCGCTTCAACGTGGCCTAAACGGCCGCCTTCACTGACTCCATGTTTCCCTTTTTCCTGTTGAATGCTTTCCTGTGATTTATTTCCTCCGTGGGTGACCAGTGTCTAAACTCGTGTGCCCCGATATTTTCATTTCAAACACCTCAATATCTGCTCGTTTTGCGGTTGCTGCTAACTCCCCGTCCTCCTCCATTGGTCGAGCTGGCTAACGTTAGCTATGTCTGACGTTGACAGCCGACTACTGTGAGCTAACGTGACGTTAGCGCGTGTGGCTGTCTGTGTTGTCCCTGACACTAAGTTGTCGCGTGTCTCTCCCCCCCCTCCCCCCCCACATGCAGGGTTTTGTCAAAGTAGTGAAGAACAAGTCCTACTTCAAGAGGTACCAGGTCAAATTCAGGAGGAGGAGAGGTAAAAACACCTCGACAGTCACACCAGAGCTTAGTGACATCTCAAAATGAGCTTACTATCATTTTTTTTTTTTTTAAATACGTGTGTTTCTCTTCCAGAGGGAAAGACCGACTTCTTCGCCCGCAAGCGCCTGGTCGTACAGGATAAGAACAAGTACAACACACCCAAGTACCGTATGATCGTCAGGTTCTCCAACCGAGACATCTGCTGCCAGGTGAGCGCTCGCTGAACTTTGACCTGTGTACGACATCCTCGAACTGATGGTGTTATGTGTGCAATAAGGCAAACGATGGAGCTCCAGGTATGTGACGCTTGCGTCTTCTTTGGATTGATTGCGTGCGATCGCCCTGCAGATCGCCTATGCCAAGATTGAGGGCGACATGATCGTGTGCGCGGCCTACTCGCACGAGCTGCCCAAGTACGGGATCACCGTGGGGCTGACCAACTACGCTGCCGCCTACAGCACTGGGCTGCTGTTGGCCCGTAGAGTACGTACGCTCTCCTCTTTACATACTTTCATCGTATCGAGCCCAAACTCGAGCGTGATTCTGCTGTGCCTGGTGTGGTTCTTGATCGACTTATTTGCGTTTCTTTTTTTTTTCTGCGGTCCTCAGCTGCTGAACAAGTTCGGCCTGGACAAGGTGTACGAAGGCCAGGTCGAAGTGACGGGCGACGAGTTCAACGTGGAGAGCATCGACGGTAAGCCGGGAGCGTTCACCTGCTACCTGGATGCCGGGCTTGCCAGGACCACCACCGGCAACAAGGTGTTCGGCGCCCTGAAGGGGGCTGTGGACGGAGGCCTCTCCATCCCACACAGGTACGTCAGGCTGGAGCTGCGTGAGAAATACGGTTTCATTCCAAAATGGGATTCGGTTCAATAGATGTCCTTTTCGCTTGACCCCCTTGAATTTCCATCAGACTGGTGAAAATACCCTAACATGTCTAATACTAAATAACTGCTTCTTTATATTAGATGCATCTTCAATGTTGCTTCTTGGTGCTTTGCTCTTGTGAACTTTTCATTTTTAATGATCAATATTTTTATATTCCAAGAAGTCTACATCACATTAATGATGCATTTGAGGACACTTTAATTGCCCGTAAGCCCTCGTTAATGTTATCAGTAGCACTGCCTGACTTTCATACCGAGTCGAAATGTTTGCTGTGATAAAATCCAGTTCATACAAGCCGCCAAATATGTTTTGTATATTTAAAAATGGCACTCCAGAGCTCCTAGATTGAAGTGCAGTGTCATGGCTGAATCGGTTGAAGTTTGATATTAAAATTGTTAACGAACGAAGCGGTTGAGTTGGGATTAACTCGTCTGTCAAGGTGCTGCGGATTTAATTCAAGTCATGTTTATGTTAGTCAAACTGATTTGACATATCGAAGTGGACGCTTTCAGGAAATCGCAGTAAACGCTTGAAGAGGGTTTGAGTAGGAAGGTCGTATGAAAGGCTCCAGTCCAAGTCGAATGCGATAGCTGAACGTTACTAGTTGAGATGCTTGGCCTGTGAGTTCTTCAGGCATCAACCCCGCCCTCCTCCTGTGAGACTTCTTCCAGAGGCAATTTGAACACTTCCCACGTTTACGTATTTGTTTTTTTGGGCCGTTAAATATCCGGTGTCCTTTGGCATGTGTACCGTTTGAATTGCGGGTAACTGATTCCTGTTGCCTGTAATTCAGACGCAGTTTAGACTTTATATCTAAAAGATTTTGTCAGTTCCAAAAGGATCCAGAAGCATGTCCTGGCCGCCTGTGTCTACCTTGCATTGAGAAGCAGCCTGTTGCCGACGGCGGCACTCTGTGGATCCGTCTGGCCACGTGTGGACGCCGTCCGGCTCGCGTGAGGTTTACGTTTAAATGCAGCTTGAGCGGTTCGCTTGAGTCCGCGAGGAAACCAGGACGCGGCGGCAGGGTTCTGAAAGCCGGAGTCGTGTTGCGGCGCTGTCATTACGATGCCCGTGTAGATGGGTGCCCCTACGGAATTTATTGCAACGCCGTTTTGATAATGCAGCGCTGTGTTTATTGTGCAGTGACGTCATGTTACAAAAGTCGGCCTGCCTATTTTCAACGTCATGTAAATGCTTACTGAAGCTGCTGGGAGTCACCTATTTTGTTTATTTTTCTCCCCCCCCCCCCCCCCCAGCACCAAGCGCTTCCCTGGCTACGACACGGAGAGCAAGGAGTTCAACGCTGAAGTTCACCGCAAGCACATCATGGGCGTCAACGTGTCCGAGTACATGAGCTACCTGTTGGAAGAGGACGAGGACGCTTACAAGAAGCAGTTCTCCCGCTTCATCAAGAACGGAGTGGCCCCTGATGCGGTCAGTAGTTGTCGGGTGTTGTGGAATGATGCACACTGCACTACGCCTGGATAGATGTGACCGAGTCGCGGCCCAAGAGCTTCTGTTCGTCGACCGGTCTCATTAGTGGCAGGTTCTGCCTGTCGGTGATTCATCATGAGGACGATCTCACGGCACAGTGATCGCATCCTTTCCCTCCTAATTAACAACCGCATAATTAATTTGTATTTGTTGCTTGTAATGGAGGGTGCAGCTTGCAGCTCTTCAAACTGCTTACATTCAGCCGTAGCCCCTGTGTAATTGGGCTGAGGCTCCGTTGGTCCCAGTAATTCATCTTTATAAAACATGAGCATCATAATCCCAATGACTAACACGCTTGAGCGTCTCCAAATTTGCATTTGAGTAAAGCATTCCTTCAACTTTGACCTCATCCTCGAACACTATTGTCCCGTACACGTATCTTAAGACTCTGTTGTGGAGTAGTGTATTATATCAACGAGTATTTTTGTTTTGATTGCTACACAGAGGATGAACATTTGTCCCAGAGTTTCATAAAATATAATTTAGCTGACTTTTATTCAAAGCAAATGTCCACTTAAAATCGTCATTTAAAATTTCTTAAATATAAAATCAGCCATTTGGATCGTCAGAATGTATCTGCCAAAAGTGTTTCGAATTGCACCCATGAAATCGGATGTTGACTTTGTTTCAGATTGAGGAAATGTACAAAAAGGCTCATGCTGGAATTCGTGAGAATCCAATCCATGAAAAGAAGGCGCCCAAAGAAATCAAGAAGAAGAGGTGAGAAATGCTCATTTGTTGAGTCAATCCAGGTCGAGAGTTGAGCCGTTGGACACCAGGAAGGGACAAAAAGACCACTGCAAATGCTAATTGTGCTTTTTTTTTTGGGTCTGGCCTAGATGGAACCGTGCCAAGCTTTCTCTGGCCCAGAGGAAGGACCGCGTCGCCCAGAAGAAGGCCAGCTTCCTCCGCGCGCAGGAAAAGGAGGATGCCGAGTGAGGCGTCGGCCTGCTCCGTCCCTCACGTGGCAATTTGTTCTAATAAATCTATCGAAAAAGAGTCACGTCCCCACGTGTGCTTATGTATTGAACTTGATGTCTTATTGTCTGTCGGGGGTTTCTTGATCCCCTTTTCAATTTGAAAGGAAACTGCTCAATGTCAGATTTGCTTCATAAATATTTTTATATCATTTCAGCAAACTGACTTGCCTTCTCCAAGTTGTCTATCGAGGGTTGACTCGACGGTTAAATCCAAAAGTAAAGGGCTGACGACTACTAAACGATGCGCTACGAAGGTTAAGCAAGCACTCTCCACAGTTGAGTAAAATTTATTGATACTGTCACGGTTTCCGAAAAATTGCCCGTGCTCATTTTGCTCGAGTCGATTAAAGTCAACTTGGGCTATAATATGAAAGTTTACATCGACCACCGCTTTAAGGAGAAAACGGGAATCGCATACTTCTGTTTTCCTCAGCGGTCAAACATTTTATTTTGAAAAACAAAGGCGTCTGTCTCTGGACCCCTTGCCTATTTTTCTTTTTATTTGGAGTCTTTGGTGTGGGAGATTTTCTTCCACAATAAAGTCTTCAGATTGTTCAGAATCAACGAGTGCTCAATTTCCATCTGTTCGACCGAACCCTTCAGTGCGACGCAGGCGTACAGCTGCTTCTGGAGCTCCTCCCTGACGTCCGCGGCGCCCCCCTCAGGACGTAGTCCTTCAGGGTCTCGCAGGCCTTGGCCAGGTTGGGCCTGGTGACCTCGGGCGTGCAGCGGTGCTTGGTGAGGTCGCAGGACGTGAGGCAGTCCGCCCCGTACACGCAGTCCTCGTCCGCCTCGCAGCGCTGCTGCCTGATGTCCTCCTGGAAGATGGCCTCGGGGACGATGTACCGCGCGTCCATCACCTTGAGGTCGTGCCGGTCGTTGTAGCCGAAGCTGGCGGCGCTCACGTCGCACATGAGGAAACTGCCGAAAGTGCCGTGGAACACGTCCTCGACCAGCTCCAGGAGTCCGATGGAGATCTTGGCCTTGTGCGGCCAGGAGGGGGTGAACCACTGGTCCACGCTGCGGCGCAGGCCCGCCGGCATCCACGCCTCGACGACCCAGGGCAGGCTGACGCCGTACAGGGGGGAGTGCGGCACCTTCTCCATCACGTACAGGTCTCCGCAGAAGCCCAGGAGCTTGGGCGTGTGATCTCTGTCCTGCAGGACCAGCGCCAGCAGGAATTCGTTGAGCTGCAGCAGAGCCCACGTGGAGTGCGCCTCGGGCAGCGAGATGTGGCCATCTTTGTTGGCGTCTGTTATGGACAAGACTTGGGTCGCCAGGTTGGCGAGGTTGGCCTGATCCCCCACTTTAGCCTGTGAAGGGAAAGAGGAAGAAAATATCGAGAGCTTTTAACCCTCCAATTTGACCCCGTTGAATGTTTAATGTCTCTGAAAAAATTATTTACTTTTTTCTTGCTTCATATTTCATGACTTTTCCTAATTTATTGGGGACAAGGAAAATATGAAATTAACATGTTTTCAATGTCCTGTACATCAATTTGATCCCAGGCTGTTTTTCACTGTGTAAAATATATAAGAAATAACTGTTTTATTTATTAAAAGAGCTATTTAGATAGCCAACAATCATAATGTACCTAACACTTAAACTTGGGAAATTATATTAATTCTAATAGCTCCTTGAGATTGAAAATCATAACACTTGACATAACCGAGTTAATCTAAGAAACCTTTACGTTTTTGGGAACCTGCCTATTTCTTTCTTTTATAATTTAAAGCTGTAAGTGGTATCAATTCTTTGAGTTTTAAATTATTCTGCAACATATTCCAGGTTGAGGGTGCAGAGTACACAAAAGCCCTTTTTTTTTTTTTTTATTTCCATTGTCGTTATCAGGAAATCCTGAGAACGACGAGAGTATTTTCAGACACTTTTCTAGATTGTTATCCTGGCGGTAGTACATGAGAATGAAAATAATTGTGTTGTAATGCTCCTATCATGGCATTTGAAAGATTCTGGGGGAAAAGAGTCAAAGTCTCACGAGCATTGATTGGCTGCTGCGTTACGACTACGTGTGATTTGTAGTTTTTCTTTGGGCACAGTGGGATCTTGCAGGTGTCATCATGAGCAGGTAAAGGAAATTCATTTATTTTTGCACCGATTGATCTGTCAGGGTGTCGTGAAAAATTTGAGCAAATAGGACATCCAGTTGTTTTAATTAAAGTTACCAGCAGCAGCTTTTAATGAAAGGCCTCCTGACCTTTAGGTGGTTGAGGATCATCTCTCTGAACTTTTCCACAGACGTCCCCTTGGTGGGCTTGTCGAAGGCCGCAGCCGCCTTCCTCGGCTCCATCTCGCTCCCCAAATCATAACGAGGAGCCTCCTCCATCTGGCACTTAATGACCCCCTCCAGGTCTCCCCAGCTCCCAGAGTACACCTACAAATAAATAAACCGGGCTAGGCCTGAGATGCAGCTGGATTTGCCACAAGCAGACTGGAAAGGAATGGTTGATAAAGAAAAACAATTAAATAAATGAAAGTCTGACCTGGCTTTTGGGCTTGGCGGTGAAGCACTTCCCCAGGTACAAGGTGCCTTTCTCACAAAGGCTACTGCAGGCCGAGCCGTCGATGACTCCTTTCCTGTATTTATCGCACTGGAAAATACGATGGCAATATTGGTACGCTCACACAAAGGTAACGGGGGAGGGGGAAACAATATTATGAGTATGGTGTGGGTGGGTTCACGATGCACTCGAATACTCACTATTGAATTTGTGCAGTCGTGCCCGCGACACAGCTCCGTGTAGGACGAGTACTCGACGTACACTATCCAGCTGCCCACGAACACCGCCAGCCAGGAAAAGAACAGGTACTTCATGTGCAGGTAGGAGAATTTGGCCTGTTGGAAACAGATGTCATCGGTTTACGTCACTCCGCTATGCAGGACGTAACATTTCTTAAGTATAAATAAATGCATGAATAAATATAGGAACAAATAAATAAATGCTTAATTAAATGTATAAATAAATACAAAAAATGAAATGTAGAAACATTTTTTTTTTAATGATGTCCTGTTATTAACTTATATTGATTCATTCCTGTATTTATTTAAGAATCTATTTATTTATTCTTGTATTTATTTATTTAAGCATTTTATTTATTTATTCCTGTAATTATCTATTTATTTAAGCATGTTTTTATTTATTCTTGTACATATTCATGCATTTATTTATTTAAACTTAAGACATTTTAAGTCCCCCATAGATCACGTGCGAAGCTTCGGTGCGACATCGCCGTTCCAAATGAAATAATTTGTCCTAATTCTAGTGGAATACAAATGAGCTCCTAAGTGAGTTGTGTCTCAGAGTGCATCATTAGTGCGTCCTGTCTCTAAATAGGTGCTCGGTAATTAACAGTAAATGGTGTTTGTGGTCTGCCTCGGCAACAGTGGAACATTTAGAGCGACTCGAGTCTCATTACCGTGTCTTTTGATTTTCTTTCGAATTCTCCAGCTGATGAATACAGTCTGCTTAGATCAATAATGGCAGCGTTCCAATTGGAGAACAGCGGTAGTTCTTAACCGTACTTCCGTTATGGATTATTGCACTTGACAGGGATGGACCCCCCCCCCCCCCCCCCCTGCTTCCACTGTCGGCCCCTTTCAGTTCCATTTATCTTTATTGGGATAGGAATCTCTATCCTCCCCCACACACCCACACACACGCAACCTTTTCTTTTTAGTTGTTTCTGTAACACTCTGTTAAATGTAAAGTAGCCCGTTGGTCACTCTTCTCCTTGGGAGCATAAGATGCGAGGTGTCGTTTCAGTATTGACGAAGAGATTACATTCGTATTGGTCTCTAAATGGATCTCCCAAAGATAATATAGAAATAGAGCTTTCAGACAGCCACTATATGTCACTCTGTAATCTAATTTCTCCCCAAGCAGTGGTCCTTAATCTCATGTTACGGATTCTAGGAAAAAGCATGCCAGTATGTGTTTTTTTCTGCCAGCTCATCATTATTTCAAAGAATGTCTTTTTTCTTTTTCTTTCTCTTCTTTATTTCTGAGAATTGAACACTGTGAGGAGTTTACACACAGATTATATTTAAATGATATTTCTGATCATTTGAGGAATAAAACCTGCATTATCTTTATTTAACTTTTTGGCCACTGTAAAAACACAACATTGATATATAAACCATATGAAATTGGTCAATGTTTTACCAATTTACACATAGCAGACACATTCTTTCTGGGCACCTGAAATAACTACGTTTAAGAGCCGCTCTCCTGGCAGCTCTTTATAGTCTTAAGTAATTATATGTGTCCTTAACTGCTAAATGTATTGCTTTGTTCACTTGTGGATTAATGCAGCTTTAAGTTTAAATCTTTTTGGGCAATACAATAAAAATATAATGAAGGGATTTTTTTAATTTCACCACCATAACAATATTCTGGCAACGTGAAGAAGGCTTTAAAACTTAATTTAAAGGGTGATGTAAAGGTTTTAAAGAGACAGGCACTAAAATGTAGAGTTTCAGACAGAGAGCGAATACAGCTATATTAACACTGGCATTAAATGTTTTTTGTATATGTGCATTCAGCATGTAGACATGTTATAGTTGAAACCCAAAATACATGTATGATCATAACAATGTGCATTATGTGTGCTTTCTAAAGAAAGGAGAATTCACAGAATGTACAAAAAATATGATTTAAGTTTAGGACTACAACTATTTAAAACAATCAGCACATTTCTTTTGAGTTGCACTGGAGTAAATTGAACTATTAAAAAATCAACTAATAATGAGCTATTGGTATTTCAGTCATAATTACCGCTCATATCTTTGATTCTGATCCCTCCTGCGCGTTTTATGGTTTACTATCTTAATCACAAGTCTACACAAATCAAACATGCTGTTTTACCTCAATATGTTGTAGATTACTCTCTGACTGCTGATGTCGCTGTTAAAGAAATGAGTCCAATATATTATTGTAGACATACAATACAAATCATCTCACAATCAGCCCTCAGAAATGATCAATGACCGAGCTATTTAACTCATCCTATTTAAATACGGTTTCTGCTGCTTTGTTATTGACTGGTTTACTTACAAATCTGACCGTGCTGGCCCACAGAAAACGGAAAAGCGGTGACCGCACGAGCGCTGCCAGTACCTCCATATTGATTTTTCCGTAGGTGAAATGCATCAACAACAAAAGCATTATGGAAATAACACCCCGCGGGGGAAACAAATGGATGCTCGGCCCCTTTTCTAATCGATGCCGTTTGTGGCTTTCATTTCAACTCCGGCCGATGCATTTCTATCTCTGTCTGGGAATATGTATTGACCCTATGTGAAGGGAGAGAATTACACAAACACGACTAATGAGGTGATATTGATCGTGGCTGCTGTGACAGCTATTAATTAGAGACTGACTGGGAGCTGTGGCCGTGTGCTGGGCTGGGCTGGGGAAGAACCGGTCGGCCTCCAACTGGTTGAACTCTCTTCTCAGTTAACACCCGCACCGCAAGCCCTGTTAGGGAAGCCTGCGTCCTTTAAAAAAAACACCTCAACCCACGAAGGTTCAGTCGTACAGATTTCAAACACTTGCACGGTGTCAGCGGTGCGAGCGGACGCTGCGCTGCCGATGCAGAGCGGAGATCAAAGCCGATCAAGAGCAGCATCACAGTTCTGACACTTGGCTCGTGCAGCATGCACGCCAGTCATCCATTATGTATGATTGTGAAGCTATTCCTCCGAGGTTGCCGGTTAATGGGCCGCCGCGCAGAGCCGAGAAAGGCATCGACAACGAAGCAACAGAAGATGGACGGGGCTGGGCGCGTGCGGTTTGTGCGTGTAATGTTGAGGGCGTGCGGCCTTCCCAGAGTTCGGTCGCTGAGCGTGCCTCTTGTCACAGACTCTCTCTGGAGGGGGGGGAAGGGATGCACGGACATGATACAAAGATCTGACTCATCAGGCAGAAAGCAACACTCTCACACACACACACATTGCGACAATAACACGTGTGAACATCACTGTTTCTGTCTGTCTGATGCTGCAAATCTCACATCAAGACCATGGTGTTCACACACAATCGGTCCATGCAAGGACTGCAGCTCCCTGTAAGGAGGGAAGCTCCCCCCCCTCCCCCCCTCCCCCCCATCTGAACCAACAAGTCCTGTGCAAAATAGTCCAATGAGGCTCATCAGAATCATCTGATTCAACATCAACTGAGGCATATTTAACGACTATGTGATCTTCAAATAAAAACATAGCAGACTATTTAAACGTTATGGGAAGTAACCGCTAATGTGCATGTTCAAAAAAAAAAAGACTGAGGAGATCTTTGTCTTTGTCATGTTGACAAAAAGGTATATTTTCAGAGCGGGATAATCTCTTAACGTCGTGAAAATGGTCTCAATGGGTGTCACAGCAGCCGATGACTCACAGACTCTCTGGCTTTCAATAGGCACTACAGGCTGTTACGCACTTCCCCATCATTGAACTCAGCAGTATGACTTGAAGACACAAGAGACAAACTGAGACTATGTGTTGTTTCTCTGTGTGCACAGGTATCCATCCATAGGAACAAGAGCAACATTTCCAATTTGCGGGTCTTGTCAGCTTTTTATATTTCGAAATAGCTTTTCTCCAAGGATCACAGACTGACACTTCTTAAGTTGTCACTGGAAGGCTGAGATGGCCTAGAAAACTGAACGATGCGGGTGGCTGTCCCTGGAGGCTGACTGGCTGGTTCTCCCTCCAGGAACTGCACTTGACATTTTTTATTTTGTCCCTGAAATGCATAGGGAAGGTCAAGACAGCGGCTTATACGAGCCCATGTGTTTTCATCAAAATCAGCCCTGAGGTCTCAAAGATCAAACAGAGAGGGTGGTGTGATGACGCAGCTGCATGAGGCACTGGAGCCTTGGATGTGAACGACTTCATCTCCGGGATGTGCTCAAGTGGACTTATGATCTAACTGTGTGGATCCTATAAATGTGGGTCCCTGAGACCATGTGTCCTTGAGGGTCTTTATTTCCCCGTAGCAGTAGAGATTCATTCTACTTATGAGCAAAAGCCCCCTAATTTCACTCACATCAAACACGTTACATAACGTTCTTGCACATCTTCCATAACGAGGACAAGCAGCTGCGATGTGTCACAGGTCCATGATTTCATTTAATCCAAGCGAGTGACGGTAAAGCCTTCATTGTGGTGTCGGCAACCCACGAAGAAGGACTGAGGACACAGTGAATGACTCATGGTAACGTAAAGTTTTGCAGCCTCAGATACAGTTTATATTTCTAGTCCTTTTTTTATGAGATTGTGGGCTACCATCCCGACCTGGTTGCTACAGCAACGAGGATCCAGAGGATGGTTGAGCCGTCGAGCATCAAGTGACTTTATGATTCATGAGTCTGAAAAAGCATGCATATTAATGCTCGCAAATTTCCTCTAATCCGTATGCAATACGAAGGTCAAATGAGGATGAAGTAGAATAAAAAGGCGGTGAAGTAATCAGTCGCGTCGCCGCTCATATCTCCATCTGACACCTGAGTGCACGAGGCGCGGGCTACAGCGGACGCACGCACACACACACACACACACACACACACACACACACACACACACACACACGACTGGCTGGATTACTGGGAAGCTTACCTGGATGTTCAGCGGCTTTCTGCAGAGCGCCCATGGAAGCAGACCTCGCGCCATGGCAGATGGAGAGCATCTCACGCGAGCGGCAGAAAATGGGAAATTGGGCGCACGCCTCGCGCGGGTGTCAAGCAACGCCTGCGGGACTCACCTAACCCTGGACATTTACCGAGCGGTGAAACATGACCGATTGTCTCGGCGGCACCGCGCGGATGATGCGTTGCTCGGGGAGGCGGAGGCGGCGGAGGCGGCGGCGCGCGGCGAGCAGACCGAGCCGCTCCGTCGGATGCAGCGAAATGAGGCTCATGTTGGCCGCGCTCTGTCTGTGGGGCGTTTTGGACCAATTAGAGGAGGAGGATGGAGAGCAGTTGGAAGCCTCCTGCAATCTCGAGCCTTCAAGGAAAGATGTTGTGTTTTCACAGCAAATGTGTTATATGTTTAGGTGGCAGACACTTTTATGTTTTGGATCTGTTTCTTCTCTTCTTTTTTAAAGCAAAAATCACAAAAAATGTTTTACGAGTGCGTTAAAACAATGTGTCTGTTGTTTATTTTATATGTGAAAATATAACTATTTATTTGAGTGTGAGACAAAGATGTCCTATGTTGAATTTAATAGTCACAAGTGCTTTATACGATAAACTGCTTCATAAAGTCACATTTCATTAAACGCTTCATTAAAGCTGCACTAAGCTGCATGTTTGTATCAACATGAATCTGGGTGAATACTTAATTCTGATTGTCCGTTAGTGATAATATAGAACCTTTTTTCCAGTGAAATTGGTTGTTCATTGTTCTAAAATAATGCACTGCCTGCAAAAAATTAAACACCGAGTGTAACAGTATGGCAGCGGTGAAGTGAGGCTAGCTGCAACAATCAACATGTTCTGTGACCATGGAGGCGTGTTCATGCGTTTCAGGATGGAAAAAGTTATTTGTATACATAGGTCGACATGTCACAGGGGTCACAGGACTCTGTTCCCTGGTTGGCTGTGAGTTTTCTCGACGCACTTCGCCGCTAAAGGTTAAACCATCAAATACTTTTAGTGTGGCCTCAGAATCAGAATGGCAGCTTTCCACTGGCCTCACTTTGCCGGCTGCTGTTTTGGGTTTTTTGGGTCCTACACTCACAGTGAGCAGCTGCACACCATTATCACCACAAGCTGCAGTTCCTCTCATCTCCACTGGGCGTTTTTAGTGTCTTTCAGCGCATCGTTTTGCTTTTGCTTTATGATACACTAGGTGGTGGAGACCAAAGCAGAGGCAAAATAAGAGGAAATATTTACTTATATTGATGTAGAAACACTACTTCATATGAATGTTACTGTTAAATAGGCAGTTACTATTCAGCAACTGGTACAATATGTGCACAAATAAAGTCATCAGTGTGAAATGGCTGAGAGTTAGACCCACAAGCTCAGAGAACTTTAACATGTTACAATACATATTGTTGAAATACATTTAAACAACATATTAAAAGATATGTTGAGCACAATTCCAATGAAAATGTGCTAGTTTGAATAAAAAAAGGTAAAAATAAAAATCATATTTTCAGGAAGAGGGACGGTGTCAGGTCGGCTCCATTACCCCGGCGAGATCATGAATCCCGCCATCCTTGTTTTTCATATGTATTTTAATACTCGTTACATCTCATTGGGATTAGCCAGTATTAAATGCACAGATTCTCTTCCGTTGTTGAATCTTAATAGCGGGGGAGCCGAGGGAACAGCTGCAGAGCATCCTCTTCTTTATGTGCTCAGATGGAGATTTGCATATTAATGTGACATGCGGAAAAGCATAAATATCACAGTATTGCTTTATCTATAATTATGCACCTGAAATGTATATGAATATATTTCTCTGTCCATGATTCTGCAGTGGCATGTGAGATTTCTGGCCGGCAAATGGAAGACATACAAGACAGTAAGAGTGCTCTGGAGGAATGCAACAGCAAAAGGTAATCGTCATGTGCAGCATGATGCACATTGTACCCCAAAAAAACGGGTTGCGTTTCGCAAGAAAAGCATTGCCAAGTGTGAAAGCACAAACGCAATATGTCTTTTGTGAAATGAAAGAGATTTCTGTACACATTACATCTATTGTTCTGTCCATCCTGGAGAGGGATCCTCCTCTGTTGCTCTCCTGAAGGTTTCTTCCCTTTTTCCCCCCTGAAGGGTTATTTGGGAGTTTTTCCTGATCCGATGTGAGGTTTTGGGGCAGGGATGTGTACAGATTGTAAATCACTCCGAGACAAATTTGTAATTTGTGAAATTGGACTATACAAATAAACTGAATGTGAATTTGATTTGCCAAAAACTGAAGAACTGGGATAGCCGCATTCCTAAATTCTTTATGGCGAGAACATTATAGGGAAGATAGAAACTAAGCTGGCATCCCCACCTGCTGTATTGGCTTTGCTGGGAGAGCAGCTTGGAGATTGGAAGAGAGCTTTATGAGCCTATGAACAGAAACACATATGGTGTTTCCTGTGGTTATGTAATGCTGATTACCTTGAGGCACTTTGAGTGGGCAGATTAAAAGAAAAATATATTTCCATATAACAACAAACAAGATGCAGCAAAGAAGGCAGAAGTGGCACCACTGCATGGTGCACGGAGGAATACTGAGACAGAGGGCTTCAGACATATTCCTCTTTGGATGCCTGACAGGTAAAGATAATCACACACAATTTATAATGCAATGAACGCCTTCCACACACGTAATCTTTTCGATTAATCAACAGCAGAGAACATCCGCAGAGATTTCCACGTCTAAATCCAGTTTACCTTTCATTAATCCCCGTTTAGTCTTGCAGACCACACCTGCTCATTACCTCGCCGTCCCACCGACATCCGCCACAGGCCGCCACTTTGGTAACGGACGACATCAATAATTTCTGGATTTCTACCTGCTTCACAGAGAGTGTGAAGATGTTGAACATGATTCACAAAAGAGAAATATTGCTCCATGAAAAGCACTTTGTTGAGAGAGAGAGAGAGAGAGAGAGAGAGAGAGAGGTGAAGTAGCTGATGTTAGCCTCCCCCCTCATGGTGACTCTCCTGTATTACAATGTTATAGCCGTATCCAGCGTGGGTACAAAAGATATGGATCTTCAGAATGAGGAGGGGGTCACCTCATGAGCTGAGGGAGCAAGAGAAATCACACCAAGACTGTGTTTGTTGTTATTCCGCACTGGCGAATCCTTTTCAGTGATTCCTGCTTATTCTAACCAGAAGTGAGATAGCGAGGTCTTTAAAGACTCAGTGTGGTGACATCATGTTCTTAGACGAGGATTGTCAGTGTATCCAAACTCTGATCCCTCTTCCTCTGTGCTTTAGAGTGCATGAATGAGTCACACGGTTGCACTGGCTGACTTGCGGGTTTATTACAGAGGTACTTTGGAATTAAAGGGTCAGTTATATAACATTCATAGCTATTTTTGTCCATAGTCATTGCTGTGTTTTTGTTTGTTTAGCTTGGATTTACCCGTGCATATATCTACATGGGAGTGGGCCGTTGTTCTACAGTAGCCCAGAAAGGACAAACCAAACACCGGCTGCAGAGAGGGCCTTTTGCATTTTTTGGGGTTACCTTTTTATACGTAACCATTTTCTTGTTTCAGAAAACATGTTTTGGAAACTGTGTACTTCTAGTGTTGTTGAATAAGCTCACGCCTGAGGTAGAGCGGGTGATATAGAGGTTGAGAGTTCCCTCAGGACGTTACACCCGGCACATATGAAAAGAAACATTTATTTACCGAACAGCATTTCTGAAAATATGTTGTTCCTGATTAAATTTACGTAACAGATGGGAGTGTTTTTGCTTTCAGCGTGCCTTATATAAATGCGATGACTAATGTTTTGGTAATGAGCTTGTGGAATGAGACAGTAAAAATGACATTTCGAGGGAGTCTTTTTTCTCCCATTCTTTATCCTTTAATGCGAGGGATTTTTGGAGACCACAACTTGGGAGAAGTTGAACTGTTGAGAGCAGATTTGAGCAGCCGATGATTAGGTTGACACTGACAATTAATCCTGTTAACTCCATGACCTACAGTGGGTACGGAAAGTATTCAGACCCCTTTAAAATGTTCACTCTTTGTTTCATTGCAGCCATTTGCTAAAATCAAAAAAAATCATTTTATTTCTCATTAATGTTCAGACATTTTTGCACATTTATTAACAAAAGAAAAACTGAAATATCACATGGTCATAAGTGTTCAGACCCTTTGCTCAGTATCGAGTACAGCCATGAGTCTTCTTGGGAATGATGCAACAAGCTTTACGTATATTAATGAGAAATAAAATAAACTTTTTTTCATTTTAGCAAATGGCTGCAATGAAACAAAGAGTGAACATCTTAAATTGGTCTGAATACTTTCCACTGTATATTCAATCTATCATCGTTAAAAGATAGACGAAGGCACTGCAGCATGCCACATGTCCATGCTTGTGGACACTGCGGGATCAGAGTCGAAATATGCGATCAACAATGTTTCATGCACTTCTTGGTCATGTGCATAGACGGAGTGTTCTGGAACACAATCGCTGCATTGTAGAAAAATCTCTTAAAATGTCTAACACAGCGGCCTTTAATGGGTCGCTCCTCCAACTGGATTACCCCAAAGGGACGAGTTCTCATTTTAAAACAGACATTGCTTTTTTGGTTCCAAGCTAAATGTTATCCTGTTTACTGATAATGGTTCACTGCTTTAATAATTTAATTTCCATTGCATCACCCTCAGTCTCATAAGGTCGGGGGTTTTAGTATTCTAATAATAGATTTTTTTTTTTTTCACGCTGTAGGAACAGCCTTATAGGCTGTATATAAGAACAGACGGCGCCCCAGGAAGCCCGGGAGAGGGACATGTGGCTGAGTTAACAGCATAGGAAAAGTTCAAAAACTAGAAATAGAATACAATTTGTCGCGGAGCGGGCTATGTCTAATCACTGCAATCAGGAGCCAATGATTGGCTCTGGAGACATATGCACATAAAAAAGAGTCAGCACATGGGCGCCAGCAACTCGGTTCCCACCAGTCTGGTGTGCAGTATCTGCCGGGTGTGACGGCTCACTGTTCTTACTGCGGGAGAGTAGCAAGTGATACCGGGCCTCGGGGAGAGGGGACCTGGTCTAAAAATCTAAAAATGTATGCAATAAATAAAAACAGGTGAATGTAATTTTATACCTATGCCTGTCAGATACCATTTTATTTCATTTTTTTTATACTTGATATTTTATTTACAGAAATACAACCTTCAAAAGTAAGAATGCATAATAATAATAAAACATAAAAATAAATAAAAAATAAAGTAAAAAATAACCATGCATCTGGCCAAGAAGGGCCATAAGGAAAAAATCAAAATGTTGAAGCAGGAAAATAATTATAAATAAGGAAGCAAAAAAAGTCAAAACAACCATGCAACATCATTTTAGGGGCAAATCAATGGAGCAAACGTCCAATTACTGCGGATATATTGCCGTCTATGTCCACCCTAACATTGTCATGGCCAGTTGTTGCTGCTGCTACTATGTTACTCCCTTACGAAATATAATATAATTGCTTAAATGCTGTTCTGTTGGCATAACATTTCCATTTACTTGGTTGGCATTATTGGATATTTGTGGCGCCCTGTCCACTGTCTTGGATGTTGGTCATCATTTTGATGAAGCTCATTTCTGGACTAAAAGCTTGCAGTCTCTCTTCCGTCTTAAAGCTGACATCCACCCTGCAACACCTCTACAGCACACATTCAGGTCAAAACATTTACCCATCAAGAAGAAATGTAGAAGGGATATATGAATAGAATAGAAGAATAGAAATATACTTTATTAATCCCCAAGTCGAAATTTGTCGACACAGTAGCACCAATAAACTAAACACACGAGAATAAAATATAAATATAAGAAAGAAAGAAAGAAACAGTGACTGTGCATAAATTATACAAAGTGAAATATAAAATACAAAATAAATATATATATATATATATATATATATATATATATATATATATATACATATATATATTTTTTTATTTTATTTTGTATTTTATATTTATACACATTTATGCAAATACAGCAGTGTAAAATAAAATAAAATATAGACAAAATATGGTGGTGACTAATCGAGCACAAAGAGAGACTGGGAACATTTACAAAATATTCTGAATCATGTCTCAAATTAGACATATAACAGTAAGTCTCCATTGATGGCCGACACTGTGCCTCCCACCTCAAGGCTTTGCCTGAGGTGCGCACTCAACACTGGAGCCCAAACAGCAAAGACGAGAGGAGCCACGATAATAATAATAATAATAATAATAATAATAATAATAATAATAATAATAATAATTTTGACTTATATAGCGCTTTTCTGAATACCCAAAGACGCTTAAATCGTCACGATCCACAAAGGAACACGAGAACTACTGGAAGCATACGGCTGCCAGTAATTAGCAGAAGTATGGGCACACATTTTAATTATCTCCCTGTAAGAATGAATGTTCTTCATTTAATTATCCTTATGAGGATTTTGTTATTAAGGTCAAAGGTCAGGAGCAACTTCTGCCGGTCGGGGAGTGTTTGGCACTCCAAATCGTTTTTGTGCATTTATTTTCATTATTAATTAATGTTAATATTATTGCTGACAATCCATAGCGTTAGAGTGAGATGAAGGGCCGAATGAAAAGAGGGCCCGATGAGAACAACGCCTTTACGTTCTAAAGCTGTGGGGGTGGGACTCAGCTTCAATACGACGGAACGGTGAGTGGAGAGCAGAGAATTATAAAAAGTCAAAAACACAATACACAGGAAGAAGCGGAGATGTGGAAGTAACATCAATTAAAATGAGGCCGGGCGCCTCCAGTGACGTCCGGACATGGAGAGGACGACGGAGAGGACGAGCTGCGTGGGAGCCGGCTGCAGAGTAGCGAGCGACCGTCTCAGGAGACACGCGGTAAGAAAGAAAGGAAAGAAGCGTGCACATCTCTCTCTCCTTGGTGAAAAAGAAAGAAGGAAGACGAGTCAGAGTGAGACGTCGCTGGGAGAGTTCTGTAAGCTTAACAAGGAAGAAGGCAGGGTTTTCAGGGTTGGGGACGGAAGACTATGGTGGTTACCAGGGGAAGAGGCGAGGTGGAGAAGTCCAAACAGAGAGGGTTGTACTCGGGGAAATCCAGACTGTTTGTGTCCTGGAACCAGCTCCCCGCTGACATCAGGACAGCAGGAAGTCTCTACAGCTCAAAACACATCTTTTAATAATAATAATAATAATAATAATAATAATGCATTTCATTTTTATCGCACTCCTCCTTCAAATAATCTCAGAGTGCCGCACAGATAGTGAAAAACAAATAAAACCGAAAAAAAAGAAGAATGTAATAGCTGACAATAAATTAACTCAAGGTAAAAAAAATGCCTTCCTGAATAAAAAAGTTTTTAGGCCAGTCTTACTGTAAAAGAGTTCCCAGATGTAGTTTTCCGACTACATCTGGATTAAAACACAGATTAGCACTTCAGTAGCACTTAAAAGGCTCTTATTGTGGGACTTTTGTAGTTCGACTATGTTGAGGAAATGTTACTTTCTGTATTCTTGTTGTTCTTAGTTTGTACTCTAGGTTGAGATGCACATATTGTAAGTCACTTTGGATAAAAGCGTCTGCTAAATGACATGAAATGTAATGTGAAGAGGAAAGGTGGAAAAGTCCAAACAGACAGGGTTGTACTGGCAAAGCATGAGCTGGCAGTGAGTGTGTGTGTGAAGCGAAGGCTTAAGCACTGAAGGGAATAGGTGCAGCAGAGTGCTCAGGTATGTGTGATAGAGCTGGCGAGGTAATACACAAGGGAGTGGGTGCAGTCGGGTGGGGGATGTGTGATTGAGGTGACGAGGTGTGACCAACTGGTGTGCAGAATAAGCTGATGAGATGGGTGTGACGAACACTGAATGGATTGATCAGGTGTGTGAGGGACAGAGTGTCAGCAGAGAATGCGAGCTGAACTGGGACAAATCGCTGGCACCAATAGACCCGAAACGCACCGCCTCCCAAACCTGCAGGTGCCAGATTTTAAATGAATGCAGCTGGAGGCACGCTTTCATCCTGCTGCGGCCCGTCTGCCCTCGATGTGTGCCGATATGTAGCACCACGCAGGAGAGTGATTAAAACACACACACACACACACACAGAGGGGCCTCGTTACCTGGCAAAGCGGGCAGGTAATGAGAGCCGGCTGCACAGCCTGCTTATCGGCCTCGCTGTCACGAATAACCCACCTTCAAAGTTAAATTCATCCTCTTTACATGTTTAATTAATTCTCCTGTCATTCCAGATCCTGTCATCCTCACCTGATTTTCCCTCATTCCCTTCACCTGGTCCTCACGCCCTGCTCAGCTGCCTCTGATCACCTCGTTAGTCCCTCATTACCTTCACCTGGTCCTCACTTCCTTCTCACCTGCAGCCCATCCCCTCGTTAGTCCCTCACTATTTATCTCCCTCACTTCCACTTGTCCTCTGCCAGATTGTCTTGTGTTTCACCGCCAAACTTTCCAGTGTTTTCCTAGTCCTAGTTCTGATCTGCCGTTTACGACCCTGTTTGCCTGTTCACCGACTTGAGATTTTTGCCTGCCCCTTTTCGGATTTGTCGTCCTGTCTGACGGACCACCTGGTTTTGACCCTGCCTGAAAGATACAGTAAACTGCCTCCGCCTAAAATCCTGTGTGTGTCGTGCTTTTGGGTTCCAGTATCTGTAACCATTACACCCACACCTCCACGAGGGGTCCGAAGGATCTTCGCTCGTGCCCAGAAATGTCTCAAACACAGAGAAATAAGAAGTACAAAGAAATACAGCGGCAGAGGGATACAGAACCACCACACACTTCAAGTGGGTCATAAGTGATCGTTTTGAGTGAAGATCACTAACCGCCTACTTCCACATCGACCGTAACACAATGACATCGTTGTTAACGCACTGCCCTCAGGCCGTGTTGGGATGTTTCGTGGAACAACAGAGAGCGCATGGCTACTCAGTGGGTTGTGTTTACTTTGATGGATCAAGTTTTCTTTGTTTATACTTTGCATTTTGATTTTTTTTTTTTCCATTTGTATAGCATCTGTCCACACACTTTAACCAACTAGAAATAGACTTTGGTCACTGCCATGTGTATATATTTTCTTTCCTCTGAATATTTAGTATTTTGTATTTAGCTATTGTTATTGTGTTTTATTTGTATTAATGCTCTAATGTGCACCCACTGATGTGATCCTGACATTTCCCCACTCTGGGACTAATAAAAAAATATCTTATTTTCTCTTATCTTATCCTGTGATGGCTTGAAATAATGGTGTTTTAGATGCTAAAGGTATCACCGGTATACTGTTGAGATTGGCCCACAGGTGTCACGCTGTCCTGCTCATGTTTTCAACTCATTTTAAACCTCATTTCTTCTCTTCTTATTTGTTTAAAATCCTCCAAAAGGGAGCTCTGTCACCAGCGAGTAAGTGTAAACAATTATCCCTCTTGCTCGGAGCCAGTCTTATGACTTGTCAATTATAATGGTGTGTACTGAGAACCGGCTGTTTCCCGGATGACTTCCAGACACGTGCCGAGGACACACAAAAAAAATGCTATAAAAAGCTGCTCGTCGGCCGCAGTGCAGTTCATCCGCAAAACAGAAGCGCCGCTTCATGAGCTGCAGCGGCTGGAGGAGAAGTCTCTGCGTCAGAACATGATTGGATGCTGAAAGAAAATCAGTTTCAGAAGCGTCGCCCTTGTTGTCTTGTGCTCATTGAGTTTGCCGGCTGTTGAATCGCAGACAGTCTGTTGTCGTCAAGTTGCAGGTTGTGCGGTTTACATTTGTAAAACTCAACATGAGTAAGTTCGACGGCGAGCTCACCCAGAGGGAGCAGGAGTTCCTGAAGATCCGACGCGACAGCGACACCAAGGCGGCCGAACTTGTCAAGATGGAGAAGATGCTGCAGCAGACCAAGAGCCTGTGGGACAAGAAGACGGAGTCCAGTTCGGAGAGCATGGGTCTGTATCGCAAAGCTCACCTTCACGTTGTCATTCGGCTCTCTCGCTGACGGTCGATGGTGAGTGACTTGTTTGTTTGTCCCCCCCCCCACCCCCCCACCCCGCTTGTTGCAGTGGAAGACCTGGAGGAAAGAGTACGCTCGAGCAGACGACAAAGGAGGAACTCCCTCCATCACACGCAGATGCTGGAGAGCCAGATGAAGACGGTGAAGGGCGAGCTGGTGGGCACGCTGGACCATCTCCAGGAGCTGAGGAACGTCCTGCGCCGTTCGCAGGAGAAGGCGGAGGAGCGCAAACTCACCATGGAGAGGCTGGCGGCCGGGCATAGGTGAGGAGGCGGCCTTCCAGTTCCAAGACGAGGCTTCGGCCTTTTTTTTTTTCCGAGCTTCAACCCAACGTCTGGCCTGACACCCCCGACGCCCCCGACGATGAAGCTGCGCAGAGATTACGTCACCCCCCCCCCCCCACACCCCCAATACTCTACTGGAATAGAAGGAAGAGACTGGGAGCGGCGGCCCTGGTCTTCACTCATCGCTGCAGTGAGGCCATTATTTGGAAAACCAGTTAAAAGATTGAGACTTTGTTCGTGCTGTATCACAACCTGCCTCGAACAAACGTTTAAAGTTGCTTCTTCATCCTTTCATTCACCCTTTTTTTCTTCATTATCCCATATGGTGAGGGTTTTATGACCTTTTGACCTGCTTTGTCCGAACCTGCTCCTCTGTGTCCTCTGGAGACCGTCGGGGCGGCAATGATTGTAAATCATCAGAGACGAAGAACAGTTAAAAGAAATATAGAAATTACACCTTCTTTTACTTCTTCAAGCTATATGGAGATAGCGCTCTTATGAGATTGCTCATCTTAGAAGTAACATATATCCTCAGCCGCTCCCATGAATGTTTTTTTTTTTTTTTTTTTTTTCGGGTCGCCGTACACTCTTGCATTTATGAAAAGAAAACACCCCCCTGATTGACGACGAGATAACATTCTCCATCTGCAGCCCCGGAGATCACGTCTGTGTTATTGCTTCACAAACCCCATTTTAATGAACTCCTCCCTTCCAATAACAACATGTACGTTGTCTTTTGTAATGTAATCTTAGTAAATGTGATGTTATTAAATTCTTAGGAATGGGTCAGTTTTGTTTTCTTGGATGCTGACGGTCAAATATGGCTTTTTAAATAAACTGTTTGAGAATTAATTGTCAGGAATGCGCAAATAAACCATCCTGAGACGTGAACATTAGAAGATGAAAGAAATCAATAGCGTACGCATCAACTGGGAAAAGAAAGTGTGTTTCAACTGGTTCTGGGATCAATAGCCTTTTGTCTGCTTCCTGCGGTGAGTCAGCTGAAAGCAGCGTTTGTTCCTTCCCTGTGGCTGGGATCATTGGGATGTGATCACCCACATCTTCTTTCCCAGCCTCCCACCATGTGACACCTTTGTTCACTGACCCTGACATGGATCTTCAGCTGTAATCATGAAACCATTACAGGGCAAAGACTGCTCATTATATACAGCAAAGTAGTCTTTAGTGACATCATATTGCTAACTCCAAACAGTTTAGAGCTGATATATATATATACTTATATATGTGTGTGTATATGTATGTGTGTACATGTATGTATATATTTGATTTAATTTGATATTTCTTTATTTGTCCCACAGTGGGGACATTTCAAACATCACAGCAGCGGTGCACATCAGAGCATTAATAGAAAATAAATATAAAACACAAAACACAATACTAAATACTAATACTAAAATACTAAATATACAGAGGAAAAATATCACTTCAAATTGTTTAGTGCCGATGGCTTTAGTGAAATCACACTGCTCACTTCAACAGGTGAATGTATATATATATATATATATATATATATATATATATATATATATATATATATATGTATTTATGTATATATGTATATATATGTGTATTTATGAATGTATATATATATATATATATATATATATATATATATATACAGTGCATCCGGAAAGTATTCACAGCGCTTCACTTTTTCCACATTTTGTTATGTTACAGCCTTATTCCAAAATGGATTAAATTCATTATGTTCCTCAACATTCTACACACAACAACCCATAATGACAAAGTAAAAACAGTTTTTTGAAAATGTTTGCAAATATGTTAAAAATAAAGAACGAAAACATAACATGCACGTAAGTATTCACAGCCTTTGCCATGACACTCAAAATTTAGCTCAGGGGCATCCCATTTCCACTGATCATCCTTGAGATGTTTGATTGGAGCCCCCTGTGCTAAATGTAGTTTCTTGGACATGATTGAGGAAGGCACACACCTGTCTAAATAAGGTATCACAGTTAACAGTGCATATCAGAGCATAAACCAAGCCATGAAGTTCAAGGAATTATCTATAGACCTCCGAGACAGAACTGTATCGAGGCACAGCTCTGGCAAAGGGTCCAGAAAGAGTTCTGTAGCATTGAAATTCCCAATGAGCACAGTGGCCTCCATCATCCGGAAATGGAAGAAGTTTGGAACTAACAGGACTCTTCCTAGAGTCGGCCGCCCAGCCAGACTGAGCGATCGGGGGAGAAGGGCCTTCGTCAGGGAGGTGACCAGGAGCCCGATGGTCGCTCTGACAGAGCTCCAGTGTTGTTCTATGAAGAGAGGAGAACCTTCCAGAAGGACAACCATCTCTGCAGCACTTCACAAATCAGGCCTGTTTGGTAGAGTGGCCAGACGGAAGCCACTCCTCAGTAAAAAGCACATGACAGCCCGCCTAGAGTTTGCAAAAAAAGCACCTGAGGGACTCTCAGACCATGAGAAACAATATTCTCTGGTCTCTTTGGTCTGAATGCCAAGCGTCACGGCTGGAGGAAACCAGGCACTGCTCATCACCTGGCCAATACCATCCCTACAGTGGAGCACGGTGGCGGCAGCATCATGCTGTGGGGATGTTTTTCAGCGGGAGGAACTGGGACACTAGTCAGGATTGAGGGAAAGATGAATGCAGCAATGTACAGAGACATCCTCGATGAAAACATGCTCCAAGCGCTCTGGACCTCAGACTGGGGCGACGGTTCATCTTCCAACAGGACAACGACCCGAAGCACACAGCCAAGATAACAAAGGAGTGGCTTGGGGACGACTCTGTGGAGGTCCTGGAGCAGCCCAGCCGGAGCCCTGACCCGAACCCCATTGAACATCTCTGGAGAGTTCTGAACATGGCTGTGCACCGACGCTCCCCATCCTACCTGATGGAACCTGAGAGGTTCTGCAAAGAAGAATGGGAGAAACTGCCCAGACATAGGTGTGCCACGCTTGTGGAATCCTACCCAAGAAGACTTGAGGCTGTAATTGCTGCCAAAGGTGCTTCAACAAAGTATTGAGCAAAGGCTGTGAATACTTACGTACATGTTATGTTTTCGTTCTTTATTTTTAATAAATTTGCAAAAATTTGCAAAAATAAGTTTTCACTTTGTCATTGTGGGTTGTTGTGTGTAGAATGTTGAGGAAAATAATGAATTTAATCCATTTTGGGATAAGGCTGTAACATAACAAAATGTGGAAAAAATTAAGCGCTGTGAATACTTTCCGGATGCACTGTATATATATATATATATATATATATATATATATATATATATATATATATATATATATATATATATATATATATATATATATATATGTGTATATATATATATATGAATGTGTATATATATATATATATATATGTATGCATGTACAAATATACTTATCTTTTACATACAGAATCCCCCAACCCCATCTGTGGATCTCACAGAACCCCCCTCTAACCTGGGAGGTGGTGTAAGTGAGATCCTGTGAATCGCCTACCCCCCCCCCACACACACACACACACACACACACACACACACACACTTCTGTGGGATTCACAAATCCCCCCCACTCCCTTCTGTGTTTCACATTCAAAGGGTGGTGAAGCCTGCTGGAAATCACTTCTATTTATATCCTCTGGTTCGGTGCTCCGTGATGTCACTAGCAATGTCACAGCACAGATACTATTTTACAAATATTATCATGCTAATTGGCTAATTTCCAAGTTCTATATTATTTTTAATATTATTGTATTATTTACACTGATTAATCAACAGGAAAGCTGCATATCAATATAGAATGCTGTGCAGGTGTATACACGTCATGTATTGTTGGGTAACTGTTCACTCTTTAAAAATGCTTCATGTTTCATAAAAGTAACGTGTTAAAATAAGTTGTGCAAAATGTTTCTCTGCAAAGTAAGAAGGAACTGCAGCTTTCAAAGAAGTGGAGTAAAATAAAGTGTAAAGTATACTTTCATTTAAACTGTATACAGGAGAAGTAGAATAAACAATTGTATGTTACAGAAGGAACTTTCCCTCCAGACATATAGTGATTGTATTCTATCAGCCTAGTATTGTGTGCGTATGTGTGTGTGTGTGTTTACGTTTATGGATATTTCTAATTCAGCTAATGAGCCTGTTGCCTATCAAAAAGAGGCCAACACGGTTGCTGATTGCTTTTTTTGGGATGCGTGCACTGAACTATATGACCATGCATTTCCAAAATAAAGGCCATTTATTTCTCACATTTGTTGTGTTTCCAAAACAAACAGATCACATCCACTCTATTATAGGTCCATTTCCATAACCCAGGAACAAAAGGTATAACAATTATTATCGCATGTTCAAACACTAATAAGTAACACTCCTGATTATATTAACCTCTTGCCTATGGACAGCTCCACTACGCCCCCAAGTGGTGGGAGATGAAGGTTGTTACTCTTCTTCCTCTGGGATCACCGACCTGAAAGATATTTTAATAAAAAGATGCAATATTAACCTCTTGGTGGTCATAACACTACAAATTGGGCATCAATTGATTTTATTAAAAAAGATGTAAGCAGGTTTGTATTATTTAGAACGGCTTAAGCCTTTTCCATTCATATTTTTAACACATATTGAAAGGCTTCAAGAAGTCAATAATAATATGCTGATAAAATACTTTATTTATATGGCACACGCAGTATGTGACATAGGGGTAGCAGGTTGTTCATCACAGAATGTGGGTGTTGTTTAATTATTATTGTTACCATTCATTTAGCTTTTGTTTGTGCATACAACCAACATAATTGTGTTTGTATGAATAAGAAAGTGTCCATTATTGAAGAAAGCTGCATACAAATCCAGTGTCTTGAAATGCATAATGTAGAAAAGTCCATAGTCATAAATCATCCATTTCTTCCATTTACTAACAAATGCATTCACTCGAAACTGTGTAAATATATTTTATCATTTAAAACCATTTTGTCTGTATATACATCCTTCTTACTTCAATTATATTTTAGATACATATCATTAGCATTATCATTGACATAATGATGTATATTTCCAGGTGACATAACTTTGCATTCCTTCGGTATTGTATGTCTCAGAATACCTACAATTGTAACGTGCACATTTTTCCAAAGTGAGTGTAATGTATGAAACGACTGTTATGACATATCCACCAACATGATTGTTGCGAGCCGAGTTTTTTCCTCTCTAATTTTGGTGTGATGAATAAGCAGGTTCCACTTTTCCACCCAAACTGTTTCACATATTTCTCAAGTTTATCAAGGAACGCATCAGTCATTTTGGTCTTAGGAGTAAAGGAGTCACACCCACTGGTGTGAAGCCTATTCTTGAAACCACCTTTTCTTTGTCTTTCTGTTGTGCTCTTTCATGACACATAATTAGACATCATAGTGTTCATCAAATGAGTCATTGTTATTGTCTCTCACCCATTATCTGTCTACATTCAGTTGTAGGGAGCTTGCTTTGGAGCACAACTAAAAGAAAGGTTTCACATTTGTGGATTTTTTTCCCCCATTTGCTTTCTCACAGAAGGTTATGAAGAGATCAGGACCACTTTAGTGTCTAAAGAATGTATTAAACTGGGAGACGTCAGCTTAGTTTGGTAAGCAGACTGGAAGCTGCTGTCCAATCTAAGGTGACACAATTTGGGGCGTTACGATGTGAATCCCTACTCCATGACTTCCCGGTGTCTGCAAGGATTATATAAAAGAGGGAAGGGCCGTTATGTCACAGTGATGGCATTATAGTTTTGCATGTACTGGTTTAAAAGTCCAGATTTATACAGGGATATCCCGTTTGCCGATTAACGACCACACCGGGACGATAATAGGAAACATTATCGAAACAGCCGGCTCACGTTAGATTTACTGAATGTTAATAAACATCAAATCAGTTTGATGGTTGGTCAGATATTGATAACAAATATGTTCTTTAATAACCAAATACACGTAGCATATAGTAGTGGAAGCCACTGCTGGCAACCAAGGAGTAGTCCAGGACATCACAATATTTGTTTATGTTGTACCGAATAAACAGGAAACATGAAACATATTAAGGAGTGAGCTTCAGAGGTTCTGAATCACAGATTAATTTTAACCTTGGAACAGGGCCAGGCTAGCAGTTTGCCACCGAATACGTTCTTTATGCTAAGCTAAGCTAAACCACTGCTGGTATCATATAACTCTGGGCTGGCAAATGAGAGTATTTTCCCAAAAAATTGGAACTATTCCTTTAATTTCTCTAAGATCTAGATATTTAGTATATATATATTTTTTAGAGTTTTTTTAATGAAACCGTGTGCAGTGTCCTCAACCTGCTGGTGATTATGAGGTCAATATATATATATGTGTGTGAGTGTACGACAGCCTCATTAAATGCTGACATAAATAAATTGCATAGAGGGAGAAAAAACCGGTTAGTCTCCCTGCCTTAGTGTGGCACCGCCAGCACATTAACCAATCAGTGACATCCTCCCCATACTTTTCAGCTGCACTATTATTCTATCAGTTGTTTGGCACAATGAACTCACTGTAAGGATACGATAGCTCTCGCAACTCAACTCCAGCGGATTTAATAAAATATTTTTATTGTTTTGTTGTTTATTGCACACAAAGAAATATATATTGACCAACAGAGATATCACAGATATCCTTGTTGTGACAGCTTTCCCAACATTTACTGAAAGCCCAGAAACAGACATCTTAGTAGTAAACGTGGGGGTCCCGGCCTTGTTGTCCTACAGTTTAATTAGTTAGTTGTGTCACAAATAACCCACCTTCTTAGTTAAATTCATCCTCTTTACATGTTTAATTAACGCTCCTGTCATTCCAGATCCTGTCATCCTCACCTGATTTTCCCTCATTCCCTTCACCTGGCCCTCACGCCCTTCTCTTCTTCTTCTTATTTAACGGCGGTTGGCATCCATATTGTTGGTGTATTACCGCCACCCTCTGGAGTACTAATCCGTCATTTCACACTTTACAAACCAAACAAAATACTATAATTCCAACAATACCCTACAATAAACCCCTGTGTCCCTGTGAACTTGAACAATACTCTAATCTGTGCTCTCCCCTCCATGCTCAGTATTCCCTTTAGTGTACACTCACGCACCCCCAACTCCCCCAGTTTCTTCCTCATCACCGCTCTATGAGTCTCATGCGCTTTACAACGAACCACCACATGCTCCACTGATTCCTCTTCTCCACACCCTTCACACAACCCTGTCTGGTGTTTCCCAATCATTCTCAGTGTCCTGTTGAGTGTAGTATGGCCCAACCGTAGCCTTGTCAGCACTGTTTCCTCCCTCCTATTCCAACTTCCCACCCTGGTTTCCTTCACACTCCTTTTAATCAGATACACATGTCTCCCTTTTTCCTCTCTGTCCCACCTATTCTGCCACATTTGGTTGATATTTTCCCAGACAATACTTTTGACCTCCGCCTTACTTATGCTAATTGTCATTTCTATGTCCCCTTTCTTTAAAGCCCTCTTTGCTAAACTGTCTGCCCTCTCATTCCCACTCACGCCTATATGTGCTGGCACCCACATGAATCTCACCTGACACCCCTTGTTGGTTACCCGTGTGGCTGACTGAAGGACCTCATAGAGAATGTCTTGACGACTACTTGACTGAAAAGATCTGATGCTTGCTAAAACTGAAGCTGCATCGGAGCATATTAAGACCTTGCCCTGTTTTGCCTTTTCGACCCGTCGTAACGCGCCCTTCTCACCTTCCTCTGATCACCTCGTTAGTCCCTCATTCCCTTCACCTGGTCCTCACGCCCTGCTCAGCTGCCTATGATCACCTCGTTAGTCCCTCATTACCTTCACCTGGTCCTCACGCCCCTTCTCACCTGCAGCCCATCCCCTCATTAGTCCCTCACTATTTAGCTCCCTCACTTCCACTTGTCCTCTGCCAGATAGTCTTGAGTTTCACCGCCAAACTTTCAAGTGGTTTCCTAGTCCTAGTTCTGATCTGCCGTTTACGACCCTGTTTGCCTGTTCACCGACTTGAGATTTTTGCCTGCCCCTTTTTGGATTTGTCGACCTGTTTGACGGACCACCTGGTTTTGACCCTGCCTGAAAGATACAGTAAACTGCCTCCTCCTAAAATCCTGTCTGTGTCGTGCACAGACAGGATTTGAGTTCCATTATCTGTAACCGTTACGAGTTGATACAGGAGAAAGTCACTGAAGCGTACTTTGCTCCGTCTCGATATTGAAGGTTCCATTAGTGGTGCACATAGTACGACTTATATTTGGTAAATTCAACAGCTTGATGTCTTTTTCAGAATTTCACCTGTGGTTTTTAAATCATCCACAGAACAGACTATGAATGTTTTTTCTAAACACAATTTATGTGAACTTTGGGATGGAACATGTCAATATCAAGTGGTTGATGCCCTCAGGTCTGCTTTTAATAGTTTTGTAAATGACAAAGTATTACCTGTATGATCTATATGATGAGGTAGTACATTCCACGCAGTAACTGCAAAAAAAACTGTACATTTAAGGAGGTTTGTTCCTGTGGTTAGAGGTATCTAGTGACCTAAATTAGCATTCCTAGTTTGATGGTTATGTCTATTACATGTATATTGTAACCAATTGATGAAATATGCGGGTGTCTGATTAAAAAATACCTTTCTAAAATACATGAGAAGGCAATAGTGAAGTTTAATTTCTACTGAGAACCATTGTTGAGCTGAATTTGAGGGCCTAGGTGTGTGGGACTACATTTCTCAGAGTGCAGTAGCAGCAGCAATCAGTGTCGTTTATTAGGAGCACCTGTGGAGATGCTCTGATGCCTTTGCAAAGAGAAGCAGCAGAGAGAGGACGCTTCAGGTCACTCCACAGTTCAACCCAAAGACGGCAATGGTGAAATGATTTGTTTAATTTCTTGGTGTTTAAAAATTATGATTTTGTGTTAAAAGAATATCTCATTTTGAGTTTGGTAAAAATTAAAAGTGAAAATGTTTAAGTAAAATGGTTAATTTAAAATGTAATGTATGTTCTGTTTTGAAGGTTACGACTTAATCTTCTGGCTAAAGTTGCTGGAAGGACCAATCAACGAACAAAAGAAAAATAAAAGAGATTGAGTCAGAAATTCGAGTTGTCTTCACGTCCTTTGGAAACGGTGAACAGGAGCTGGACTTGACAACCATGATGGGCGTGAATGCATATGTGCTGTATTAGTTCTTATTGAACACTGGAGTGCTAATCTGGCATCTCGGTTTTAAACCAGTTGTAATTTATTGATGACCTTCTTAGCAGCTGCTGACCGTATACATGGACAGTATAGCAGGTGAGAAAAGAACAAGGACTGTAACACCTGACAAACAATAGAAAGTGTTAAATAGGTAAACACACTTTCTGGTCACAGCTATATGCCCCTCACCATTTCAGTGACAATGGCGTCAATGTGCTCCAACCATGACATCTGTTTGTCCAACGCCACACCCAGTAACTTCATCTTCTTGACCTGTTCTACAGCCGGAGCCGACGCTGACAGGTGAAGCTGTGTGTCACCAGTGGGCATATTCCTTGAGCTAAACGCAATACTTTTAGTTTTAGAAATGTTATTTCTCATGATGTTTGTTAAATGTATTTGCCTTCGTCAAGGACGCTTTCACAAATATACTGTGCAACACAAATCCACTCAGGATCTGTGAATGTTGCAATATCCTGAGCAGGTCCATCACACTCACCTGCGCACTAAAAAGAAAAGTGCCCTTGCAACGCAGTGCTCCAGTCGGGTTATTGCTTTCCTTCCTTGTATCCTGCTTAAATCCCATAAACATTAAAAAGTAAACCTTGTTAATTAAAGGGTAGGGAATTTTAAGGGGCTCCCTGGGTGATTGCAAATAATCCCAAAATACTCATGTAAATATAGATACATTAAAAACACACAACCTACTTTATCGCTTCACTTGAAGTTCAATATTTTGGGCAACACACTTCTTTGCTTTCTTGCCATGATTTTAACAAAAAAAAGATTAATACCACTCCAACCTCTGTATGTTATGCATATAGCTGTAGGGTCAGGGTTAGCCTAAATTAGCATAACATCCAGAGGGAGCAAATAGCTAGCGTGGCTCTGTCAGCCTACTAACACCTCTACATATCACAGATTATCACTTTATGAATGTGTGGTTAACTTAAACTCAACTTTTTACAAAACTATTACTGTTCCCGCTGCTTCCTGTGTTCGTGCTAAGCTAACAGGCTGCTGGCTGTAGCTCAGGCCTACTGTTTGCCGCCATCTTGTATTTTTAAGCAGCCAGAAGTGACACAAGAGGGTGGAGCTAAATACAACCCAGGTCTGAATAAGACATTTTTAGGCAACCCAAATTGTACTGTTAACTTTAAAAGAAATGAAAACACACTGTTAGGGGGAAAGTTGTACGACCAAAACACAGACGACCCCCAAACCGGACGATGTCGCGGTCGCAACCTGTCAATCACAAAGAGGCCAACGCCCAAAGCACACCCTGCTTTACACTCTATTTGACTCTAAATGGCACCATCATTTAATTAATGAACATTATGCTGTATGAAAGAAGACTTGAAACTTGGAATACATTCCTGCATTCGCTCCACTTTTCAGACCAGTATGCTGCCATTTGCTATAGCTTCAAATTTGCCAGAGAGATATGAAAGTGGTATCAATTTAACTCTTCTCGAGAAGGCAAATCACCGCATTTCACAAGATGTCTTACCACTCCGCATATCTGGAAGAACCAAGCCATTCAAACTTTAAAATTAAACTGACCCCTGAAGGCTTGAATAAGATCTCCTTCGTGAGCTTTTAAACAAGTGCAGTCGCAGGAAATAAAAACTCATGATACGCATCTCAAGGCAGTCTTGAGTCATTTATTCACGTATCAGACCTGTGATTGATGCTTTACCGCCATGTTCCAGCAAAGCAAAACGTCTTCATCTGACATTTTGTGGCCGATGCTGGTTATGATAGAAGCCAACAACCTCTGCTGTGTGAAGTGCATTTCCGTGCCTTTCAAGTTCAAACAAGTAGACCCTAGTTGGCAGCTGTTGTCTTCTTTTGGTAGCAGTCACACTTATGTGTAAGCGCTTGTGTATGTGTTTGGTCTTGTGGAGGCACATTGTTATGTCCCAAACAGGAACTGGGGAGCTGTGTTGCGCAACGAGGCACAATTTGCTGATGCAGTCGGAGAGATGGACCCAGCCCTAACCTGAGGCGACTAGCAGGACTCAGATGAGAGCTTTGTGCCATAACTCTCTGTCAAGCTGCCACACAGGTGTCAGCGTGGTCACACACTCTCGTACATTGCCATACAATCACAACTTCCTAAAACAGCAGTAATGTAATCGAGTGGTGCAGGGATGATGTATTTTAGTCGGCAATATCGGAAGTTAGCATAGCACTCGTTCCCTTGGGCCCAAAAAACAACAATGGGAGATTTCCATACTTTACATACGGCCCCTGACAACGCAAGTCTTACTCAGCCGATGGTTAGCAACCGCCTATTGCGAGACAAGAATGAATACGCGTGGGGTGAGGTGCAATTCATTCCTGCAGCACTAGTAATGCTATACCAACTATGTCACCAGACAAGAAGAGTGTGCATCCCAGTACGCAAACTATATTAGGTCTAAATAATTCAGCAGTTTTTGTTCCTGCTGTGCCTGCAGTTAAGATTACACTCAGTATCTCACTGTAAGGCAGACTTACTGTTGCTCTTTGTCACCATGATTAGCTATCTGGCTGCCGGCTGTAGCCATATATTGTCCGTGTCAAGCGTGGCGCCGATCTTCTCAGTTCTCTGCTATCAAAGACAGTTCCTGTATTCGGCTGAAACTGGACTCTAATGTGCTCGATGACGAATCAGATTAAGTTACACAAATATTTAACTTCATAAAAGAAGTAACTATTTCTACCCACAACACTACTGAGACAAACATTGTGATGTCTTTTCCCCCCACAGCACCACACGTTGTATAATGAAAAGGGAGCAGGGATGGAAATTAACATAAAATGAAGTTACATAACTTCTTCTTCTTCTTCTTCTTCTTCTTCTTCTTCTTCTTCTTCTTCTTCTTCTTCTTCTTCTTCTTCTTCTTCTATTGCTTTCTATGACGGTTGGCAAACAGGTTTCGGTGCATTAACATCACCCACTAATCTGGAAAGTGGATTTAATGAAAGTACATTTTCTTGTACTAAAAACCAAACAATAACAAAACAAACAAATACAAATAAAACAAATTCTCATTAGTCGTGATGCCTCTTTATATTCCTGCAGAATTTTCCAGCATTCATTTTATTTCCCTCTCCCATCTTTCTCAGCCACCTTTTTTTTAAATAAAAAGTTACATAACGCGTGTGTGCGTGTGTGCGTGCGTGTGTGGGTGAGTGTACGTGTGTGTACGTGTATGTACGTGTGTGTACGTGTGTGTGCGTGTGTGTGCGTGTAGCTCTGGGCTGGGTCGGGATAGGACTGGACACGCCTCTCGCCTCAACGCGGATGTGTCCTCCGACTATAAAGCCGACCTCCGCTGACGCTCTGGGTGGAAACCTGGACGTGTAGCAGTGTCGCTTTTCTTCTCACCTAGCATCTGTCTTTTGTCCTCACCAGGTAATGTCAAGTTTGTATTTATCCGCAAAAAATGGATCAAAAAGCTGTTTAATAAAAAAAAAATCTAGATATTTACATGGATATTTCTGTAGTTATAAACGCATTTCTTGTTCTACCTTTTGAGATATTCGCCTCGAACACTTTTTGCGTTAAAGGAAGCACACCGCTTACACTTCTTTGACAAGTGGGTCATACATACTTTAAATGTTAAGTCGTGTTTCCTCTGGTGCATGATTGATTTTATTTATCAATTTTGTCCAAATGTTCCACTCAACACTGCAATAGTTACATACAAGGTATACGGGTTTTTCCACTGCTGCAGCAACTTGCCATTAAGTGCAGAGGACACTCCCTTGTTGGTGCATCAGGTGTCTTTTGCCTTTTATACCACTATTATTTGCACCTGTATTACAGGTTGAGCAGCAGCAAAGGATGCACGGTGAATACAGGGTGGACCTTTTTGGTTCAGAGCTCAAGAGGATTAAAAAAAACATAATGCACTGTTTGCACAATTCCTTTCCCTACAACATTTTTTTTTTTTTTTTTTTTTAAATCAAGGCTTTCTCAGGTGGGGATGATTGTATGATCTAATGAGTTTAAGTTTTGCTTCTTTTTCTCATTTGTCTATTGGTCAGCAGCAATCAATCATTTTTATCTATTTGTTAAGTCTATTTAGATATCTCAATATTTTTGATGAAAAGCAATGTATTAGTTGGTTTACAATCGGAACAGTAAAATGGGGGGGGGGGGTAAGCAATAATTTGTTTTTGAAAATTTAAATTTCAACCTTTTAGATAATCCTTTCAGGCCTGTATAAAAACTGTTGCACTTGTTCAACTCCTGTGTTTTAAGGTTGGTCCCTGCTGTGGCCTAATGTGTTAATAAAGTTGTATCTTATTGCAGACCCAGAGCACTATGGCGTTACACAAGGAATTCCAGAGCGCAGGAAAGACGCCAGGCCTGCAGGTGTGGCGGATTGAGAAATTGGACTTGGTACCCATCCCTCCTCAGCTCCATGGAGACTTCTACACTGGAGACTCCTACATAGTGCTCCATACCACCCCTGCGCCGTCTTACAACATACACTCCTGGTTTGGTATTAAACTTAAGATTCTCTCCCGACATCTACCTAACAATCACCCCCTCACCTCCCTCATGTTTCCGTCTTTGCTTTTTATTTTCATTTATTTTCTTTCTTTTTCTTAATCTGTTAAACCACAGGTGATAAAGCTTCCCAGGATGAGAGAGGGTGTGCTGCCATCTTTATGACCCAACTGGACAACTTCATGAATGGAGTCCCCATTCAGTTCACTGAGTATCAAAACGAAGAGTCCACCACTTTTCTGAGCTACTTCAAGACTGGCATCAAATACAAGGTGAATACGTGACATGTACACTGTGGTTTTCAAGGTCAATATTTTACTCCGGAAAAACGGCAACAACATAAATAAAACCTGTGACCTCTGCCATCAGGAATTTAAGATACATTTATGTATTTGTGCCGGAATACAATAATAATTTAAACCAATCGAATCACCTCGGTCTTAAGGGGTTGTTTTAAGTGTTGCAAGTCTACTGTATATAGGAGGTGGTGCTCATCACAATGCTATTCTGGGGAATGTTTGTTTGGTTGCTCCCTCTGGTTTCCTGCTAAAGATTTCCATGGGGAGTTTGAAGTGGCAAGCAGAAACATGTTTTCTGATGCCACAACACCAGAAGCAGAAGTAGGAAAACTGGCAATAGCCAGGGTTTTATTTTAGTATTACCCATGTGGAAAGTATGGGTTTTGAAAAACTTAAATAAACTAAGCCATATATCCTTAGAGGAATAATTTGACCTCCTCAGGTCTTTGATTATCCATGATAATCCTTGATCTTTGATATCCATTTCAAATTGACAGACCATGCACCTGCGTTTTAATGTAAAAGTGCTGACGCTTTATTCTTCCTGATTTGCTCCTGTCAAAGATGGGTGGTGTAGCCTCAGGCTTCCGTCACGTGGTGACCAACGAATCAAATGTCCAACGCCTGCTGCGCGTTAAAGGCCGTCGGATAATCCGCGCCATCGAGATGGACTTGTCCTGGGATAGCTTCAACAAAGGAGACTGCTTCATCATCGACCTGGGAGAGGTGAGCGAGAAGACGGACTAAATGGCCAAATGTGTTCGACTGAAATGGCGCAGCCTTCAGGGGATAACTCTTCTTTTTCTTGCAGTTGATCTACCACTGGTCTGGCAGTGAGTCCAACATGTTTGAGCGCCTGAAGACCACTGAGCTGGCCATCGCGATCCGCGACAACGAGCGACAAAGTCGTGGTGAAGTGGAAATGATCGACGAAGGCTCCGAGCCAGATGATGTCATCGAAGTGAGCGCTAACTCCTTATTACTTTTACATTTGAACAGCTTTATTCTGTAAAGTCTGGCTCAGGCAGTGAGGCAGGATTTGAGTGCAATATTTCAATCTGTGTGCATGCGTTTTATTCATAGGTGCTTGGACCCAAGCCCGAGCTCCCTGCAGGAGGCGCCGACAGTGATCAACTCACCGATAAGCAGAACAAGAACATGGCATCTCTCCATCTGGTAAATACGTGCAAATATTAGGCTTTTAACTGAAAGAATTTGGATAGATTTGTATGTATATGCATGATTTCATTACCGAATGAAGATGTTTCGATCATCTCTCTACTTTTAGATTTCCAATGCTGCCGGCTCCATGTCGAGCAGTGTGGTGGCGGATAAAAACCCATTCCAGCAAGACATGCTCGACAACAGTGAATGCTACATCTTGGACAACGGAGGAAGCAAAAAGATATTTGTCTGGAAAGGTACATGTCCATTTCTGCAACCTCTTCTTATTTGTATCTTTCTCTTTGTTGTGTATTTATTAGTGCTTAGTTCGTTCATAGAATCAAGTTATACGTCTGTGCTTCTTCTCCACCTAGGAAAAATATGACGCTAATTGACCATCATTTTGGCCAGAGTCTCTAACCACTGTACCACACCCCCAAACTGTAGGTGGAGATGCAAATAAAGAAGAGCGCAGTGCTGCTCTGTCTGCCGCAAACCATTTCATCAAAATCAATAACTACTCCCAGAACACCCAGGTAACGTGGCACCGTAATGAACCTCTGCTGCCAGAACTCCGTCCTCCCCATCTCGTCTCCCAGTTTATGAATACGCCTGCTCCTCTGCCCGCTTCTGATATGAACAGATCCAGGTTCTGCCAGCGGGGGGCGAGACCACCCTTTTCAAGCAGTTCTTCTTCAACTGGCTGGACAAGGACGAGACCACCGGGCCGAGCGAGGCCTACGTCATCGGTCGCATCGCCAACGTGAAGCAGATTCCCTTCGACGCCTCCAAACTCCATGAAGATGACAACATGGCCGCCCAGCACGGCATGGTGGATGATGGCTCCGGGGATGTCAAGGTGCGGTAACTCGCCCGTCTACGCTCGAGTTAAATATCCATTGCTTCAGCGATCAATGTTGTAGATGTGATGATGTTCTGTGTCTGTAGATCTGGCGCGTGGAGGGAGGGGATAAAGTACCTGTGGACCCATCCACCTACGGACAGTTCTATGGAGGCGACTGCTACTTGGTGCTGTACTCCTACAACGCCGGAGGCAGAGAGAAGCATATCATCTACACCTGGTGAGTGGGCACGTTTCAGCATGGCCAGATCTACCTGTTAGATTGGCCCGGGGTGTCTACTGGCCCCCTTTATTTAGAAATATGCATCATGTGAGTACAATATCGACTAAAGAGGAAGTTAAATGCAGGAACTATCTAAGCAGATATTATACTCTGATAGGGGAAGATTCCTTTTTTGTTGCAACATTCACAAAGAACAACAGACGCACATTTAAACACACATTTAAAGGGGAAATAGTAGAGAGAGAAATGCAAATCAGACACCGATATGGGCCCAACCTCCTTCTGCCTTTTCGATACATTTGAAATCATAAAAACATAACATTTATCATACATACATAGTTTGAGTCTGTCTTTTTTTAAATATAACATTCATATAGGATTCAAATAAATTGATTTGCTGGGGCAGCTGACTGCCTTTTTCTTTTCTGCCTTAATTGAATGAGTTATGAATACATTATGTCTTTATCTCTTTTTAGGCAGGGTAATAAGTGCACAAAGGATGAATTGGTTGCTTCAGCCTTCCTCACGGTCCTACTGGACAACTCCATGAGTGGAGCAGCGACCCAGGTGAGGAATAGTTCTTGTAAAATGTGCTAACTTTGCCAGAGTTGATGTAAAGATCAATACCACTCTCATGAATGGGCTTCAAATATGAAGCTAGAGCTTTTTAGCTTTGCATAATGAGGGAGAAAGCTAGCCTGGTGTTTACAAGTGAGCTTTAGAAGTGCTGGTAGGTGGCTTGCCCCCAGTTATTATGCTAAGCTAATCAGCTGCTTGCTCTAGCGTTCATGTAAACGGACGTGGTATCGATCTTCTCATCTAACTCTCAGCCATACCGCAAATAAGCAAACCTCTCCTTTTTTAATTACTTACTCGAGCAGATGGGGTGAACTATGGAGGACTCAAAATGACTTGAGTATAAATGCATGAATAAATATAGGAAGAAATTAATAAATGCTTACACTTAAATGTCACACATAAATAAATGAAGAAATATGTGTGGACACATAAATAGAGAAATAAATAAATGAAGAAATACAGAAATGTAGATATATATATTTATTTCATTATGTCCTGTTGATTTATAACTTATATTTATTCTTTCCTGTATTTATGCATTTATTGATTTATTTATTCATGCATATATTTATTTAGAATTAAGTCATTTTGAGTCCTCCATAGTGAACGACTCCTAGGCTATCATCATAATTGTTTGGCTAAGCGACTGCTGTGTCTCGTCAGATTCGTGTCACTCAGGGCCAAGAACCCCCCCATCTCGTGAGCTTGTTTAGAGACAACCCGTTGCTGGTCCACCTGGGCGGGACGTCCCGCGACTCTGGCGAGAGCGAGCCCGGCAGCCATCGGCTCTTCCACATCCGCCGGAGCACCACCAAAGCCGCGCGGGCCGTTGAGGTCGGCGTCGTTTATCACGTTGAATGCGCCGCAGCTGACTCTTCTTATTGACCGACTCACACCGCTCCCCTCGTCCCCCTCTCTCTCTCTCTTTGTGTCTCGTGGAACGCAGGTGGCGCCCACTGCCACCTCTCTCAACACCAACGATGTGTTTGTGCTGAAGTCGCCAAGTTCCCTGTTCATGTGGAAGGGAAAGGGAGCGACTGAGGAGGAGGAGGCTGCGGCCAGCTATGTTGCCCAGGTGCTTGGAGGAAATGTCACTGAGGTGGAGGAGGCCGACGAGCCAGGTGAGGGGCGGGGGGGAAAGGGAGAAAGGGTGGGTTGGTCTTTGATCACTGCAGTGTAAAATATGTATTTGTTCTCCTCGTTATCAGCTGATTTCTGGCAAGCACTGGGTGGGAAGGCGGACTACCAGACCTCCTTGGCCCTGCAGAACACAGTCAAGCCTCCCAGGCTGTTCGGCTGCTCAAACAAGACTGGCTGTCTGACCGTGAGTCTCTTTCTTTAAAGTTTTCATCTAGTTCAATTCAGTCAAGGGCTGTTGGTTATTTTATTTTGATGCCGTTCTTTTTCCCGTTTAACTGCCAGTTTTTTCATAGAGCCACTTATAAACACACAAGTTACAAGTCTTTTATTGTCAGATGCACAGAATGATACAGGGTCAGATTGGGCACTGAAATTCTTAGGACAAGGCCCCACACAACAACTACCATAGCATAACACAACAACATAATACAACATAACATAACATGACATACAGTACTCTGACACATATAATAACCTTACTAAATATGCAAGATAGATATACAATACAACATGCTAAGACATATACCAAACCTATACATATAATACTAAAATATATACATATAATACACATATAGTAACATATAATAAACTAAACTACAGACAATGGGAATAGCAGATAGTGCGATAAATATGTACACGCAGTGATTGAAAGTGTCGCTAGAGTATCAATGTTCTATGTTCAGGCCGAAGAGGTGCCCGGTGAGTTCACACAGATGGATTTGGCATCCGATGATGTCATGATTCTGGACACCTGGAATCAGGTACACTGAATACATTTTTTTTTTTTATGTTGTAAACATTTTATTTTTGTAATGTTTATTTTATCACTGCCGTATCCATGAATCCCTTTTGGGTTTTTTCTCGCGCCAGATCTTCGTTTGGGTTGGAAAAGATGCCAATGAGACCGAGAAAGCGGGAGCATCCGAGATTGGTAAGACGAACAGAGTTAACAAAGATGAGGACACGTGACCTAAAGAGGAATTTGTTAAACAAATCCATCCTTGGTCTCGTTTCAGCGCAACAATATGTGGACTCGGACCCCTCTGGGCGTAGCGGCGTCCCCATCGCCACCATCAAACAGAGGAACGAGCCACTCTCCTTTACCGGCTGGTTCCTTGCCTGGGACCCCGACATGTGGGACCAAGATTTCATGAAGAGCCTGAAAGAGCGTCTCACAAAGCACTAGTGGAAAAAATCTGACTTCAAACAAAAGTCAACCTGTCGCTATTGTGCGCATTGCATGTTTTCTCTGTATGTATTCAGCACAGAAATGTATAATTCCACACGCACACTATCTAAGCATGGGAGGAATGGTCTGGAATTTCTTTTCCGCTTTGATTTTGGTTCCGTCTTTTTGCATGAAAAAGAGTTGATGCACTATTTCCCCCGGCATGTATGTCATCTATAAACGTCACAGATGTGTTTCTGTGCGCAACAAAAATAAATGTGTATTTTCACTAAACCTGTCCCTTTTCACAGCCTAGCTTACAAAAATAAACATAGATTGAAGAATTTCAATAAAAAAACTGACCGTTTCTTTGAATGTCTGTATCCGATTGGATATCTTTATTTAAATATGACCCTGTTCTTTTGAGTCGACTCACTTGCAGCAAAGAACTTATGAGCCTAAATCCTCACTACACCCATGTGCTTGTCAGTATTCTTCAGCCTGTGTTTTACAAGGTTTCCGCTGAGTTGCAGTATTATTTTTCAACAAGAGTTGGGCAGGGCCTTATTTCTTTAGAATAGTGCTATCACTCACTCCATTGAGTTTCCCATAAAGCCTTATTTAAAATAAAGTTGGTGATTGAGTGTTGACAGCATAAGTAAGCCTGCACCATTTGATTACGTTTAGTTAAGAGAAACTAGAGCTGCCGCTTTTCCCGAGTTCTAGTTCCACTAATACTTTGATAACATATCTTGCCGTGGCTGACTTCCTGCCCCAGTAAGCAATGCTGGGATGGGTCTGATTGGACCCATCAGGTGTCGGCCCATCGATGAGATGAAAACCGTCATGGACACCAACTTCGTTTGGGCTTGTGTGCCTGCTGAATGAAATCCTCCGACAAGAAGAGGAGGAAAAAAGGCCAAAGCGTGGTCATGGAGCAGCGTCATCGGCATCCAGGCTGGGGCACGTCAGCTAAACCTACGGTTATTTGTTTTTATTTTTTTGGTGAGAAATCCTAATGGTGTCTCACTATGTTCTCCATGGATTTTATTCAACGACGTCTACGTAGTTAGCAGTCGAGGGCTTTTGTTGAAAGCTTAACGGTGTAAGCCCTGAGATTTAATCTCAGGTAAGATAATTGTTGTGAGGCACGCTTTGCTCTTTTTTTATTCCACGCTGCTTTCTCAGAGAGTTTCAAATTGAGGAAAACTGCATTCCCTCTTCAGAACGGACATGTAAAGGCCGGCGAACCGACAAACCTCTGTGTCGAAACATCTGCACACACATCTTACACAACTGGACCCACCATTGCACATAGCACACCCTGGTCTGGGGCCGGTGCTAACACGGCATCACTCAGGAACTGAGTATCAATGGGAAGCGCTGCAGGGTGGTTTCTCATGCATACATATATTAAAAGGTTACTTTTTAACTTAGCTTGCTGCTCATCGGCCTCCCATCGTGTGAGATGTGAAGTTTGTTCTGTCCATTCCGTCCTCAGCATCAGCCTGATGGAGCCAGCGCCGGTGCTAACAGAGTTTGAGCGTGAAGTCTAAGAGGAGGGCACAACGACAGATCTCAGCAAGGCTGACACGGTGACTGCCGACATGTCCGTCAATATCTACTTGAAGAACTACAATCAGATCTTTGAAAAGCTCCGGGCAGAGGACTGAAGATTTGGCAGGGGTACAGCATCTTTGTCTTCAGACATTCACCTCGCCATTTTAACGCAACCGAGATGAGTTACAATGTTAGTTATTCAGGAGCTGTGGGTGCAGTGTCTCGCCCAGGGAGTGTCTCGCTCAAGGACACTTCGAAATGCAACCATGGGGAGAACGGGGATCGAACCAGCTACCTTGTGGTTACAGGACAACCATGCACTCTCTTCATGAGCGGACCCCAACGGCGACCTCCTTATTGACACGTTTTAGGAAATGGTGTTTGAACTAGACAAGGTCTTCAACGCCATGGAGTCTGAACTTCCTCAAACTTCCTTCGCTGGAGAAGCCGAAAGAGCTTTGTTTGTACTCTAGGTTGAAATGCACTTATTGTAAGTCGCTTTGGATAAAAGCATCTGCTAAATGACATGTAATGTAATGTAAAAAGCTTCACCTTGGAAAAGATCAACTAGTGTCATGTTGACCTGAGCTAGATACATTCACCCACATGTGGGTTTACTTTACCTAAATTTAATTAGAATTGTATTCCAAGCCAAAAGATTGAATCAGTGGTTTGTGAACAAATACAAATATAAAAGATAAAGATAATTGTGACGATGCCATTCTCTTTTTTTCTACACCGTGGCACACTTTACTGGTCGGGCACATCTCAACTTGTTAAGCCTCCAAGGCAGCCTTTTATTTAACAACATGCAAATAATAAGGAAAACGTTTAAGGGCAGAGACGAAGTCAGTGAATCAGATGAAACGTTTAAAAACTCTAGATGGTTACACTGCACTGTTGCGAGACGATGTTTACATTAAGATGTTCTAAACATTTAGAGGTCAACTTTCAAAGACATGCATCCCTTTGTGAATCATGCATCCCTTTGTGAATCAGTGACCTAATCTGCAATTCATCGGTTTGTGCAGAGCCTCATATCAGATATATATATTCTAGAGTTATTGGATTGTTTGCACTTTGCAGAGAGGAAAACACAAAAGACTGAAATACAATAGAATGGAAAAGAAAGGAAAACGTGGCGCGTTAATTCTCCAAATGAACAACAGATGGCGGTAATCACTTGCTAGACGACTTTCAACACCTGAGTTACACCGTATCCGAGTGAATGCCATAGTTATATTGAACAAAACATATACAGCCAGTATAGAGTGTTTTTATTTTTAATAAAAGAGCTGTAAACATTGTCGGCAGTTACTTTTCCTAGAAGTCGAATATAGTAAGTTAACATCAGACTAAATTTAAACAAAAAAAGGATGACACAACTAAGGAATAGGGCGAGGACAACGTTACGTATTTAAGGGTGTGTATACAGTGCTCACGGAATACACGGGTTAGTGGTTACTCGCTTTTCAAGCGCGAATGGACTTAAATGGCATTAATATGGGAACTGTGGGCAGAGGTGTCAAGACATTTTGGGTATCTATACTTTAGTGGAGTATTTATTTTTCAGACGACTTTCTACTTCTACTACTTACTTTTTCACGCACATTTTAAAAATAGCCTCGTTACTATTTCATTTTGGTTTGTTCAAAAACACAAACAAAAAAAGCCAGATAAATCGCGCCATCCGGATAGAGTGAATTCGATTGTGGTTGGATGAGAAGTATAAACATATATCATTCTGACACCCTATTGGTTTTCTACGCGATGCACCTGAATACAACACCAATCAACCGTCACGTCACTCTCCAGCAAGGACGGCAGAAAAGCCTTTGACAAAGATGTCCGTGTCTGAGAACTCGAGTGCAATCTCCCAACCAAGTATCAGCGAGGAGGTCGATGGCCAACCAGACCAGCCAACTCTTGTTCATCCCTAGCCGTACCTGGAAGAATGTTTCGAGATGGTTGGGTGCAAAAACAGTTCATTTCGAATGCGCTGCAAACTCTCGGTTGTATGCACTCGCTCCCCGCTAGCTATTCTATCAGAGCGTTATCTGCTCTGCTCTCCTGACTGTACAACAGGAACAGGGACCACACATACATTATTCACCGCTGACATTCTCATCAAAAGTCATTCCCCCCAAAATATTGTAGCGACGTGTGTTGTCCTTCGTTATGCTAGTGTAGGGGACGCTACGTTTAGCTTGTTAGCTGTTCCGTTTGAGCTAGTTACCGTTAGCGAAGAGCCCCGTTGCAATACTGTGAACACAAAGCAATAAACCTGCAGGTTAAGGTGAGGTGTGTTAAGGTGTAACGTCTGTGAGTTCTTACTGCGGACGTTACAATATCAAAGTTTACACCAAACATGTTTGGTAACTGTCAAGCTTGAAATGGTACTTCAATGTATTTGCATTGTAATAAAATGTGATCATTTTTAATGCAGCCAAAACGGGTAGCCTAGTGCATCCCACGTTTTTCAACATAACATTTTAAAACATTACAGTCATTATGGCCTTTAGAACAAATATTGTTTTGGGGGGATGTGGGGCTTAAGAGTTTGTCTTTAATGGGGAAAAAAAATCCCCGTACATTACTTTTACTTATTCTTTTAAGTAGTTTTGAAACCAGTACTTTTATACTTTTACTTAAGTAAAAAGCTTGAGTTGATACTTCAACTTTTACATAAGTATTTTTAAACCCTAGTATCTATACTTCTACTTGAGTAATGAATGTGAATACTTTTGACACCTCTGACTGTGGGAGAATAAAACGCGAGGGTGGCAGTTATGGATGCCAACTACCGTAAAACCTCATCGTTGAAGAAGAAGAAGGCCGTATCCGGGTTTTGATTACGTCATTTCCGGACAAATTGAAGCTAATGCTACCAAGGATACAAATGTACTGCCGATAGCTTTAAGCTCATTGAAGATATTTGGTTCACTCAGTCGATAATAGGTCTATTAACTCGCAGTGTTGTGGCGGCTTAATTTCGCGGGCCGTCTCTCCCGGGACACCTGTCCTGTCGCACATGTTTGGGGCCGCTCATTGTTCCGCTGTAGCCATGCGCTCGCGCTGCGCTCTCACTCGTCTTCTGGGTTGCGGCTCGCTTGCGAAAGGGACCACAGCTACTAGCTAGCTTGGTAGCTAGCTAGCTAAGCATACGTTTCGTTTCCCTCCTAGTATTGACGGCTTCGTGGTTTATTTGTTCGTTTCTTGGACCTTATTATTGTCTGTCGCGGTCCGCGTCGCAGCGGCGGTCTGCAGAAACCGCCCTTCGTTGGGTTTTAACACGTACAATACGTAATTAGCTCACGGAGGAAGCTAGGAAACGTATTATTTTTTTCTTCTTCTTAATGCCATTTAACTCGTTGTTATTGCCTTCACACGGGCGGTGGACTCCATTAACCGACACAGGCTCGTCATCGTCCATTAACGTTTCCTCACCCGGCGAGGAGCCGCTTTCATCTCCTGGTCTGTTTTTTTTTTTTGAGTGTGTGTTGTTTTTTTTCGCTTGCCACGATGGCTTCTTCCTCTGGAAACGACGACGACCTCACCATCCCCCGAGCAGCCATCAACAAGATGATTAAAGAGACTCTCCCGAACGTGCGCGTGGCCAACGACGCCAGGGAGCTCGTGGTCAACTGCTGCACGGAGTTCATCCACCTCATCTCCTCTGAAGCCAACGAGATATGCAACAAGTCCGACAAGAAGACCATCTCTCCCGAACACGTCATCAACGGTGAGTCCTGGCCTCCGGTGGCTCCGTCCTAATAATAATAATAATAATAATAATAATAATAATAACTTGTTTACACCTTTTTAAAAACTGTTTAGAAAGTGCTCCGCAGAGAGTCAAAGCGAAACAAGTGGAATAGCAAGAAACCAATATTGCATTTAAAAATATATATTAAAGTGAAAAATTAATTAAATACCATATAAATTACAAATACATTAAAAACAGTCAAACTAAATTGGGGGAACCAAAGTGCTGCATTAAAAATGTGTGTGTGCCTAGTGAAACCCCTGAAACTAATGATGTCTCTTGTTTGTCCACCACAGCTCTTGAGAGCCTGGGTTTCGCCTCGTACATCACAGAGGTAAAAGACGTCCTCCAGGAGTGTAAAACGGTAGCTCTGAAGAGGAGGAAGGCCAGCTCTAGATTGGAGAACCTGGGGATCCCAGAGGAAGAGCTCCTCAGACAGCAGCAGGAATTGTTTGCCAAGGTATGATCTGAAAACTCACATCTGCAATTATGTTGCTGCTATTGTATGTATTTACTGAGCATTGAGGGTAGAGTTTGGGGCTATAAATCAGTTTGATTGCAGCATGACGCCCACAATAACATTATGATTGCAATACCGTTGTGATATATTGTACGGTTGTAATGCATTTCTATGTTTTTAAACCCTTATTTTACCCTTATTTTACCTTGCAGCAGTTCTTTAGTCATCAATATATCGGTCTACTCTAAGGCATATAATGTGCTATTTATATTTCACCCTCAGTTAATGGATAAAAAAAAACCTTACTGTGATCATTCTTCTCATGTCTTAATATCTTTGCGTCAAAAAGTCTGTCATAGTTGAGTTTCTCTGCTCCAATATCACGGCAGATGTCACCGAATACGCTCTTCAGTTCGCCTTCCCTCACATCGAGTCTCCGTTTTGGTTTCGTTCGTCTCCCTGCAGGCGCGGCAGCAGCAGGCGGAGCTCGCCCAGCAAGAGTGGCTCCAGATGCAGCAGGCCGCCCAGCAGGCCCAGATGGCAGCGGCGTCCGCCAGCGCCGCCCAGCAGGCCAGCTCCTCTCAGGACGAAGACGAGGAGGAAGACATGTGACTCCCAGGACTCCGTTCCTCCAGGATCCCCCCCCCCTCGGGACGCCGCTGGCACACGACTCCCTCGGTGCCGTCGTTGGCAGAGACGCGATGCGGGTTCGACCGCTGGCATGCATCAGTGTGACACGGATGATGCCCATCGGACTGGACGCTGAAGAGAAAGATGACTGCGGTGTTCAAGACGGCCTCGCTCGCCTTCAGGCACCGGAACCTGAAAATGATTTGGATCGAGAGGCTGCGGGGTTTTTCGATGAGTCACTCCCTCTCCCCCTCTTTTCCTCCCCCAGATGCTTCTGTTTAATTCTATCTTGATATTATGTCGTGAGTGATTTGTAGATTTCTGGACGTGTTGTAGACGCTGAGGGCATTGCCCGGAATGCGTCGGTGAATTTTTGTTGATGTTGCAACAAGTGTTCGGACCCGCGGGTGCTGCACCGGATGGCTTTGTCACGTTATCCGTTGTACTAGATCATGTTCGGTGGTTTTCGGAGAACTGCTTTAGAATAATTTCAGAGCAGTCGGTTTCTCCTTTCTTGTGGTTTGATGGTCAATTTAACAGAAAGGGTTATCTCTCCCCCCCCTCCTCTTGATACATGTGTTCATCAGAGGGGTTGTGAATATAGGAATCTTTCTTTTCCTCTTTTTTTTTTCGTGAAGTAGAGAATTAAATGGACATTTTGGTTGATTTTTAGCTCTTTCTGATGCTTAATGTTGCATTTTTCTTTCATGAACCACCTGCAGTATTGCTAATTAGCTACATGTTTCAGAAACTCCTATATTTTTGTCTCATAGAACCAAAGATAGAAGAGATAGAGGAGACTAACAGCCCAGAGTCGGTGGTTTTTTTCTTATTCTTTTTTTTTTTAAAGGTGTAGATGTTGAGGTGTTTCTTGCTGCTGACTTTGGATCAGTCTGAAAAATATTAAGGATTATTAACCCTCGAATTTGTAAGATGCTTTGATATCCAGGCTGAATTTGTTATTCCCCCTCTCTTCGGGTGCACTATCAAACATTTGCATTGTGGTCAATCCTCAGCGTAAAGACAAGGAACCTAGTTGTGATAAACATTCGCTCGCCTATGCTACGGAGTTGTATTCTTTCAGCAATAAAGGAATCATATTTTATAGACAACTATTATGTCTTTTGGTTATGTCTTCTTAGACATTTATTGTTGTTACTGTATCTAGATGTATGACTGTCGCCCCCCCCCACCCCCACCATCTGCACTAGCTCAAAGATGGTGTGCGTCTCCTGGGAGAGGCAGGTGTGTGTGTGTGTGTGTGTGAGCAGGCAGGCGAGCAGCAGTGGATCTCTTGGCCTCCTGGGAACACGAATCGGCACGTCACTCCTCCTCAGGTGCAATCAGAGAACATGAGCACTAAGATTTTTCTATTTATTCTTTATTCTTTTCTTGCAAGTTCTTTCCATCATGGTCGGAGCATTAATCGGTAAGTACTTCAGTTTTAATTATTTTCTGTTTTTGGCACTTAACCTGCAAATTTTTTTTTTTTCTCGAACCGTCTCCCAAATTGCCGAAATAAATGAGACGCAGTTCTATTCTGTCAGGACATGCTTCAAACCACATGTCTCTGATGGAGTGTTCCCCCCCTTCCACCATGGCTCCCAGTCCTCTCAGTGCTGTTCTCTACTGGGCTAATCAATGCATTAGCCGCCACCGGGCGAGCGGCTGGCGGACCCTGTGGGGATCGACCCGGTCAAATATAAATTAACAACATGGAGGCATATAACGGCGTTATTATGTCCTGCTGTGAACGGTTATATTCCACGTGTCCTGCATGTGTCACCAGGTCAGCGAGGGTCACTGGCACTGGGGGGACTACAGCTTCAGGTCCACAGTGCTTTCCTCACGGGGGTCTATGGCATGTGGAACCTGTATGTGTTCACCATCGTCTTCCTCTCAAAAGCAAACAAACAAACAAACAACAAATAGGTCTAATGTTTCTTTCTTCACAGATACGAAATCCTGTGAAGAAAGTGGCAGGGGAAAAGAAGTCTGGGGGATCTATTTAAAAAAAGAAGTTTGATCTAAATAGTTTTATTTTCTGTATTTAGGACTTTATAATAGGATCATTTATTTTGTGTCTAGTTGAGATTCTCATTTTAACTAAAAGTTCCCTAATGGCAGACTGAGTAACTATATTGACAAAAATAAATCTGCCAGCAGATAATATATGAACACATGAACATGTGTTTAAAGTCTACAGAGATTAAATACTCAACTGGAAAAAAACATGAAGGCTTTTATTTCATAATATTTTAAACAAAGTGCTTGTGGTCAATATGAGTATTACAACAACAAACACAAAATTATCCTGGCGAGACACTTTTGGGTAGTCTCATCTTTTTAAGGGTCTGCGATGTGTGTACAGTTCGCTCTCTGGGTGTGTTTCTGTCTACATGTTTTGATTTTCAATTTGCACATAAAAAAAAAATCGTATATGACTGGCGTCCTTTTTGCTTAAGAGTGCTGAATGAATGGGTTTTCAAACGGGTTCGTGGTATGTTTATATATATATTAGAGATGTGTGTGTTATAATGAAATGTGGGGCAAGTTATGTTCAAATAATAAACTGTATAATAAAAATAACCCATCTATTTCACTTGGACCATTTATACAAATTAAAGAATCAATTACGGATGGTTTCCTTTAATATGTCAATGACGTCCCTGTGATGTAAAGCAGTTTCCCTTGTTCCTGCACCTGGGGCAGCGACTGGTGTCGGTCCACTGGTCCACACAGAACCGGTACCCAATGAGGCTGCGGCAACAATGTGCCACCGCTGGGTCGTCCATGACATCTACAAGATGACGCGCGTGTGTGTGTGTGTGTGTGTGTGTGTGTGTGTGTGTGTGTGTGTGTGTGTGTGTGTGTGTGTGTGTGTGTGTGTGTGTGTGTGTGTGTGTGTGTGTGTGTGTGTGTTAAAATAGACAATGATCTGCTACTTCATTGGAGCTGGCAAAGTTAAAGATACGGTGTGATGAATAGATTATTGTCACTTCAATTCGAACAATATCATTATATGTGATGTGTATCATAGTATAGTATATTATTTCGTTTGTAATGTATAGAACCAAGACATTGGTTAACTAATTGAATGAATTATGGTACTTATACTTTATGTTATTTACTTTAGTGGTTTTACTCGAGTAGCTGTCAACAGGTGATTCATATGATCCGTTACAACGCTTATTGCTGTCATAATACGCAGGCGAAACAACATATAACATAATAATAAATAAGACTAGAGGACGCTTTTTCCAATTCATAACAGCATTATAGAAAAGAGAGACAACAAACGCCAAAGATATGTTGATTAGAGACGTATTTGTAATTGTAATACGTCAAATACAAACGTAATATGGAGAGAAATACGCTTCAATCAAACGTAACTGCAAATTACATTTTAGGTCCGTGGGAACGTACTTTTTGTGATACAGGGTTGTAAAGATCAGACCATTAATACTTCTACCTTTATAATACCAGTCCCTGCTCGTCCTCTAGGTCTGCGTTCCTAAGGGCCTCTCCGATGAAGTCTCCCATCACATCTACCAGGCTGTTGAGGCGGTTTCTGAAAGGTAAAGACAACATCAAAATATGAAAGTAGAGGATACATGGTGCTTTGAACTGATTGTGTTTCTTTATTATTACTCTTTGCACTTTAAAAATTGTAATTGGGTGTCATTACATTACATTACATGTCATTTAGCAGACGCTTTTATCCAAAGCGACTTACAATAAGTGCAATTCAAAAGAGGCTGCTGCCTCTGCTCTCTCCTTCTCTCTGGACTCTGCGGTCCTGACTTCCACGGCCCTCCGCCCCTCCGCCCCATGTTCCCACTCGTCTCCCGCGGAGTACTGTACGGGTCGAGGAACGACAGGACCGCAGAGTACGTCCACTTGTTAGTGGACCGAGCTGCTCTCTCACTGCGCTACTCGCTGCTCTCTCTCTCTTCTCTTTATGATTCGTGTCTCTGAGACTTTTCCTCCTCCGGCGGCAGATCTCCGCTGCCATGAAACGCATATGCCGGCGCTTGGTTCATAGTAAAGTACAACACACAGCGAGAATAAAAGCAAATGCACACATTCTAAATGTATCGGGTAGTCCCACGGCTTCTCCGACCTCCTTCTAAGCGTCATCTTTATCGCTACGGTTTCGGTAAGTAAAGAGTCGTGTCATAAAGTTTGTTTTGCCCACGAACGGCGACAAGAATCTTTTCCTCCACTTTCTAAACCGGCCGGCAGAACGATGACGAGCGGAGCTTCTCAACGCTGATTGGCTGACGCAACTATGACTCACGCGTTTCTGCTGCTCGAGTTCAGAAATTTCAACTCGAGCGACAAAAAGCTGCGACAGATCGCTCTGTTCGCTCAGTTCGCCCCGCGACATTCGCTCTGTTCGTGCTGCTCTGTGGCGCCTGACGCGCTGCTCGCAGGAAAAAAAACAGCGTCACAGCTTTGTCGCAGCTTTGCATTGACTTAACATGTAAACTTGTCACGCGACACATGACTTCTCAGTCTGGATGTTCAAATCACCCAGAAGGATGAGCGGGGGGCAGTCTTCCGGGAAGTTCGACAGGAGGACGTCCAGCTTTTCCAAGAAGTCTCACAAATAACCAGGGGGACGGTAGAGAACAACAATGTGTAGCTGAACCGGATGAGTAACCGTCACAGCATGAAACTCAAAAGTCAGTGGGGTAAAAAGTGGAAGCGGGTAGAGAGAGAAACGCCATTTGGGGAGATGAGTCATGGAGCTGACTGAACCAACAGACAAAATGTACATTGATCTATGGTTGACAGATAAGGGAATGGAGATGAACAATAGCAAGATAACTCATTGGGATCATTTTACGGTAAACAAACAGATCTTAGTGATCTCGGTCGTGATCTTCCTCTGTGGAAGTTGGGAGATTTATTCATCATATTGAATAATAAATATAAATAGTCACATATTACCTGACAGAGTTCATGGTGTTGTATTAAGACTCAAAAATAAAAAAATACAAACATGTCCAGTCACTCTTCAGTTAACGCGACACAGAGACAGAAATTACCTCTGCTGTAATCTGGCGCTATAGAGAAAGTTAGAAGGGGGGCGGGACAACATTTTTTTTTAATGTCATACGATCTACCAATACTACGCCGCGATCGACTGGCAGGTCGCCGCGATCGACGTATTGAGCACCCCTGCTCTACACCAGCGACTGCACCTCAGGAGACCCATCTGTTCAACTCCTAAAATTTGCAGACGACACATCAGTCATCGGCCTCATCCGGGACGATGACGAGTCTGCATATAGGCAGGAAGTTGAGCAGCTGGTCCTGTGGTGCGTTTCGCAACAACCTGGAGCTGAACATGCTCAAAACTGTGGAGATGACAGTGGACTTCAGGAGGAGCCCCCCAGAACTGCCCCCCTCACCATACTCAACAACACTGTGTTGGCTGTGGAATCCTTCAGGTTTCTGGGATCCACAATCTCCCGGAACCTGAAGTGGGAACCAAATGTAAATACAATCATCAAGAAGGCCCAGCAGAGGTTGTACTTCCTGCGCCAGCTTACCTGCCTCAGGAGCTGCTGATTATGTTCTACACCGCTGTAGAACATGAAAAAATAAAGAGCTGAGAAGAGGAGGGGAGACTGAGGTAGACTCATGCAGAGTCCATCTCCCTCTCCCTCCCCTTCTGTGTGGCGTTGTAAACTTCCTCACCCTGTCCGATGAGCATGACAGTGACAGAAGTCTGCCACTGAAAAAACACTGTTGCAGCTCAAGTGAACTGCTGGTCAGGTTAATGTCAAATGTGCCTTTGCTTTTGCTTTTCAAGTTAAGTACTCTATCCTTCCTTTAATTATGTCAATTACACATGTATATTGTTTAATTTAGATTACTAAGTGATTCTATGGATTTGTGTTGTATGTTTGGTGTATAGTATTGGACCTGATTGTAGAGTGTACATGAAAGTTAATCTATCACTTGTTTGGCTATGGTGTAAATGTTGTGTTGGCCATGAAATTATGTTGCTCAGAGATGATCTGTGTGACTTTATATGATGTATGGTCTGCTAAATAAAAGGGTTTTAAATGGGGGTCTCAATTGTATATATTTGTTTTGATGCAATCTCAAACTATGTGTAAGGATTGACCTGTTACACCCAGACCCTCTGGGTAGTTCTAGGTAGTTTCCGTGCTGTTGTCGTCTGTCACTCACCTTGTTGCATGTTTCAGACTCCTCCCTCGTTGTGTGCCGCCTCACTGTGTGATTGCAGACCCCACCCTCATCGTGTCCACCTGTGCCTTATTCCCTTGTGTATTTAGTTCTGTGTCAAACTCTTGTCTGGGTCGGTTCGTCTCTTAATGTTACCCAGTAAAAGTACGTTTGTTCCTCGAACCTGACTTCCTCGTTTCTGAAAACTCTGCAATTGAGTCCTATTTCCTGTGGCTGCCCGCCAAGTGTGATATGACCTTGATATGTATGTTCAAGGCATCAGTTTACTGTGCTAATGGTGGTCAATGGCAGATTAAACTTCAAGCAATAATAATTCAACTGTGCAAACTGTGGCATTAAGTGTCGTTGTGTATTTAGAAAAGTGCTATATAAGTTTGCATTATTATTAATAGTGCATGTGCAAGTTTCAAGAAATAATCATATGTAATTATTAGTTACGATTTTACCGTACATGCATATATACAAGAGCAGATGTAGACCTAACTCTTTTTTAGAAACATTTAGCTTTTTTTGCTCTTTTTTCCGACCTTTCCTTGACTGTTGAATATACATGTTGAAGAATTACGGAACCTCCAACCAGGGCCGGTTTCCCAGCCCATCATAGCAGCACACAGGGATGTCACAGGGACAGACACACACTCTGGGGGAGCCACATGGACGGTTCCTGTGAGTCAGAGTGTGGCTACACCCACAACCACATACCCGGTCAGACTGTGACCTTCAGATCGAGATTGCTATGCAGGCAAATTGACAGGCTTGACCTCTAAATGAGTGCAGATCATAGGGCCTTTGGGAGAGGGGAGAGAAAAGAAAGTTGTATTGACATTGATGTGATACTGTTGATTTGTGAAAAAAAGAAAGTTGTACAGTTGTATATGTTGATAATGTTTATTTGTTGGTTGAGTGGAAAGAGACCATTGCATGTTGACGTGTCTCCATTTAAATTAATTTAAGTTAATCTTGGTTTATACTATGTGCTGTTTGAATAGACATTTTCAGTTATACTGTTCCTGTGATGTTATTGACATAACACTCAAAAGAGGGGGAGCTGTCATGTACGGTAGTAGTTTAATGCGCTTGCGCATATACTGTGGGTCAGGCACGTGCACAGACATTTTGCACAGACATTATTTGAGTTCTTGTGAGAATTTCACCCCAACATGCTACGCGGCGCTCACGAGCCCCCCCTCCTCCCCTCTTCCCCCCGCCGCGTCCCTCCCTCCTCCTTTATTAGCAGCGCTAATTTTGTGGTTGATTTATCACCAATCATCGTCAGGGGACAAACACCGTCATGATCTGTTTGTCTGGTGCTGCCGCCTGCTGGTCAGAGGAGAAGGAGGTGGTGGAGGAAGAAGTGGAGGGGAGGGGGGGGGAGGGGGGGGAGGGGGGGTAGGGGAGGCGCGCGGCGGTAAATCCCAGAGACTCAGTGTGAAGTTAAAGAACGAGTTTGAACATCTACGAAGCCTCGCATTCCGTGGTAAGTTAGGCTTATTTTTTATTATTTTGTTTTGTTTAAATTATCTTTTGTTAACACTTTGCCGACACATTAAACACATGTCTTCGTACAACAGGTGACGGTAAGGTTATTGTTGAGGATGCAGCGCCGCTTCTCCCAAACTCGGGCAAATACGCGATGCGCGTAGGGAACCAAGTCCTGAGGGGACACCAACAAATAGGCAACTAAAAACAGTATCATAGTTAAAATAATTATAACCGTCGCCGCCGCGTGGGGTGCGCTTTTCCTATCTCAGGGGGGAGGGGGTGGGGGGTGGCAGCACTGGGAGGATGAGTTGTTTAAATTCCTTGCCGTGAAAATTAAGACGTTATTAAGCCACGACGAGATCGTCCTGCTGGCACAAGACGTTTGACTCCGAGTGGATGGACTAGATCAGTGTTTTCCAATCTTTTTTTGCGTCAAGGCACACTTAAGACACAGAAAAAACCTCACGGCACACCAACTACAGGAAATGATATGCAAATTTTCCTGGGTCGGTGCTCCGGCGAAGACCCATGCGAGACAGGACTGTCAATGTGTCAGAAATCACACGCTTCCGCTTGTAATCTCGCCAAAGACTCGGATCTCCGTAGTCAACTCAGCCGACACTTACATTTCTGTGCACCTATAGACTGATGTTGACGGTAAACGCATTCGATCGGGAGCGCGCGAGGGTTTTGATAAAGTTAGACGTCTTTGTTCTTTTATTAAACTAAACGTCTGTTATTGATTCGTCTCCGCTCGCCGTCTCGCGCGCCGCTGAGCTCCGCCGGCGTGTGTGCGCGCATGGGGCAGAGCAAATAAAAAGTCACCTGCACCCCCCATATGGCTCTTAATTAAATATATTGAGAAATATTTGGCTTTTATGGCTCTCCCAGTCAAAAAGGTTCCTGACCCCTGCACTAGCATATTAAAGAAACAATTAACTGATGTTGTATCTTTATAGATATATAGAAATATCGTTTCTGAGATTTAGTTTTAATTATACTAACATTAAAACATGTATTTATTTATTTAAGAGTTTAGGAAAATACAATTCAGACTTTTGTATGTTCAAAAAGTCTTGTATATAGATTTCCCCAAGAGTTCCAGGAAATGAATGATGCAGATGTGTTCCATACATATCTGAAATCCCCTACACTAGCAATCAATCAATTTGAATTGATCAATTGGGAATTTTTTCAAAGTAAAAGTCCTAAATGTTTAAAGAAATCGGTCATTTCTTTCTTGTTTGAGGTGCTTTATATATGTTCTTCCTCAAAAGCCCAGGTAATGACTGATGTAGCTGTGTTAAAGACAATCCTGACTTCCATTATCCTGGGAATCAGACATATCCCCGCTGCCAATTTGGAGATATTTCAAAGTAAAAGTCCTAAATGTCTACAAGAAATCGTCATTTCTTTCATGTTTGAGGTGCTTTATATATGTTCTTAAAATTGCTTTCCCCCTCGGCCCCTTGAATGTGTACAACTACAAATCATAAGAGTTAATAGAACTGTCTCGCTTTGTAATGAATCACAGATTCAGGTTAAATGTTATCAAGTCTCACTTGAGTTAAAATGTGAGACTAGTGTGATTTGATGAGTGGAAAGTGCTGACGTGGTCAAATGCATCACTACGTTTTCAAATTGATTTGTTTTTTCTTTATTTCTCCTGCAATTACCTCTTGACATATCTTGTATGTCTGAATCCATAAATAATAGAAATGGACAGGATAATTTTGTCCCCCCCCTCCTCTCCCCCAGATGTTTCTCAAGTGTCAACGGTCCCTGATGGCAAACATCAGTGAAGTGAGTTCGCTGTACATGGAGGACAGGGACGACCATGAGAACATGTATTCTGAAAAGGGTATGCCTATGCCTCCAGACTGCTCCTCCACCCGCCCGCCTAGCTCCTTCAACTGTACGGCATGTACCAGCGGAGAGTACGTCTACGCCGTTTGCGGAAACGTGACGGAGAACTCGAAACTGTTGATGGAGGGAGGTGGTCAACAAATAGACCTCTTCGATTCTGGTAAGAGTGGAAGTAGGAGGTTCATTTGCTTTGTTTCATCGAATCGCAACTTATGCCCATACCCGTGTGGGCGACGGTGGATCAGTTGTGAGGTTATCTTTCGATCCCCGGCCCTGGTTGAATGTTAGTTTCTAGTTATGGTCAGGTGGCACCATGCATGCTAGAACCTCCCATCTGTGCATGAATGGGTGAAGGATGGCAAGTAGTGTTAAAGCGCTTTGAGTGTTCGGAAGACGAGAAAGGCGTGATACAAGTACAGTCCATCTACTATTTGCCTGTTTATCTCTTTTCACTTGTCTTATGAATAGCTAGCTGGTAACCCTTCCACTACGAGTCATGTTCCCACCACATGAAAAAAAAATGTTTTCAAACTGAATGATGTCGTACAGACTTCTGCTGGGTGATTACTAATTGTGAACTCTTGTGTGTGTTTCTACAGAGTGCCCCAGAATGCTAGGTGAGTCTCTTCTCTGTATTCACAAGATTGACATCCGAGTGGAATATCTGGTGCGGAAATTAATATAATAAGGGTTTCCTATTGTTCTTTCAGACACCATTAAAAATGGGCATTTTCCTGGCGACAACGCAGGTGAGTAGTTCTGACCACCGATCAGGGGGTTGATCATTGTTGCTCTGCACACCCAAGAGGGACACGTTTATGAAGAACATGTTTCAAATGAGGGTCAAACCAAATCAGATTGCACCATTCCAATTGAAGAAACGTCTCAGCCAATTAAGACTTTAGTCATGTTTAAACCTGTCCTGCTTAAATAGCACTCAACAATGTCAACGTTGGCACAGAAGAGATAATTAGTTAATGTAGGTCAGGTGCAATTTTAGTTTGTTTCTCGGTCTGTAAAATGTGGAAATCTGCATGTTTCAAGTTATTGTATTCATACAGCGTAAAATGAGAGACGTTTCTGATCATGCTAAATTAACTGATGTTTTTTACAGTGTTTTTTTAATGTGTAATTCCTGTGATGTATAAGGTATTCCAGATTGACATCATTGTTAAAAATGTACTAAAGGTAAAATAATAAACCCCATTCAAGGAAGCGCAAAGCGGTGGTCGAGCGGGCTAGGGATGGAATAAAGAGGGAGCCCGCTTCTTTAAAACAAGGCTCTAAATTATAAAAGAAAAAAACACTATTTTCTGATTTGTTTTTACGGCGATTACGTTCTAAAGCACAAGTAAAAACACCTGCACCTTCTCACAAACCTGCAGGAATGGTGCCAAATTTGGTTGAAATTGTCCCACGGCATCTGTCATCTTTTTTTTAAAGAAATTGTTGTATTGCATATTATACCTTTTTGATGTTAATGAACTGTGGGTCACTGTTTACTTAGCTTAGTTTACTTAATCAAAATAGTTTCAGTTGGGTAGTTCAAGCATTACATTAAATATATTTCACATGTTCTGTGTGTAAAAATCTCATCCGTCTCTCCCCTCGGTTGTTCCTTCTGTGGCTGATAGGTGAAAGGTCACACTGGATGTTGATCCCGATCTTCCTCCTCCTTGTACTCATCATGCTCTTTGTGGTTGCTCGCATTAAGTATGGACACAAGTGTCGACAATGGTATACAACTTTTCTTTCATAATCCTATGCCTCCTTCACGACCACATGAAACATGAATGAATGGTTGGTTGACCTCTGACCTCTTGTGTGTTCACAGATTGAGGAACAAATTGGGACTCCGGGAAGCTACAATGGTGACTGTTAGCTCAACTTGAAGCAGAATTTGATATGAATGTAAATTATCTCGACACTTTTTTAAATTAACTAGTACACTGCAATTTGTACTGTATTTTTAAATTTGAAATTAAAGTGTGATGTGAACCTTTTTTATAAGTTTTAAAGTTCTCAAACGATAATGAAAAATCCATGTATACACAACTTTTAGTATTTCTATGTCGATTAACTTATGAGGTAGAACAAGGGGCGGACTTGACCACTGCCAGCTATTTGTTGTCCAATTTCAAAATGTTATTAAAACATCAAATGACCTGCTCCACTATCTTTTGGTTTGCATCATTTTTTTTTGGGTGATAATTTAGTCTCCAAAAACCTAGTAATGGATCATTTGGTCCCCGTCAACATGCACTTTTACTCGCCTCTCGACTCCACCGAAAGCTGCAGATCACTTAAATGAATCTGCTGAGATCAGATTTCACTGCTATTCATCGCAGACTCTGACCACAGTTCTACCAAAGACCTCCATTTCTACCGAGGTTTAGCAGCAGTCTACTTGATAAACTTATTTTCTTTGCATGTTTGCAAGACTAACGGACTGAGAAAACACAGACGGTTGTTTGAATCGCCTTAATTTCTGAATATATTTGTTCTTATATTATATATAGTTTCTTATATACAAAAGAAACCATCAAAAAAAATCTTATTTCAGTAGGTGTAAGAACTTTACAACTAACCTGAAACTCTATAATGCAAGTAACATTTATCAGGGGTAGAAGAATGAACGATGCTGCTATGTTTTATCAGTAATACCATTTTACAATTTGTAATAATACTCTGAACCAAAAGATACACCACGTTTGTATTACATTCAGCATTTTTGCATAAATACTTACAACTGTTGGACATGTACTGTATTTCTATATTTGTTGGAGAAAGTAAATCATATATTTAATGGTATGTTGTGACACCTTACCACAGAATCCAGTGGGCCACAATGTGTGTTATCTGGTTGAGGGAAGCAAGGGATTCTAAAAAGACTTCCCTATGTCCTTCCACGCTGCCCATCCAATGGCCAGCCATACCGGACCAGACAATCACGCCCACTATATTGGTGCCTTGGATGTAAAACCTCTTGATTTGCACATCATCCTGTAACCAGACGGAAACTCATTATGAATAAGAATCTGAGAGCAACTTTATGTATCAAAGATTATCTCTGCAAATGCTATCTCCACTAAATGATCTTCTCGGTGACACAGGACAAATATTTACCGGCTGCAGAGGTGAATTTCCCTCATCTGCTTTAACCACAAACCTCACAGTCTTGTGCTATAATAGAAAGAAATAGTGTTCAAATCATGAATATAAAAGGAAAGATAAGAAAGGATTCATATGCCTCTCGTGAAAAGCTCACCTTTCGGAAGACGGGTTTAATGGAATAACAGTCCTGTAAAAAAAAAGTCAAAGTCACATTCATTGGTGGGCTTTAATATTTTTGGACAATGACTCATGAAATGCGACTTTATCAACGACTTGATGTGCTGGATGTTTGTGTAAATTTCTAGAGAACCTGAAATACCTAATTATTTCTGCTTAAAAACTTTAATGAATGTGAATACTGTTGTTTGACTTTCAACTTTCTGACCCTAAAACCTGCTGAAGTGGATGTGCAGAGAAACCAGAAATGAAGTACAAATATACACTTGCTGCTCACCGGGCTAGATCCATCAAGGCATCGACAACATGGAGGAAGTGCCAACCTTTTGGAGCTTCCTTTTTACGAGACTCCACTCCTGGCTGGATGGACATGGCCAGGGTCACCGCTACAACACAGAAACACAGTGTGCTGTAGTTCTCTCATGTACAGTCAGAGCACAACACCACACAGCAGATTGATTTGAATGGGCTGAAGAGGGATACGACAGTAAAATGTAAAAGAACAGCGGCTCACACAAAGTTACAAAGTGCTTTACATGGTATAAAACAGTGAAAAGCAAGAAGAAGAAAAAAGATCAACATGATTATGTAAAACAAACTGTCAGTCACATTTTTATCAAGGGTGTTTGAACAACTGAACATTGAGTGATTTAAAATGGTTTCCCACTAGACCTGGTCGCCCGTGAGTCACCCGCACTGCATGTTCTAAAAATAGTCAACATTGAGCTCCGTAAAAAGAAAAGAAGAAAAAAAGGCCATAATCCCCGAGCACTACCTGGGGGGAGGCTGCAGCGCTGGCTTTCTCACACTGCAAGGAGCGTCTCTCAAAGAGCCAGGATGACAGCCAATGAGTTTAGCTTAAAGTAAACAATGCACAAAGTGAACTGTAAATCCAGGTAGTTACAGAATGTCTGTAGTTGTTAATAAGTGTAATATTTTTCTCCATTGAATGGTAAATTAGACACTGAACTAGTTCATCTTTATCTCAGTGATAGACTCCAAAAGAGCAGAATGTCCGAGTCATAGTGAGTACATCTCCTTTTGATTCCCTTTGGCACGCAAAAGGCCCCTCTGGTTATTAATATGAGGGCCTGAACACTGACAGTGGGTGCAGAGGACATATTGTAGTTAACATCTTTAGTATTACTATGTGTCTTTGGCACAATCTATGTTCTTTATCAGAATGTTGGGCAGAACAATTAAAATACCGTAGTTATAAAAGCTTTAGGTTTCATCAAATCACGAGGATGTCGTGTGGCGGCTCGTTATTAAAAGGTGATTCAGGCAAATTTGTTTTTTGGGAAGTTTATATCAAAAAAGTAGCCCTTCAGATTATTCTATACCCTTGAAGTAGCCCTCGGTCTCAAAAAGGTTGGTGACCCCTGCACGAGACTCTTAAGTAGTCAGGAGATTCATGTTGATGGTAGGGGTAATTCATGGCATCAAGTCTTTAATACTAGTTTTGTTTATGTATACGTGTGTGGACAGTTTGTAAGGTTATGTCATGTTATGTCACAGTTTTATAATATCAAAGATTCTTAAAACCCTGAACTCAACTCTGGATTCCAGGGTCTTCATTTTATGAATCTGCTGTTAGCTATATGCTAAGCTAACTTAAAGAAGCAAGAGCAGAATAACTTGTGTGAATAGAAACCACCGATGACCCAGCATACCTGCTCATGAGTCATGAGGCAGCAGGCGCAGTCTTTGGAGGGAAAAGAGGTGAGGGCAAACCACATATTCAATGACAAGATACTACGTAAAGCCATTTGCCTTCAGTTGTATTCATTGTTATTTGGCTGCAAAGGATTAAAGGAGGTTTTGTTTCACTTTCAGAACAACGTTGATTTTCTCCCTGATTATCCAAATGTTTGCTCATCTACTTGCAGGGCTGCTCGGAGGCTGGAGTTCACGGGAGTGCAGACCTACGGTGACATTGAGGGGTTGCACACACTACCTACGGCCATGGCGGACTACAGAGGAGTGTGTCGGTGCTCGGGGTCCATCCTCTGGGTTGGAGGTCTCGGAGCAGGACCCGGCAACTGCTCCCATCTCAAGGTAGTGGACCCATTAGTTAACAATCCACAGTTGTTGCGGTGTCACAGCTTAAAGCAGACATGTTTGTGTTTTCAAGCTAATTGGCTTCCTCCTTTTTCTTTATAGAGGGTTTCTCTGCAGGGTAAAGGCAACAATCCCCCCCAATGCAGACGGATCCTATAGAGCTATTACCAAATCTCTCTCTCCAGAGACATCTTCTTCTTGGACCCATCTATCATGGTACCACTGTTCAGGGACTGCTGGCTGCTGATGGGGGTTCTAGATACTGGATGTTCGGGTGCGTCTCAGCTGATGCCAACTGAAGGCCAGACAGTCACTGAAGAAGAGTAGAGTAATATTCGCTGTGCAGGACCAGGAGAAGAGAGGTTGTGTAAAAGAAGGTTGGCCTGAAAATGATCACTCAGACTATGGGCTTCCAAGTAGCCTCTTATCTCGGCTTAATATCCTACTCGAGAACAATCTCCCAACAAGTGAAATAAGAATAACTGTGATGATAGAAATGTGTTTATCCTCCAGACGCAGGGGAGTCATCTGCCATTAGGACTTCTCTGAGGACGCGTTGTCTCAGGACCACATCCTGCCCATCTGCAGGTCCGACTACATCCAGTCTTCCGGCTACAACTACAACATCATAGTCTGTGTCATGCATGTTGAACAGGACTGATGAACAGAAACATGTTGAGGTTAGTCTGATTCCAGAGGGTCTTTCTGTCATAACATCTAAAAGGAGACGATCTTAAAAGTGCCAACAATAATAAGTTTGAAAACTCCTCAGCAATGTCTTTCTGCATACCATCTTGTCTCGGTTACTCACGATATTCGACAGACAAACTGTTGTGATGGATGCACATGGTACACACACACTATAACATTAATATTTGGTCCCTTCAAATAAATGTGATGTTCTCTGGATTCTACTGTGCATCATAAACGGACGCTTACTTCCTAACAAAGCGCCATGCTTTTGATTCCCTTTGGCACGCAAAAGGCCCCTCTGGTTATTAATATGAGGGCTTGAACACTGACAGTGGGTGCAGAGGACATATTGTAGTTAACATCTTTAGTATTACTATGTGTCTTTGGCACAATCTATGTTCTTTATCAGAATGTTGGGCAGAACAATTAAAATACCGTAGTTATAAAAGCTTTAGGTTTCATCAAATCACGAGGATGTCGTGTGGCGGCTCGTTATTAAAAGGTGATTCAGGCAAATTTGTTTTTTGGGAAGTTTATATCAAAAAAGTAGCCCTTCAGATTATTTTATACCCTTGAAGTAGCCCTCGGTCTCAAAAAGGTTGGTGACCCCTGCACGAGACTCTTAAGTAGTCAGGAGATTCATGTTGATGGTAGGGGTAATTTATGGCATCAAGTCTTTAATACTAGTTTTGTTTATGTATACGTGTGTGGACAGTTTGTAAGGTTATGTCATGTTATGTCACAGTTTTATAATATCAAAGATTCTTAAAACCCTGAACTCAACTCTGGATTCCAGGGTCTTCATTTTATGAATCTGCTGTTAGCTATATGCTAAGCTAACTTAAAGAAGCAAGAGCAGAATAACTTATAACTATAACATTATAACAGAATAACTTATAACTATAACATTAATATTTGGTCCCTTCAAATAAATGTGATGTTCTCTGGATTAACACAATCTACTGTGCATCATAAACGGACGCTTACTTCCTAACAAAGCGCCATGCTGCCGTCTCGCCCTAATCCTCAGGCCTCCTCCCTCCTATAATCTGATTACAGTGGAGTCTGCCAGCGCTCGTGTCCTTCATGCATTCGTGTACTTGTGTGACTTAAGACGAGGAGGATTGACAGCAGACACAGGAACACCAAACCGTTTTGGACCGCCATCCCGTCCCGGACCCGTGGGCCTCGTTCACGGTCACCGGCTCTACCCACAATGCCCGTGTTTTACTCTCCTGTTGCCGAGAGCCTGCAGATGGGTGTGGCCTACATGGGAGGCTCTGTGTTCACCAACAACAGGACGGCAGACAGCGACTCCACCAGGGAGCAGGAGGACGCCTCAGGTTGGTCACGGCTTCCACACACTTTTGTGCAACATTAGTGTCGTTTGAAAATACATCAGAATATAGAGAAGTGAGAATACACATGTAAAATGTGTTAATATTTGTATAATAACTCAAACAAATTCTGATTTCATAGCAGCAATGACTTCTGGACTTCTGTTATGATCATTTTAAATACAGTTAATAATTAATAAATGTTCATTGTACAATGCTCCTGTGATGAATAATGCACGCTTTAACATGTATTATTGGTCTTAAATCAAAAGTAAAAGTTCTGATTTCCTGACCTCAACAGCTGAAAGAAGCTGCTTACTATTAAAAAGCTTTGCAGTGTCGGTAATCGTGGATGAGTTATAACAGAGTACTTACCCTCTGGATACCATGCCTACAATACAGGCAGATCTAAATGATGTAACCTTATATACAAGCAAATGTCTGCTGTGATGAATATCAAGAGAACGTGAATATTGAATCCCATGAACTTGTGTCGTCTTTAAACCGCCGCATGTTGGTGTTTGTCTTGCAGTGGTGAGTGAGCTGGTCTCGCACCTTCCCCTCCAGATGCTTCTGTACTTCAACATGTTTTATTTCCCCTGTTGGTGGTTTTCTGCTGTCTTCATGTTGGAAGTGAAGGTGAGTTGGGTGGCAGGGAAGAAATTCAAAATCCTCAAACAAAGCATAGATTAATCCTTAGCCAAGTGTGAGTTCATTCTACTCGCTAGCAAAAATTGCAAATATTTCCATGAATTTTGTTTAAATCTTTCAATTGTGGATTTATTTGACGTTTTTTTTCAACACCAAAATCAACCTCCTCTTCCTCCTTCCTGTATGTGTGAGTGAATAGATGAGAGAAAAGAAAGCTCTCGGTGGAATGAGGTAGACATTGCCATAGGTAATGTCTACAAGACAAGAAAGTAGTAATAATGATGACATGATGAGAAAAGCCTAATAAATGGAGCAAATAAACATTCATATTTACAAGGGTGGGGTAATCAGTTCTCTTGGTCCAGAGGATATAAACGATTAAAAAAGGTTTCCTATTGGATCTGGTCTGCATTGATCATGTTGCTCATTTATAGGAGAGTCTTGTTGAAAGTGTCAAATAAAATAAACATATGGCAGCTGATGTAAACAACACAATGTTTTCCAACAGAAAGCCTTTGTTTTGTGGTCTGTTTTTATGAAAAGTTATTTTTAATAATTCTCTCCCATAAAGTAGGCCACTATGACCCCCCTCCTCCCATGTTCTATGATCGGGCGCCAACTTACTCATGTGTTGTACCGACTCTTCCTTCTACCCTCTCTTGCATGGAGCCAGTTTACTGCGTCTTTCTGAGTTCTCCGTCTGTCTGCACGTTGGTGGAGTCCTGTGTCCTGACAGTAAAAAGATGTTTACAAAAAAGATGTTTCCGCCCCCTCGCCTGACATCCCTGGGTCGATGCTTTATTTCCAGTTCTATTATCTTCCCGGGTACTACCGGGCTCTGCTCATTACGGGGATGATCCTCCTCACGCTCGTTGAAGTGGTCCGACTCTATCTGGGCTACGTCGGCAACCTGAAAGAAAAGGTAGTGCAAACCCACATCTTCCCTGAACCACTGCTGGGGGCTCTTTTGTGGACTTGGCAACAAAACTGTCGTGTGTGTGGGGTGTTTGTGTGTGTGTGTGTGTGTTTTCATCTGGATAAAACGTAAGCACTTGATGACTGCTTTACTGTTTCTTCGCATCCCCCCATTCATTCCCTCACGCCCCGTCATCAGGTGCCAGAGCTGGCAGCCTTCTGGCTCCTGTCTTTCATGTTCCAGCTGCCAGTGCTGCTGTTCTTCCTGACCGATGAGGGGATCATCATCCTGCCCCTAGAGAGAGCCGTCCACTCCCTCTACCTCCTCCTCCTGCTCGCCCAGATCCTGGCCTCGTTCCTGGCGCTCAGGACCATGACCCGGAAGCTCACCTTGCTCTTCCATCTGCGCCAGTTTGGCAAGGTGGAGAGCCTCCAGCACGCGGGGATGAGCCCCGTCTCCGGGCTGCCCTACCGCCGCAGTGTGCTGCCCATGTCACTCCCCCGTGATGTGTACCATTAGAGGAAGAAGCTGTTTTTAAATTAACCACACACACACACACACACACACACACACACACACACACACACACACATGGGTATTCTTATCTTTTTAGGGGTCTGCGATGTGTGTACAGTACATTCAGTTCACTCTGGGTGTGTTTCCATCTACCTTTTTGGATGTTCATTTTGCTCATTTAAACAAACCTAATATGACCCTTTTAATTTTCTTAAGTCTGCTGCATGAATGACCATAACATGGCAGTTTAATATTAATGTAAATATTTACACAGAAATAATCAACTTTTCAATTATTCATTGCATTGTTTAATGCAATACATTTACTAATATAGTTGAATTAAAGTAATGTGTGTGTGTGTGTGTAGATTTGTTGTTGTTATCATATTTATATTTCCATCTCATTGTGCCGTTTCTTGAATGAACAAAGCAGAGGAACCTTTCTACCACTAGATGGCAGTATACGCTTATGTAAACCATACATTTAAAGCCCCACTATGTAACTTTTCCACCTTAAAATAACCGCTTTAAAAAAATGGTGCCGCTACAATGACTTGTAATATGTTGATTTGCGCCAACATGTTGCGACCGGCCCGGTGTTCTGTCATTTCATGCTACTTGTCAAGAACCGATACCTTGTGGTATTGCGCATGCGCCGAGTCGATTTTCCGAGGTTTTTTTTGACACACCCATAATGTTTTGCCACCCTGTCGATGCACGTCTGATAACGGGGAGTGACATCCTCAAAATCCCGATTATTTCCCTAGTTAAAAGTACATTCAGCATGTATATTGTACAGGTAGTAATAATATGTAGTAATGACATGTAGATTAATGAGTGATAAGCAGTTGGTATTTCTTTTGTGTCAACAAATTATTGTAAACATGAGTTTGTTCACATTATCATAATGAAGCACTGGTTTATTATTAGGGTATTTAGTGTTGAAGATAAACACTTTAACAGTGAAAAGTGAAACATTGAACTTTGAAAGAAAAGCATATTTTGATAGTACAATAAAATCCTATCAGATAGGGTAGCATGAATCGATACACATCTATCGGTTTATGCAGCGGGTAGCAAATTCTGACAAGGCAGCAAAAAATGACAGAACACCGGTACTTCCGGTTGGGACCGGCGGAAGTACTTCAACTTGCTGTCTGGCAGTGATTATGCAACGTCATTCTTGTTGTTCTTCGTTTGTACTCTAGGTTGATGCACTTATTAGAAGTCGCTTTGGATAAAAGCGTCTGCTAAATGACATGTAATGTAATGTAATCTGTAAATCCTTCAGTGTAAATCGAATATATTTGTTTGTGAATTGTTCTGTGCACATTTGTGAATTTGTCGGTCTGCATTTGTGAGTCTCTCTGTGTGCATGAGACTGATCTGACCCCATAACATCCCAGTGAAAAAAGACCTACAATATATTAACTGGTGTTAATGTTATTGATGTTCATGGCATGTGTATGCATTTCCCCAAACCTGAAGCCTTTTTTAAAAAGGGGAAGAAGAGCATACTTCTTTTTTTTCCATTTGTGTTTTTGGTTTTGTCTTTGGAGAAGGCAAACATTGGGATGTCAAAGTGTTAGTAGTTAGAGAAATATTGAACTCTGGCATCAGGCAAAACAGGATGGAAGATCACCTGTTAGAGGGCCTTTTTGAAACAGCTGGTGATGGTCTCAGATGTGTATTGTAATTAACTGATGTATAAAACAGCTGGCGATAGATTAAGAAGCAGTCAGTCACTTCTCTTCAGAGTTGGCCTGTTATCGGGTGTGCTGGGTGTTCAGTGCCAAGCTCTGATAGTGATTGGATTCCTCTAGTTCTTTTGTTTGACTGCCCTCACACTGCAAGATGTGTAGGTTCGGGAACATGTAAGTTTATTTACTTTCTTAGTTCATAGACTGCAAACTGTATACTATATGCCTCTAAATTATGTGTTTTACTTGAAGTTTGCGCTGGAACTTGATGGCTGCAGTAATCCTCTTGGGTCAAGCAAGGCCAAATATGAAGGTCAATTCACAGTCAAGTAAGCTGGAACTCAACCAATTCCTTCACCATTGTTACAGAAAGTTTACAACTTCTCACAAGCCTTTTCTGTTAACAGGCAGTGGCTTGCATTCAGACTGCGTGGGTAATCTAATGAGGCTGTCATTGGACAAGGCCCTAGTGGGGAATGGGCTTGAGGTGGAGGCCATCAGTAAGTATACAATCTGTTAGGAAGCATGCTTGGTTAACACTAGCAGAGGGGTGTTCTGTCATGCTTGTCTTTATTTTCCCTCAGATGGCACCCAGCACATTTTGCTAACACCCAACTTGGCTGCTCAGTGTGGCTACAGCATGGATTCTGACCCGTGGGGTAACACCAGAATCTACTCGTCTCTGCTGGGCTGCTACGTGGACAACCACGTATGTTTGAGCTCATTTGATCAGATGACATTCAATTATATTTCACATTGAGAAACATGTTTGCACATTTGTTTTAATTACTTGCAAAATGAACGTTTTACTAGACTTAGCTGTAGCCTGTCAGTATTTGTGCTGAACTGTTTTATAAAGCAGCCATCTTAAATGCCCAATGTTTGACCTTTGACAATGTATATGTATTTTAGAAAAATAAATGACTAGTTTCCCTGGTGGTGCACACCAACTAAGAGTGAATATAATTTAAATAAATGCTGTCTTTGAGCGTGACTCTTATAATGCCAATACCTTGTTCCCGCATTTAATTTGTAGGACGACCAAACCTTTAATGTTGGCTTGAGGCTCCGGCTGTACGGCCCCAGTGGATCAGACTTGGTTTCCCATGATGTGACGCAGACTTGCAGCTACACTCGCTGGGCCTCTCGAGAGATTCTCTGCGACAGGAACTACATGGAAGTGGGTCACTTAATATCGATAGTTCTACTAACTTGTCTCTAACAATCTAAGCCACCTTTTCTTGTTTTTTTAGGTGTCGCACCACATTGCTACTTCTGAAGCTAAGGGACAGACTCGAGATGTTAACGAGCTTGACATCATTCCTGATGTACGTTTACAAATCTGGTTGTAGTGGGCTTGCTTTTCAACCTGCACAGTTTGTCTCATTCAACAGAGGAAAGTAGTAATCAGACCCCCTTACCTATAGGCATCACATGGCATCTGGAAGTTGACATTTTACACCCCAGAACCAGTGTCGATGGTGCTGAGGGGTGCTGAACAAGCCGGCTATGGTGTCATGGCGACCTCAACACGTCTGGTTCTTCGATCCCCCTACAATACAGCAGAGACTACTTCGGAAGAAGTAAGCAAAACGCCATCACGTAGTTTGCATTAAACTTGGCTTTGGATGCATTGGCGTAAACCTGATGTCTTGTAGGTGGATGGAGTCTCTATGGAAGTGCTCAGGGTGAGTGCCTATTACAAGGTGCCACAGGATCTGGGTGTGGTGGACTTGGCAGCTGCTTGTCCCACAGGCAAGTCTCACACAATCTGTGTATGGCCTTGGTTTCCCTTAGTTTGTTGTGCAGATGCGTCAACAGTTGGTTTATCATTAACAGATGGTGTCCTCTTCATCAACAATATAATCTCTTGGCACGTACCTCACCACATGACACCACTAGTAGATGGCAGCTTTGAAATCCGAGAAATGCACATGGGCATCAATGGAAAGAGACTTGATAGATCTCAGATGGCTGCACGGGGGTACACGCTGTCCGCCACAGATTTCCACATCATCATTGAGATCCCAGTCGGCTCGCCTGATGGTCATTATAAGGTTGGGAAGTTCTCTAGCTTAGAAATGTAAGAGTAACTTTTCTGGGATGTTTTAATAAGGTCCTGAATAATTGCAGAGCCATGCCCCAGATTACCAGTACCACATCACCTACATTGTGGAGCCCATGCTCGAGGTACTGTGGAGGTCCACTGTCTCCCAAGAGGACACCAAATTCAAGGTTTTGTTTCCCATTACCACCCCTCTTATTCTTCAAGCTCTCCATGTCCAAGAAAGTAAGTAATTATCTGGTAGATGATGGAACTTCAGGCTAATGCAGAAGGTCTATTAATTAACCTGTTTCCCATTCCTCAGATACTGTCCCAGAGGCCCGAGTGTTCAGCATTGTCTTGGGGCCCCTTCTTCATGATGTGGTGCTGAGGAACATCACCTTCTCCACCAGTGTGCTAACTGTTGAAGAGAGCAATGCCAGAGGTTTTACCATCCAAGAGCACCGCTACTCCAATGGAAGCAAGAGCATCTCTATTTTAGTGCCCTTTGATGCCGATATCGTCCTGAAAGATGCAAGTGAAATAATAGATGCTAAATGTCATTTGGTGCCAGCTTATTTGTTGTGTTTCAGTGAAATGACTGAGTTGTTTATACCTGCAGAATCCTGAGCCCTTGGTTACAACCTACTTACTCCCTCTGATCTTTGGGTTTATCATCGTTCCTGAGGAAACTCTATTTTCCCACCCAGTGGAGTTGCAGGCATCTCTGCAAGATGTTGGTGAGATATTTAGCTTTTCACAATATCTAGCTTAATTGCTGTGATCTGAGTGGGAGAACAATTTAAGAAATATTGCCATGATATTTCCCAGGAACATTTAAATTGTACTTATTTTGGTGCCTTGAGGAGAGAAGTAATCTTATCTGTCAGTCAACTGAAAAATGTGATTATGGATGCAAATTGACAAACACCGTGGTTGTCTTCCTTTTTAAATATGATGCCAACGCATCGTTACAAAGATGCTCAGTCCATTGGTCAACCTTGTCACTGCTTTTAGATCTACCCACCATCACTGGCACCTGTGACCAGAACCAGTTCCACATCAGTGTGAAATACGGCAGTCAAGGCAATAATTTCAAGGCAATGGTTGGAAATCAACAGCTGACACCTGAGATGGCTGACTACCAGTTCCAAGAAAACGGCACACACTTCAACCTCATTCTTCCGTATACTGCCAAGGACACAAATTTCGAGGTAAGTTTTACTATAACATTTCACTTTGACTTAGCTGCACTGGATAACTTGCCATTTTGTCTTGCAGCTGATAACCTCGGATTCACTAAGGGCCCACGTCGACTTCTTTCTGTTGCATACCCGTAAAGAGTGGGTGCTCGCTGATCTCCTCTTGTCCTGCAACTTTCCCTTAACAACAACCAGTAAGACTTAATACATATTTAGTGTTTGTGCTGATGGGACTGTAGGACATTTTCTTCACCCTTATTACCTCTACCCTCAGAGTGCTACCCCAATGGAACAATGGCAGCTACAGCTGTGAAGGTGGATTCTGTGACCAATATGATCCCAAGCAGGCTGACCCTCAAGGACCAGTCTTGCAAACCGACATTCAGTGGTGATCGCTTTGCATATTTCTCTTTCAATGTTGCGTCCTGTGGAACCACAAGAACGGTAAGTGTTTTTGCGTTGCATGTCACTATTATTTTGTCAATGTCTCATGCCTCTGGTCTTTTATATGAAGTTCTTTGACCACTACATGCTGTATGAAAATGAGATTGCCTTGCCTTACAACAAAGGAGCATCACCAGTTGGTCCGCAGTACAGGTAGAGAGACTTGTCCAATCTTTGGTCCTTATATACTTTCTCGTGAGCTCCATCCCAGTGTATTTTCTTTTCTCCAAGACAAACTATTTCCTGCTACTATGTGGTTAATGAGACTCAGACTGTTGGCTTCAACGCAAACCCAATACTCTATGAACCCACCCTAGAGATCGGCTCAGGACAGCTGATGGTTCAAATGAGGCTATCCCAGGGTAAAGTTGTCTTCATTAAAACCTTGTTTTGCAAGACTGTACCCTGTCTGGGCAATGCCTCTTTCTAATGGGACTCTCCTTCTACAGATTCATCGTACACGCACTTCTACCAAGCAGTAGATTATCCAGTAGTAAAATATCTAAGGCAGCCTTTGTATTTTGAGGTGAAGCTAGTTGAGTCTACTGACCCAAATTTAGAGCTCATCTTGAAAAGCTGTTGGGCTACGCTTGATGAAGACCGGACATCTCTGCCTAGCTGGGATATCATTGTTGACAGGTAATGTGTAGCATAAAGCTAGGTGCAGTGTCAACTTCAGCTTTGACTTGTATTAGATGCATGGGTTATAAATTAAAATGTATATTGTATCCTTCACCAGCTGTGAGAATCCTGATGACGGCTATGTGACAATTTTCCATCCTGTTGTGAGCGATGCCAGGGTTTTAGTCCCATCACACATCAAACGCTTCTCAATAAAGATGTTCACCTTCACTAAAGATGAGGGGGTTCAGACGAACGAGGTAAAATAAGTTGTGTATATTGGTCACGTCCCATAGTAGGCCTGTGTAATAAACCCTTCTGTCTGTCTACAGATCTTTGTCCACTGTGATGCTGACATTTGTGACTCGCACAGCCAAGCAGATGGTTCATGCCGAGGCCAGTGTGTGCAACCAGCACAACAGATGAACTACAGACAACAGAGAAAACGATGTATGGGCCATCTGGAAAACATTTTGTCAACTAAAACTACATGCAGTTGTTGACCGATATTGTCCTTTTTCTTCTAGTGCGAAGAGAAACGGACTCCAACAACCACAGGCAAATCTCCTCTGGGCCTATTGTGTTAACCTCTGCTTAAACTTCTGAATAAACAAATGTCTTAACTTCTGAGATCTTTTCACTTGCTTTAAAAAGTAATTTGGTTTCAACCCTGTATTGTGAACCAGACTGCAACTTCAAGTTACGATTTCAGGCAAAGTGATATACTTTGTATTTGTTGCTGCATTATAGCCCTACGTTGAAAAGGGTACTTTTAATGTAAAAGCTAAGACTATCAACAAATTCACTCTGGAAATACTGACCCAGTTTTCTGCTTAAATGGTTTTAGTAATTTTTGTTGGTGTCCTTATCAATGCTGAGAAACTGAGCCCTTGTTTTAGACTCTCACTTTAGGACATTGTCTATGGTTTAACTTTCCTAAGAATTGGTTTAAGCATCAAATGTGGCCTGTTTGTGGATTCAGCCAATATACGAATAGTTATTTAAAGGTGGTGGAAAATATGTATTTAATGCTGTTTATTTCCTCATATTTAATGCTCATGGTTAATTCACCGTAGACCGTCTACTATAATGTCACTTAAGAATAGCAGTGAAATTTATGACTTAAAGGAAAAATGTAAATTATAGGGAGATGCAGTTTGACTTGAACATTCACTTAAGCAGTTGGACTTTGTTATTAATTCCTAGTTGTTTTTTTACACAGTCCATAGGCCCACCAACTAAATCTGGGCCCTTGGGCCACCCTGTATCGGATGATGCTAATACAGCGTTGGTTGGAGTAAAAGTGCATGAGATATTCTAGCAGTTACTACAGTAATCTTGACGAAGATGCATCAGTATCAACTAATGTCATTTCCATGGGACATACTGCACAACCACTATTACCGCTGTTACGTAAACTACCAAAACTGGTACTACTCATGTACTTGTACCTCGGTAATTAAATGCATGAATTTTATTTGTATTGATACTTGATTTGTAAGTGACCTGGTGACCTCATCCCCTCCTGTACTGAATTGAGAAAATAAACAAAAACTAAATGTAACCTTAATTCCCACACGCATAGAAGGTGAGGCGGCCTATAAGAACTCTGTGTGTAAGATTAAATATTTTACACAAGGTCTGTTCAACCGGCATGATGAATTCGTAACATCTCGTGTAATCCAGATAGTCTCAAATGCCTTTCAGCCAAAGAAATAAGATGGCATGTTGGTGTGGTACCCTGAAGTACCCGCAGGGAGCGCTGTTGTCTCTTTCGAGCAGAAGGAGTCAAACTGGAGTCCCAGCCCGACAGCTCGGCAGCACACAAGACTCCGTGTCTCCTGTCTCTGTGTTTCAGGGCTCAATGTTTCTCTTCTACATCGTGGAACTTTTCAATAGCAGCAGCTAACGTTTTTTATTTTTTATTATCATTTATAAATAAAAGGATCTCGCTATTTCATGGCTCGACTTTGAAAACAACAAAAAAGGGAAAACACTGGGATCCGAGTGGCCAGGTGAGTATCGGACCGGAGATAACGCGAAGGAGTGTGGACTGTAATGATGTTTAAATAATACCGGGGGGTAAACTGTCGATGACCAGAATAACAACAACAATAACAACAACGTATGCACAAAAGGAGCGAGTATAATACGCATAGTGTATTTTCATCAGGTGTGTTTGTGAGTTGCCAAGAAACAATCGAAAACAAATTCAGATTGAAATGGTGGGCATGCTCATAATCTGGTGGGTAAAAAGGTGTTTAAGCATAAGTGACAGGTGGGTTTAGGGAAGAGGAGGGCACTTTCTTTATGGAAGGATATTTGAGAGAATTCATTGAATATTAGAAAATACTAATGCTATGCTATACTAATAATATGCTACTAAATGATGACGTCATCATTTAGTAGTATAGCATATTAGTAATTTTTTTTTAGTACTTCAAAGTCACAATATTATATCTGGAGGGAATCAAACGTTTGGGTCATACATGAAAACTCAACCACCATCCTTCTTATGTGAAAAGCTTATTGAGCATTTTTTTAAATACCGACAATATGAAGTTTCTAATGTAGACTTTATAGAGAATAAGAGCTCCCCAAAAGTACGTGAAGCCAAAAAGTCAATTTTGCCCCCGTGTGGCTGGCTGCAGTACAGGACCTAAACCCCGCCCGTCTCCATTGATCGCTGATTGGACGTGGGCCAAACAAAACTTCTCCGATCTCATTCTGCGCTGTGGTCTGGTGTTCTGTCATTTAATGCTGCTTGTCAAAAACCGCTCCTTGTGGTATTGCGCATGCGCCGAGTCGATTTTCCGAGTTTTTTCGAGTTTTTTCTGACACGGCCATCATGTTTAGCTAACCCTGTCTTTGCAACGGTGAGTGACGTCACCTTGTGGTATTGCGCCGAGTCGATTTTCCGAGTTGCACGTCATGCACGGCATGCACGGCTGATAACGGTGAGTGACACTTTTTATAATTAGACTCATGACAGAAAAAAACACTTACTTTATGCCTTTATTTGATGTACAGATGTATAAAACCATAAAGTAGCATATTTTTATAGGGTAGCATGAATCGATACACACCTATCAGTTTATGCAGCGGGTAGCAAATTTTTACAAGGCAGCAAAAAATGACAGAACACCGGCCATATCATGAGGAGGAAACCCCCAAGATGGCCGCCCCCCGGATCCGGGATCGTCTGTCCTCACTTTTATCGAGCAGCCATTTAAAGTACATGAGCGACATTTGTTTCTCTTTCTCTTTGCACAGCATAGAAGGAAGATGCATTTAGCCAACCTTTCAGGTTTAAAGAAAATGTTCAAACGTCAAATTAGCCTTTTTTTTTTACTAATTCAGTACGACTACGACGAACGAAACCTAGCATAAGATCAGGGAAGCAACAAGTGGGAGCTTTAGAGTTCCAATCCTTTTCTTTTTTTTTAAAGGAAAAGACTCACAGGCATGTGTATGTGCTAACCGGAAGAAACTTGCACACACGCCTGCATCGGACCTTGAATCTCTTTAATGTGTTTGTTTAGTTGTTTCCATCTTAATTTAAAAGCTTATCCTAAAACGGAGGGCTTCTAATACTCTACTATTCGACCCCCGGCTGCATTTACACATGTTGCAGTTGTTGTTTGACGACTGTATAGGCTTCTGTGCTTCTGTATATTTCCCCCTAGTTTTTTTGCTAGATTTGTCTTCTCGGTGTCACGCGGTTTCTGGGAGTTGAGTGTGTGACTCCACCTAGACGGAGCTTCTGATGGTGACGTGGGGCTTCAGGACAGCGTTGTTGCCTGGTTACACCACAGTCACCGGTGCAGACCCTAGCAGCGGTGTAATCTCATTAAAATGCCCCCTTTCTCTCTCTCTCTCTCTCTCACACACACACACACACACACACACACACACACACACACACACACACACACCCACACACACACACACACACACACACACACACACACACACACACACACACACACACACACACACACACACACACACACACACACACACACACACACACACACACACACACACACACACACACACACACACACACACACACACAGACACTGTCTCTCGACTTGAATTCCACGCTCGGCCTCCGGGGAGCTGGTCCGTGCGTCACCGCTCTGGTCACAAAGACCTTCAGAGAACGCATCTCGTCAACACAGCGGCGCCGCCGCCATCAGGCCTCCCGTCTTGTTACACAGCAATAGGTGAAATATGCTGCGCTGCGCCCTGACACGCGTCAGAGCCTCCTCCACCTCCTCCACCTCCTCCGCCTCCTCACTGGAGCCGGTCACAGGGATGAGGGCGTCCGGGTGGACACGGACACAAAGCATTAACCGCTTGTATATCCCTCTTATCAACAGGCGATGAAGGTTTTCCCCCTATGACCTTTTAACATTTCTTCTAATTTGTTTTCATGCATGCAAGAATCCCACCTATGAGTTTATGAATCAAGCCACCACTTCTGTTAAACATATTTGATACATTGGATTTATAATAGTGGCTCTTGAGCCCATCACACCAGTGGGAGCCCAGTGTGGGCATCTCCCTCTCGAGTCATTACTTAATATACAGATAATTTAATCAACGGCAATGTTGGTGGTTCTCTTACCTGGGGGCCTGGGGGCGCTCAGGGGTCCTTTAGGGGGTCCCTAAGGACCCCCCCCCCCCTCAAACAAAATGGGGAGTAGTTCATTTTTACTTTTTAATTCACAATAAAAGTGAGACAAATGTGAGTAAGTCATACTCTGATTAGAGATTTCTCTTCCTCCACAGTTCCCTGACAACGACAGCATTCTGTGTCTCGGTCATATCTAGAACCAGAACCTTTGAGTTCCTCAGATTTAGATCACAAATGAACATATTTGGGCTTTAGACTGCTCGTCTTTGGGAGTTGGGGACTTCTGGGTTTTTCGATCAGCAATAACAAATCAACCGAATAATCAATTCTGAAACCTTCAATCTGCAGACTGAAATAAATGTGCATTTCAGTCACTCCTTCATCTCAGAGTATATCAAGCAGCCTAGTAGAATACCTTTCGCAGCGTTAACCAAGTTTGGTTTTAAAGTCAATCATGGATCTCTCCAAACCGAGAACGATGCTAATTCTGCGCCAGGACAATTCATTATGGTTTCTTAATAAAAAAACATTGCGTCTGCTCCAAAAACCCTGAGCCATGGGGCCATTTATCTAAAACACAGAGAATCTTAGTTTATCAGACATTATGTTGTTTAATCTAGCTCCGTTAGTTTTATTTTATTGCCCTTATACCTGACGGGGAGAGAATCCTTCGGGTTGCGTTCCCACACTGACTGCAGGTCGATGCTTCGTTCTTTCTGTCTGCAGGTTTAAAACACAGGTGCTAACGGGGTTTGGTAGATAATTGATTGACGGTAAAATTGGACTCAGAATCCCCCCCCCCCCCCACAGCCAGCTGCCATGCACTGATGTGTAATTGGTTGGTTGGGTTGCAGTCTGTGAATGCCTGAATGGGTTTGTGTTAAGATGGACACAAGTGTTAACTAAAAGCCACCAATCACACATTTGAATATTTATTTGTAATGAAAAGCATGAGCTATGTGCATTTAAAAAAATCATTTTTTGTGCCACAGTGTAGGATGAGGTGTAGTTTGAACATGTTGGTTATTAGTGAGACCAGTGTTTCAGCACTGGGTGCTAAAGTTGTTTTAACCCTGATGTTGTAAATATAAAATTCCCTTTAAACATATGAATGGATAAATGACTGAATGAGCCTTTTTTGTTTCTAGGGGTTTCATTGCCTTTATGATGAAAGCACAGCGTGTGTCCGACAGCACATATTTGTTAATACTCGCTTGGCAAAGCTTTCAAATGGTGTCTCACCACGCTGCACTGATACTGGAGAGCAAATCATAAACTAGAGTAAGAGGTTGCTTAGCAACTGTTAACAAAGCGGGTCATAAAACATCCTTGCTGTACAATAACAGAGTGCTGAGTGTTGGTTTAATGGATCAACAGTTATTCTAAGTTTATTTGAATTCTAGAATTCTGTGTTTTATATATATATATATATATATATATATATATATATATATATATATATATATATATATATTCCAGATATGGCTTTTGTTTACAGTAAATATGTAACTGGAGCTCTTCTCTGTCCTTGACCAGTAGGTTGCTGACTAGTTCACAGTAACAGTCCTAACGTATATATCATTATGTATGTATAGATTTAATTTTCAGTTATATTCAGTCAGCTGCAAAACAAAACTCCCTGGTATTAAATATCTCTCTGGTGTTTCTGTCATGGCTGTATCATCATTTTTAACATTTTCTTTTCTTTACAGCTGTGTGCCGGCCACGCAGACCGAGACCCCGATACATGCTGCCGGAGATCTTTCCCCACACAGGTCAGTGTCTCCGGGAGAGTCGCCGGTTGCCACCTGCCTCTCCTGTAAATGTGAGAGGCATCAGGTGACAACCATTGCTGCACCCCCCTCTCCATTATTCATCAGGCCCACGGCCTTCTCTTGTGTTTCATGTCTCCAGTCAGACTGCATGCACTGCCTGCCACGTGCCGCCCTCTGGTGGTCAACAGCAGACATTACAGCGGCGTCACAACAGGAAAATTGGAAGAATATGACTGTTTTCAAAAAGATTTACAGTGTATGCCGATATTATGAATTTGCCTCGGACAAGAAAGATATTAAATTTAACAGGAGGGGGGGGGGGGCGGAAGAAAGCTGCAAAAGAGCCACAAAAGAAGGGATTCCTCTCCTTGTGTGTTCAGAGTAGAGAGAAACAACTAAATGATTGACAAGTGACATACATATCTGAAAATAATTGATTCGAGTGGATGTTTAAAGCAGCTGGCGTATAATACAGGGTTCTTATGGTCATGGAAAAACCTGGAAAATTCCTAAAATTTAAAAATGGTTATTTCAAGGCCTGGAAACAATGGGGAAAAAATTATGGAATTTTTCAGAAATTTTTCAGAAATTTCACAAATTTGGTTTGAAGTTATGGAAAAGTCATGGAAATCCATTGGTCAAAATGTGTATGAAGCCTGATAATAGATATGGATGCAAGTTGAGCTAAAAAGTGGAAATTGAGTTTGGATTTAAAGGCCACGACAGAATCCCGTAAAGTCCACGTGGAAGTATTTAATACGACATAAACGGGCCCTCTGGGAGTTCCAGCCAGAGTTTAAAGGGTGTGGGTATTTATCAGGGAGTGAGCGTCTTGCAAATAAATACCACTGGTTGCATCATGTGAACATAATGCAACCAGCGCATGTTCCTGAATTGTTGGGCCTGATGGACTATAAGTATAACATCGCTGGTTCTCTGCTGCAAGAAAGTGCAATACTAAAGTGCTGCCGTGCCCTTTTATTATGAACTTGTGATAATGACTTTACGTTTCTGTTCTTGTCGGTGACCTGTTTTCACTTTGGTTTTATTGCTGGAGTTAGTTAGTGCATAGAAGTGGCTTTAGATAACAAGAAGTTATCAAATATTTATATTTATTTATTTCCTTCAATCACAGCCAAAGTTATAGCCTGGACGTTCAAGTACAGTAACTCCCTCTGCGGTCTTCTGTGATTATATGTGTCCTCCACATGAGGGCAGCATGAGGCCGTCTGTAGTCTCTCTTCCCCAGGTTGTCTGAGGACTCTTCATCAAAGCAAAGTCTGCCTGCATTACTAAATGTGTGGTCAAAAATAACTACCATCACAAAAAAAAAACATTCTTTGTTCATTTCGGGTTACGGCATTGCAGTTCCGCAAATGAGTAATTGTGATTCTTGTTTCATAATATGTATACATGCTCCTTTTCTTTTTCTTTTTTGCAGTTCTGTCAGAATTTCATGTGAAGACCTGTGGCCCGCTGGCTCGTCACTGCATTGTGTCTTAAACAACTGTACAGAGACAACTTTTGGAGACACCAAGCTATTCCAATCCTTGCATGAGCATCCCGTATGATTAAACGAGAGGATGGAAAAAGTTACCAAGATGATGTGCACGTGTTAAACAAAGGCTATTTGTTCCTTCTTTTTTTTTTACCATAGTGCAGGTGTGTTGCTAATTGGCTGCCGGGCGTGGGCCTGTTCTGCCAACGGAATCAGAAACGCATGTGGCGAGTTCCCTTTGTGACACCTGACCGTTTGTTACAGCGTTCACCGCATACGTGTACTGAAGTCGCAGGTTCAATGACAGATTCGGGGTTTCGGCTTGACCATTGACTTTTGGACGCATGTTCATACGAGCGAGAGGAGGTTTACATATTTACTGCATCACCGTCGCACCCAAGGGAGATCCCAGGCCCCTTTGAAGCATGCACTCCATCCTGTTTCATAAGCGTCTGCTCATATATGGGCATCTTCCTTCCTTTTTCCTCGGTTGCACTTCGTCCGCTTCCTGAACAGCAACCCCCCCACCCCCTTTGCTCCACATGCATATACACACTCCTACTCATGTTGGTTAGCTAAGGGCAGAGGCAGGGAGTGGCTCTTCCATGTGCAGGAAGCAATGTGGTGAATATTCATTTGATCAACCAACTTTGATGACTTGCATCCCTGGCCAGCTGGTGCAGTCTGCACTGACGGATAGAAACAGCTCATAAGTCTGCACGTGAAACTGATTGTTTCCCTCATGCCACACATGTCCCGCTTCAACTCTTTCAAGGAAGCGGAAGAAACGAAAACGGAAAAAAACCAAACCCTCTTTGATCTTGAAGAAACTGAACCCGTTCAAGACCTTGTTTCCCCCTTTTCTTTCTCGTGTGCACTGGTCTGAGCAGCCTCCTCCTATCTGCAGATCTCTTCCAGAGATTTACGTTATTACTGTTATTTACTTACGGGCACCTCCTAATTTTGGGGAATTCACGCCAGGATCAGTGACCTGGAAGTGCCCTGAAGATACCTCTTGAGATTAGCGTCTGTAACGTGGACACGCGTTGGCCTCGTTGCGTCCTTTGCCCACAGGCCACAGAAAGTGTCACCTGTGTGCAGCCGTGGCTCCATCAGCCTCCGGCTTCTACTCCTTCTCTCGTTCACATGGGGAAATATTTACAGTGTAAACCATATGCTTTAAATTAATACTTGGGGGTGAGGGGTGGGAACAGTGTTATGTGGTTTTATTAGCACAGATATTTCCTGTGTGAAGAAAACAGTGTGTCCACCCCCGGTCCGGCCATGTGCCTCCACAAAACCATTAGCGTCACTAGCGTGAATGAATTATTGCTGCAGTTTCTGATGTGTAATTAGCCCCCCACGCACACACCTCCTTGTTCCCCCTGTGACATATTATAAGCCCACTCAACAACTAGGTTACTGGCGATCCCGTTTCCAGGGATAAGATTTTCACTGCCTGCCCAACGCGTTCTCACACCAATGCAGATTCCTTTTCCAAATAAACTTCCGTTCACATGGGCTGTTGGGTTATTTCAGGCTCTTGGAGGGAGAACTGGTTAGCATGTTAGCATGCTAGCACGCAAAACCAAAATGGTGAACACGGCCAGGCTGTGTTCATAAACTGTTTTCGGAGCTTTAGCATTCGAAAACAAGTGTATTATAATTTGTACCTAATACCAACAAACACAACCGATTCGCAGAGTAATCCTGAGCCATGACAGGCGACGTTGTACAAAGAGCGACAAAGAGCGCATCGGGCGGTATTTGTCTCAAACTTCAGTAACTACACCTCCACGTTTGACTTTTTTACCATGTATCTTCCATTCTTAAGTAATGCCATTCCAATAATTATTCAACCCAAAACACGATCGTTTCCTAATCCGAACCAAGTCGTCGTATTGCCTGAACACCGCAGCAGCTAGCGCTGGCGTGCTGATCGCTGATCGTTTGTGTTGCTGGAAATCCGTGAGAAAACACACGGGAAGTCACAAAATAACATTCAATAAGATGTCACACGAACGTTGACGTGGTAAACATTATACGTGCTGAACATCAGCTAGTTAGTGCTGCAGGAATTTGGCCCTAGGCTAACACCTGAAAATGAGTTTCTGATTCCCTCGTCTCAAAGTCAATGTTTTCCTTTTAAATGCCTAAAATAAGGTATGTAGTTAACCTTTTATGTTTTGTTCCCACAGAATACCTCTGTAAATACACTCTCTGGATATTTAAAGCATTTAAGCGTCTTAAAAAAAAAAGGCTATCGCTAACAAGTGGCTAAATGAGACGACAAAAGTATGCTAGCAATGCTGACATTAGCGAACATCCTGGCTGCAGACTTTAAATCTTGTTTCAGTGCCTGTGTGTCTTCCACATCCTGATGCATCGAAGGTCTTTTGGAGGAAAGTGCCTCTGCATAGCAACAGCGTGTCTTCTGCCCTCTGCGTTCATGGCGGCCGGCTCTCCTCTGGACAACAAACACTGCTGCTGTGTCCACTTTGAGACGCTCCTGTGTCGCGGCCCACATGTCTGCCAGACAAGAATTCCAGCCACCCTGGTCTCTGCTGCGGGAGCCATCCAGGGAATGTCGGCTTCCAGTTAACAAACATAAGGGTCTGGCAGTTAAGAGAGGAAGACCACGCAGCAGCCCGGGATGTCACCCTGCCCAGAGAAAAAATCTGCCCAGCCACTGGATGCATGCCTGGGATTCTTTTCCAGCAAGCCGCTCTTTCCTGCTTTGATTTTTTTTTTTCTTCTCTCCACCAGACAGTGGCAAAGGAAATATTTTCCAGTTCCAGAAATAAGTTGCTTTTAATTGCATTGCCTTGAAAAGTATACACTCGGAGGTCTGTGCCGCTGTGAGAATGCACCTTTTGATTGATGTTCATTATGGGCCGGAGCGGGGCGGCGCGCTGCTCGGCGTCGCAGCCCCGCGTTCCATTGGAGTTACACTGCTCTGAAAACAAACCGCTGCAACCGGCGCTCGCATACTTTCCCTGTGAGATCCTGGTCCGCTGCTTTGAATGAATACAGCGTTCTAAAGCTCCGAAAAGCACGGCGAAAAAAAAAAGGGCCCTGTCGTCATTTGAACCCTCTGCACCGGACTCCGTTTGAACACATTATGGTGTGGGCCATTGTTGACTGAGGTAATGCAAACTTTGGCCAGTAAGCAGGTTAACCCCCCCCCCCCTCCCCCCATGCACAGAGCAGACTCGTCCAGGTCTTTGTGACCTCATGGTGGTGTAAATGTTCTCACTCACTCGTGCCCATTGAAAATTGTTATGACAAGTTAGTTTTTATTGTCAAACCCTGCTCTGGGAGCTCTGACACAGCAGGTCAGAAGACATTGAGAAACAGTTTCCTGCACGAAATATTGAGATTTCATGGACTGCAGGAGCTGTTTTGCATACAGGCCTCTTTAAAAAAAAAAATCAAGCACACATAACTTGCAGCATTCCCTCTCTGCAAATGTATATTTAAATCTTTTTTTCTCACGTTATAACCGTCATGACCACGTGAGCTGCTGAGACTTCCTGCATACGTGAGCTGAACGCGCGCCAGTGTCTGCACGAGAACGGACAGACACACTTAGCTTTTTGTACCGCAATGCCACACCCGGTCGGAGATGGAATCAGCCTTTGCACGGTGGTCGACGCTTAACACGCGCACAAGAGTCCCTCAAGAAAGCCTCACTGTGTCACATAATGAAACATATTAGAAGTTTCAGTTCCTATACTCAAATCTACCGACATTACCTAAAGCAGCTATAATAAATAGGAATTTTTTATGACAAAGTATCGACTTTCACTCTCACCGGCCACCGTTTTGGCCGCAGCAGGATACGAGAGAGTGACTATTGGACCTCACACTGGTCAGGCGGCCAGGAACATAATTCTAGAAGAATGAAGATGTTGCTTCATAACCTCATAATTGTGTAAATTATCAACTGACGGCAATATCAACTTCAAATAGGAGGCTATGTCAGTGTTGTCTTGTTCTCTTATTGCAGGTTTAAATAAAAGTAATATACTGAATTACCTGCATTTGAAATGTTCCTTCAATAAAATAGAGGAATACATACACAAGGGGAGAGGGAAAGCTGCATGGCACAATTCATTCAGACCCTCCATTGTCATGTTCTTTCTTTATTCCAGTGAAATAGAATTTCTGCTGTTATTTTCCAACCAAATGCAGAACAACTAAATCCAAGTTATGCCTCCCCCACCGAAAATACCCAACGTCATACCAGCAATTGTGAAATGCAGGCATTTTCCAAATACCACCCTGAAACTAATGATTGCAGACAGCAGAGACCTCCAGAAAGTGTCCCACGCGCTCACTCTAAAAAATGTAAACTCTGCCTGCAGTGAATCTTGTGCAGACCTGGACCAGGTGGATGCTTGGGATTCCTTTTCCGTTAATAATACCGCTTTCATTTGCCTCTCTCTCACTTTATGCAAACTCTCTGGCAGTCACGTGTAGGTACAAAGGGCAGATTACTAATGTGCCGAGACTGCAGGCTCGCTAACAGGTGGCCTCCCAACAGGGAGATCATGGGAGGCGAAACCTGCAGCCACTTGTGGAGACTCCCTAAAAGGACACTGTGGGCACGGCGTCCAGCCCAGCGGCCCTCTCGTCCAAAAGCCCTCTCCTCCTCCTCCTCCTCCTCCTCCTCCTCCTCCTCCTCCTCCTCCTCCTCCTCCTACCCTTACGACTGCTCGTTATGCGCTCTATATTGCTCACTCAGCTCTGGGGTGCTCCAAAGTTCACAGGAAGGAGAAGAGAGGGTGGGAGGTGGGAGACTCATTCCTGTTCCTGAGGTCAGGAGGCTGTGTTGTTCTTTTCCCAGCCCTCCCCTCATTCTGTTTGGCTCTCTGTCTTTTGTTCGTCCTGATAAGAAGTCAGGTGGCAGCGGTGAGGAAGTCGTCCCTCACTTTCCGTTGCCATGGTTTATGTTTTTATTTTAACAAATTTTTACTAGAAATAAGAGTAGAAAACGGAATAATTCCATAGATTTAGGAAAGCATCCTGCAAGGTTATTTTAATCTTAACTTTCAATTTAAACGTAATCTCCAGGTAAAAATGCAATAGACTATTCTATAGAGCATGACCATAACATATGTGACGGAGTAGCTGTCATCCCTGCATAAAAAGGCATATCTTACTCTATTAAAGTAAACACAAAATAGCGTTATGGGATTGGCGATGATGAATAAACTTTCCCTTGAGAAATAATCCCTAAACGAAGGAACACAAAGAAACCTTAGCATACGTGGAAAGTGATGGCTGTGTGTAGTGTTTGTCGGTTGTTGGGGAAGTCTGGAAAAGTCTGGAAAAGGTAAAAAGGGGCTTGGTGATGGTAACATAGTTCTGTGTGTAACTGTAAGGCTTGGGGGAGGGGGGAGGGGGGGGGATGGGGGGGGAGTACGACTGGTGTTTATACTTGTGTAATTGGCCGGGACAAAAAAAAGAAACCCTCTTTGGTTGACTTTTCATTCACATTGTTTGGTTTGCATCCCATATTTCCAGTTTTGAAACTTGCCATGAAGCAAGCAGAACTTGATCAGCTGGTGTCGCAGTTCAAACCTGTTTCTGCACCCTTTTTTTAATGTCCATTAAAAGAAAAGAAAAAGAGTTGATTGTCATGCACAGAATGCACTTTGTTGGGGGAAAAAAAATGCATAACATTTCTGTTATTCTCATGAATGGCCGGGTGGTGCATTTAGTCCGGAGTGTAAGTGCTGGATTATTGTCACAATGAGAGCTGTGACGTGGTTGTTTGGTGCCATGTGAGAGCGGCAGGCTAAAGGTGGTGTGAGAATGAGGAGCTGTGGGTTTTACAAAAATTCCTATCCGGTGAGTGGAGCATTGGTTTCTGTCTAGACAAAGCTCAGTTGTCGGGGAGACCCGTGCAGATCCAGAACTGCCGAGGGCTCCAGGAAGTAATGGTGGGAGAGTGTGGGCTTTTTTCCCTTTTTTTTCTCCTTAGGGGATTTCAGTGAAAGTGGGACTGAGAGCGGCTTTTTTTTTATTGTTGTTGTTGGTGGTGGGACTTTTTCTCCCATGCTAGGGCGGAGACTGCTCTGTGCATTTGTGCAGATATATACAACCACGGCATAAAACATTCTCTCCCACTCGACAGGAAATAGCAGCCCGGCCCACCGTGCACACAAAAGATATCGCGGCTGCACACACACACACACAAACACACAAACACACACACACACACACACACACACACACACACACACACACTGCAACACACGATCTCTCTACACAATGTATGATCCATCAAATTTGCAACCAAACCCACAAAAGCATGTCTCCAGCTCTGATCATGCGGCCGCTCTGTGTGACTCTATTGTCTTTGAGAGACTGTGTTCTGCGAGATAAGGCAAAGACAGGCGGCTCTCACGTCACCGGATCAGTGAGCCGACAGGGCGGACTGAGGGTTCAGTAACTGTTGCACTCAGCCGGGCCCTGGGGGCTCCTTCTTGGAGACGGGTGCGCCGTTCCACTGCAGCCCAGGCAATTTGAGGTTTTCTTTTTTTGTCTCCAGAGGATTTAATGCGGTGACAGCAGAGATATTTGGTGTTTTCCAACATCTTAGTGAAGACTCAGTCTCATACAGTCTGGTAATAAAAACACACTAGCTGGCATATTTGGACCCAAGGGGTCGAAAAAGAGCACATTTGTTGACCTTGTGCAAGCCAGCATCCCTTTGAAATAAGACAACGTTTAGGCTGGGACTGTTTTTAGACATGTGCTCGACTCGAACCGTTTGGTATACCATTGGAAAAAGTTGTGGAAAGTACGAGGTACTTTTTCGGTCGAGGTTTCAAGCGACTAGGAAAGCACTTGTGCGACACGGGACGTCCTGCACAACATCTGGGGGGGGGGAGGGGGTACTGTCTGCAGAGGAAAAAAACAACATGAGAAAACTATACTTGGTACCAAAAAAGGAGCCGAGCCGTGAGGTGGAATGTCAGCATTGTGTCGGTAGCTGTAACAATGCTTTTTAGTGAGTGCAGTAGAAAAGGGAGTTCCTCATTTAGATCTGGTTAGACATCGTTGGACAGGAAAGTCTGCTTGAATTCCAAAACCTTGAGTATAATCTTAATCCAACCTTATTCGATGTTCCTATTCATTCATGTGCATGGAGATGAAGCCTGCTTATCCTTTCATCCCCTCACTACAGCCCTGAAGCAATGTGCTAAGGGAGTATAGTCTCAAATGAGTCCAGCCTTTGCATTAAAATACTGCACAGTTATGATATACTATGTACTACCAATGCTAACCTGAGAAGACATTAGTTCATACACGTCATCCTAGAAGGGGGCGGGGCATGAATCTGTGCAACACATTTCATTTCCAGTACTTTGTTGTGACATTTCAAAGTGATTGTAGCGTGTCTTCATTAATAGAAGCAGCTGCACGGTGGCACAATGCACCATTTTTTATTTGTATTCTATTCTTTAAAAAACAAAAACAATCAAAGCACATCAGGTTATAAATTCCTCCATGCAAGGTGCTATTCTATTCTTCTTCATGATGTGTAGAAGAATAGAATAGCACCTGGATCGGGGCGTTTGAGCTGCATGCCACTGACTTCGTTAAAGAAAACTTCAAACGGAGCCCTAATCCATCGATGCTATTCACCTCTGCAAGGTGTGTGTGAATACAGATGCAGTTATTTCTCAGGGAATCTGAGGCACATTACTGAAACCTTTGAAGTTTTATAAACGACTGCAAGTGTCTGCAGGTTGTGCCACCAAACACAAACACACACACACATAAACACACACACACATAAACACACGCTCATAGGAACCTGTTCCTCTGCACGTGGGGCCCAGGGTGGGAAGAAGAGACAGGTTGACAGAAACCGGATGAGAATCTGTTGTCCCACAGCTGACCTCACCCTCACAGGTGTTGCGTGCCCCGGCGGTGCTCATGGGGAAAGGTGTTTTCTCGCCGGAGCCCAGAGAGAAACTCAAAGCCTGTGACTCAGCGGCTTGGAATCCGCGTCTCCTGCTTTTAGTCTCGGCACCAACGCCTCCCGTGTGGCTTTTCAAGTCGGCCGTCTTCACACAGTAGGCCTTTCAAAGCCTTTTTGGACAGCACCCATGACGCCTCGATAATCGACGGTGTTGCCTGCAGATTGGAATGTTTTCGCCGTTAGTCATGCAGTTTCTCTCTTCGCCGAACGCCGGAGCGACGCCGTGTGTTTGTTTCTCTTTTTTCGGGAGGCCTCTGTCTCTTTCCTCTGCACGCCTGACCGGACAGTCTGGCTCCCAGATAGCATCAGGCTGTCTGAGATTAGCGCTCATGAGGGCGCAGTTAAACTTGTAAAAGCTCTGGACCCCTGTCCCGGTGCCTGCGTTCCACACAAGGCCAAATGGCCGTTTAGTGTGTGTGTGGCACAACACTGATAGCCTGTCTGCATTGTCACAGCGCCTCTTAAATGTACTTAAGCCTCAGAGCTTATTGCAGAGGCTGCCGCACATCCCGACCCATTCGGGAGCAGGTTGTGGAGCCCCGCCGCTGTTGTTGCCGGGCAGTTTACCAATGCAACAGACAGATAATGGGGCTGCTCAGTGTCCCATGGACACACATTTTATGATCACTAATCATTTAGGCCACAGAGCTGTGCCGGTCTTCTGTTTATCAGACAATAAATAACACCGCTCTAATCTGAGCTTTTGTCTTTCATTACACATGTACTGTACATTTTAATATTCTTTTGTATGCTGTATGTGTTCCTGGTCAGTCCTGGCTCTGTTCAAACGACACTCAATGTGTTGAGCCACAGATAATATGAGGCTTCTGCAATCTTGGTTGACCAATTAAATAATCTTTGGCTGATGTTTATATGCATATGCATTTTCTCCCCCATGTCTGCAAGCTGAACAATCACATTGCATTCTTTCTAATATCCATCAGGAAGAAGTCCGGTTGTATAGAAGTCTCTGAGAAAATCACTCTACTTCTCAATTGATTTATTCCCTCAGGAAATATTGTAAACACGAGTTAATGGTCTCAATCTCTATAGTTTCAGTTCTTCAATACAGCGTGATGTTCATTCAGTAAATGATGCTCCCATTTACAGTAAATAGACGATAAAGCAGCGCATGCTTTAGGCCGGGGCGACCTTGTGATTGACAGGTCGTTACCATGGCGTTCTCAGTTCAGGGACTTGTTCTTTGTTTTCATCTTACAACTTTGACCCCTTCAACCGTTTTTACTGAAAGAAAATGTTCAACGTTTCACCCTTTTGTACAACTTTTGGTTAAAAAAATAAAATAAATCGAAATTGTATGCACCATATAAGCAGGGAGGGTTTGAGAACTAGAAGCAGAAATCCTTTAGAAGTTTTAGGACAAAAAGTGTTGACGTTTTCTGTCAATTCATTCATTTTTCGTAATATTTGACACGTGACTTCACAAACATATGTCATGTCGGAATGCAGATCGCTATCTGACATTTCTTCGCAATCTCACCTCGAGAATTATACAATATTCCTCCACTGTGCACATGTCTGAGTATTCTCCTTTCGGCCAGAACACAGAGGCACATGTAGTCCCGTTCTGCTTGTTGGTTTTAATCCGCTGTGAGTAAGTTCTTATTACATTTGTTTGGTGCAGCGGCTGCAACACGTTCTCACATGAGCGATGCCGTCATGCACAACTTTGCACAAGGGGAGCCCACCTGTGTGAAGCCTGCACAGACACATCAAAGAGATCACCGCTGTGAGACTTCGGATGTGTGTCTGTCGCTGCTCTGAGCGTGCTCACGTGCTCACGTGTACCGCACTTAAGTACGCCGGCCGGCTGCAGACGGCCACGCCACAGCTGAGACATTGCAGACATTCTTTTGGCTCGAGGGATTTTAAAGGCTCAGCATACAAAGAGTCGCACACCTAGAGTTGGCACATTTCTCTGATTCAGGACTCCTTTCAATCATGTTTTACAGCATCGGGTTGTGCTTGTAGACGTTCTGCTCCAGGCTTCCAAGTTTTCCCTTTTTTTAAAGAGTTTTTCACATATCTTGTAGTAGTGGTTTTCAGCGTCATTTGAACTATTGGGTGAAATGCTGTTTTGCTTTCGCGCAAAGAGTTAGATGAGAAGATTGATGCTGTGTTTGTTGGCTTGGAATAGAATAGAATAGAAATATACTTTATTAATTCCCAAGGGGAAATTTTTTTGACACAGTAGCACCAATAAACTAAACACAGAATAAAATATAAGAAATAAAGAAAGTATACAAAGTGAAAATATATATATATATATATATATATATATATATATATATATATATACATAACATAACATAACATATGTGCAACATATGTGCAAATACAGCAGTATAAAATAAAATAAAATATAGACAGCGTCGCAGACTGCACATGTGGGTAAACAGCTGGCCTAATTTAATAATGAAAAATATAAGACTATTTAACAAATGAGAAATGACGTGTTAATCGGTGAGCTTTGGAGCTCCTGGAAGGCAGAAGTCTTTATTTCACTTTTGGGCAGACCCCCCCACCCGTGATGCAGCTCCCTGTGTCCACTCACACCTGGCCGCTGCAGCTAAGGGCTCGAATTCTCCAGCTGTGTTGACGGGAGAGCCACGACACAGAGGGTTCACTTCCCTGGAACAATGAGCGCACGGGTCAAGAAAACAAAAACAATGGGAGCAGCTTGTGTAGACGAAAAGTACAATTGGGATTCCAGTGTCATGTTTTCTTCGGGAAAAGCTTTAACGGCCCCTCAGCAGCCGTGCTTTCTGTTTCCTTAGCTCCCGGCTGCTTTGTGCAGCTTCTATTTTTAGAGCATCCTCCCCATATTTAATCATTTATACTTACGACTGGGTATCTGGCGGTACTGCTTCCTGTGCAGGAAGCGGAAGGGAGTGGGGAGTGAGGAATGGGGGTGGGGGGGGGGGGATTGAGGGATGCATGGTCTTGTCTCCCCTCTGTAGTCCATGTTTCATCCGCCTTCCCCCCCCACCCCCCACCCCCCCCCCCCTCCCCACGTCTGCATCAAAGCAAACATTAACCACGCCACATTTCAAATATTGTGTTTATCAGTCACACAGAGTCACTTTCTGCGGTGCTTATTGTTTTTTTGTCCCGGGAACAAGTTATCAATGCCGGGTACATCGAGAACTTATCATTAATTGCTCAACCGTATCACGCACTGTTTTCCACCTCAAATTGAACACAGTGTTCTTCTTGCAAGAGAAGGAGTTACTCGGCATTGATCTTCTAACAAATGATATGTTTTCCGAAAGCAGCAGAGAACAGGCTCGGGCTGCTCTCCCCTTTACGCTCTGCAGCCAGTGCAACGGAGCGGCTGCCACTTCAAGTATAGTTCTGTGACGTAACAAGTCGGTAAAAGCAAAACCATTGTGTCCTGGAAGTGGGGATTGTGCAACAGGAGGACGTTGGGTTGACACACATTGACTCAATTGCAGATAAAGTCAACTGTCTGACCCTTCTGGGAAGTTGCACAGCCATGTACATTTGTGCAGGAAATTCTTAGTAACTGCTCTACCTGCAACGCCGTTCGCTCGTAAACTGAGCGCTGCGACCTAAGAAGCAGCTGTGATCATTTTTTAACGACCATGTCGGTCCAAGATTTTTAATCCAGACTGAAAACGAATATGTTTCCCAAAGGATGAATTATATCGACGCAAGTGATTCCCTTTGCTTTTCTTCGTGCATCACCAGCGGTGAATGTTTTCACTTTACGCTGTGAAATTATAAATTACAGGATATCATCTGGGGATGCTCTGACATCATGTCAACATTTTAATGTGTCCAATTGTTGTACTGCAACTGCAATCGCACTGCAACTGCAGTTTGTCTTCAGGGATAATGAGCAACTATTTGGTAACAATGGTAAACAGTATCTGCTAAACATCACCTGGTACTACTGTCACTGTTAGCATGTTAGCATGCAGATGTTAGCATTCAGCTCAAAGCACCACTGTGTCAACATGCCTCCCGGAGCTGCTAACATGTAGGTATAGAGACTCTTAGTCTTGTTATCGTTTTAAGTTTGGAATCTACATGAAAACATATTGAAAAGTTTGCCGTTGTTCTACGATTACATGACGACGTTCATGTCCGTGATCCCAACAGCTACCTTCTGATCTCCAAACAATCCTTTGCTATCAGTTACGCGGTGTCACAGAGACCCATAACTACAGTATTTACATTACACATCAATAACTTTTATTTTGGTTCCATGCCAACCTACGTCGGCTCTTATTCAAGCTGATCACCGCAGGCGTTAAACTTTATCCTCGAGAACACTTTTCATACTCACAAAGTTTGATAGAAATGCCATACATGTTCCCATAGTAACTAGTAACGCTTTAGGTAAAACAAAATTATTAGTAACCAATAACACACCGATAAGAACATCTATTGTATGTAAGTTAACTTAGTTGCTGATCAGATCAATTGATTTAGTTCACTTTGTGTAAAGACAGATAGCCTGAGCAGCATGGCCTTTGAGCTTCTTTCCTTTGTGCAGAAACCAACGACATCCCCACACACTCATTTATATAAGTAGAGCAAGTGTATAAATGTGTGTGTATGTGTGTGCGTGTGTGTGTGTGTCCTAAACTAGGTTCCAGCACAGCTGTCCAGAGGCTGCGATGTCATCCAAAATGCACAGCGCCAGTCGCGTGGCTCAGGCCAGACGGACGGTGCAGCAGCTGAGGATAGAGGCCAGCATCGAGAGGATAAAGGTGCCTTCATGTTCACACGGACACCCAGTGTCCCGCTTCTACTGCTTTATGTCAAGCTAGATGAGATTTGATTGTGCCCCCCCCCTTTTTTAGGTGTCCAAGGCTTCATCAGACCTGATGCGCTACTGTGGAGAACACGCCAAGAACGACCCGCTGCTCATGGGCATCGCCGCCTCAGAAAACCCGTTCAAGGACAAGAAGCCTTGCACCGTGTTGTAGGGGGACACCCGGGCGGTCGTTGCTTTCCCTTTTTTCATTCTCATGTGGAAAGAAAAAAGACGTAAGTAACACTGTTCACGACTTATCTTAAGGCCAGTGTAACCCTCCCCCCCCCCCCCCCCACACACACACACACAACACACACACACACCTCCCCTCCCCCCAGTACCTTTTCACATGCAGTTGGAGGAATGTGTTCCTTCTCTGCTTTGTCGTCAGATCCCAGTTACAAACACAGTCAGCTGATTTTTTTTTTATTTGTTATTCTAAGTTTCTGCAAAGCCCGGGATACGGACACAAATGTCAACGTTTCTGAACCCCAACATATGTTTCGTAAGTACGTTTGATGATTGGCGACAAAGCGACTTGGTTATGGTTAGAAGAAAAAATGATGTGTTAAAATAATTATAAAAAACTGCTGTGAATAAATGACAACCACCCTTTCTACAAATGGAACATTGCCCCACAACTAAATGCACATTATTCGTGTATGCATTCAACGTATCCCGTGGTTTAAAGAAATGTAGAAATGTAGAATGCTAAAAAAAAGAAGAGAAGATTCTTGGCAAATAATGCAGTTACACCAAAGAAACAAGCAGAGGTCTGACGCCTGAGAGGAGCTGTGCGGTGCCATGGACGGCCGGGTTCCTGACTCTCTAATTATCACAGCGCACATAAACAAGCCCCCTCAGCCACCCGTCCAATCAGATTCCGGCTTCGAGCTTTCACCTCTCACTTACATCAGACCTGCTTCCGGAAACAGTTGTTGTAGGTTGTGTGCTCCTGATAATGAGCACCCGAGATAATGATATCCTGTCGGCGGCGAGCAAAGTGAGCCGTCCATCACATGAAGAGGAAAGAGGGAAGAGGGAAGAGGTCCACTGATGCACAGCTCCTGCTTCATTTGTGTCATCTAATCATAATAGTCTTTAAAAAAGTGCCCATTAAATTGTCCTCTTTTTTCAAATGTGAGCACAGACAGAGCAATCAAATGTGTAATTCAACTTTTTCCAGCGACAAACCTATCACTTAAAATGTTGACTGGATGTTTATTTTTGAAATATGGAGAATAGTTTCTTTTTTTTTTGGTGCCAGCGTTGGGATACATTGACAGTGTAGCTCCAGAAATTTGGGATGAATGATTCATAATTCAGTTGTTCCTGCGCGTTACTTTGAATTATTTATTCCACAACATACTTTTATAATGCTGACATCAATTGAATCTAATGTAAGGCTATTAAATATGAAAACTCTCTTTTTGTTTACAACTCAAAATGTAATATACAGATACAAGTGCCGGTATCATCTTTCCAGATCGCTGCACGTTGTGCCTGACCCTCTCGGTATTCCTTAATTCAGATATTTCATTCTGATTCCATCATTGCTGACGATAAGGGTTCAACACCACTCAGTGCCATCTTTTCAGATCCAGATAAGTAATGTGCTGCTGCTGCACCTTCCAACCACTCTGAAAGCTGTTAACACCCGACTGTTATGCTCTTTGAGTTCACCACTGCTCTACAAATGAGCTCTTTTTTCAGTTTTTTAGCTGTGACATTATGTCTTTTATGTGTTGGTGCTCATGCAAAACGTTAACTAACCCAGCCAGGGCCTTAATGATGAAGTGGTCATGCTTCAACCTTTCCAACTACCTTTTAGTCACACAAGTGCTGTTGTCTTCAACTGTGAAGAAGGAATGCCCGTTGGCGACGGGAGGATATCTCACCGGAGGCTGTTATTGTAAGTCGACATATTTCAAAAGGACTCACTGTTCAATAATCGCATTGAAGGAACAGTGTGTAGCATTTAGGAGCTCTCTTTTGCCAAAATAAATACACTATTAATAAGTATGTTTTCTTTAGTGTACAACCACCATGGTAATAAGATTGGCTGTGATTTTGTTATCTGGGGATGAGTCGTTTCCATCTCCTTTGGCAATGAGTTATCCCGGCTCCGGGTCGGGTTCTTGACGTAGTTCTTCTATCGCTTTTCACATGGGAGAACTCTCAGTGGATCAGTTGCAATCTGCAACCTCACTGTTAGATGCCAACACACTGCCCCTGAAGATGTAGCTCATATCGCTGTATGCATTGTGGCACAATAACCACCGTATATGCGTGCTTTAGCCGTTTATTGTATACTTTATAGAATTGTAGTGTAGTCAGTCAAACTGCAGTCTGGACTTGCTGTTATGCGACTTTATTTTCAACTTTTTAAAATGAAAACGGAATGTATTTTGGCTCATGTTGTCTTTTGGTTGTTTTTTACTTGTGAGCATAAATGTGTGTTTTTATTATAAATGCAATTTAAATATATGTGTTTTTTTTCACACCTAATGCGTATAGGTAACAGTTTACTGTATGTCATGTTGCGACTCTACCTGTTTGTGGTAAATGCAAATAAACACATAGACAAAAAAAGTCTTTAAGTCATTTAAAAATATATATTATTAATGTAAGATGAATGAAAACACACCTTGCATGAAAAGCAGGTACTTTAACCATCTTGGTTTCTAAACCCGATTATTGGAGATTATATCGCGTAAGTATGTATTTCATAACAGTGTGTTGTAAACATGCGTGTATTAGCGTATAGGTGAAATAGCCATTTGCATGAATTACGCGCCACTAACCAGTATTTTTTTTATATTTAACAAAAGCTCAAACGTGTGATGTGAAAGTGTCACAAACCCATGACGTGTTTATCGCAGCTGTGTAGTTCCCCGCCTCCTTTACGCTCCACAACATTATTGTTTTGGTTCACACACCCACCTTACCTGCTTATCCGCTTTAAAAATGAAACTCAAAGGCCCTTGTTTCTGTCTCGAGGTCTCACTTTACTCCTGTTCCCACATGCTATGTAAAACTGCACTGATGTGTTCACAGTCCCCGTGGCTTCACTTCTTGTGAGAGTTCACACGGGTAAAACTTGATACTCGACCTGAGTCTGCGGCAATTACACACGGCGTGCCTTCTGCGTGTGTTTACGACTTGCAGTGTGTATTCTGCGGGCAGAGACACTCCCCTGCTCCAAGGGAGAAGGAGATACCTATTCAGCTCATTTGCCTCCATTAGCGCTATTAGTCATTAGCGTGTGGTAAACAATTATCATTCCATTGTTTGAGTCAGAGGTCGCCGTGTTCAAACACGAGGATGCGTGTCCCCAGTATCAGGTCATAGGAGCGCATATAGACGCTCTGTTTTGCTCTGAATGCTCCGTGACGCTTCTTTTTGTGTGCCCCTGAGCTCTTTCCCGTCTGTTACGCAACAACAGCTCCCAGCAGCCCTTTCTCTCTCTCTCTCTCTCTCTCGCTCTCTCTCCCTCCTCGTGCTCTCCTCGTGCTCTCCTCTCAGGTGTGATGTGACACCCGCAATCAGGTCAGGTCGTATATTGGTTGGCCCACATTGATGTTACCCCTCACTGGAGTCGGGTGATGGATAGCGCTGTCTCTGCAGCAGCGATCGTGTTACCTGTGGGTGCAGCGGAGGAGCTCCGGGAAAGGCCCATGATTGTATCTTTTAATGCTCAAATTGACTCATTTGAACCTCGCTGTGCTCCGGTATTATTATTGTTCCACTTTCCGAAGAATGAAACCAAACCATTTGTTTCAAATCGGCTAATTGCCAATTAAATCAAAGAAGAAGAAAATCTGTGTTCTGCCCACAGACGCCAAGCATGGGACTCAATTATCAATTCAGCGGCGTGCAGATGGGACGGTTTCATGTGCACATTGGATCACATTCGCAAACTGCGGCCTCAGGTCACTCTCTCTCTTCCCTTCCACTCTGTCCTGTGTTTTTGACCCACTTTTTTTTTTTTACCACTCCCCATCTGCTGCCCACCACCTGAGAGGACCCCCTGAGATGATTGACGCGCCCTCCCGGTTGACATGTCCGCAGCAGGTCAACCTCTCTGCGTGTACGCCGCCCGTTGACGACAAGAGGCTCTATTGTCAGACGGCCTCTGCAGGTCACGTGGGCTATTTTTTTTTTTGCCGTGAAGCTAAAGCACTGTACGGCTCTAGCAATGGAGACCTGAATAGCCCTGACCCATTCATACATTGTCCGGTGGTCCTCTGTGCAGAAGGCTTTGTCCCTCCCCACTCTGTGCACGAGCACCAAGAATTTCTAGTTTTCTCTTTTTGCATAGTGTGGCTCACATTGCGTATAGCTGCAGAAGGTCGTGCAGAACGAGCCGTCACGTTGAGACCCGTCCCACTCAGACTGAGACTACGATGGGAAATATCCTCCCCTCAGTGTAACTACTTCCTCAAAATATGCAACGGGTCATATTTGAGCAGAGTTTCCACGCAGCAGTAAAGTGATTTCAAAGAATCTCATGCCTGCAGCTAGTCACAGAAACTGAGCACACCGAGTCAATTACAATAATGAAGTGCTTGTACTTTACGTGATACTTTATACCTCTACTCCAATGCCTTTCAGATGCAAATACTGCACTTTACACTCAACTACATGTTTTTAACAATGTAAGTTACCTTGAGAATTTCTGAGTAACTAGAAAAAATCGAATTAAAAAAAGAAAATGTATTCCAGGTTCGGATGAAATTAGCCAGCTGCAACACGTATGTGAAGTATACATCGATGCATAGATAATCATAATTCAGTAACGCATTAAGAAAGTGGCCACATACTTATGTATTTTCACTGTGGTATTACTTAAGCTAAATTAAAAAGATCCGAGTACTTCTTCCATGATTGACTGTTACAGATTTAGTACAAAAACAGATGTAACGTTGTAAATAACAAGTTTTGGACTCCAGTAAAAAAGGCAGTAACTCTTATAACAGAGGACCGAAAACAACCAGAACATTATTTAGCATTTGGTCCAAGAGCAAAGTGTTCTGTGTGGAGTAAGTACTTGAGCCTGCTCAGTGGGGTGACGGCGCAGAGCAAAAAGCACAAGCGCAGCCTTTCCTGTGCAGGCTGCGGGTGAAGAAGCACACGCTGTTCCTTCAGGACGCTCACCCCGCAGTACGTGGAAATCATGGAGGCGTAACCACCCTGTGAGCTGTTGGTTGTTTGTTTATTTAAATTCAACGTAACAAGGCAGAATTCCATGAACAATAAATATAAAGTCATTAAATTAATAATGCACAACGTCAGTTAGTGGACAAATCGAAAACATTGCATTGCCCTTAAAATAACCAGAGTGATCTGTGAAAAACATTCCCTTTTGAGTTATCAAAGTGACACGTCTTAAATACAATTAAATACAATGTGCTGTGAATGAAATGCTTGGATTTGGTCAAATTCTTCGAGCTGAGAACTCCGACCGGTCCAGTACAATCCAGTTCTTGGGAGTCTTGTCAACGGAGACTCTGTATTTGCTCCCCCCCCCCCCTCAGTCCTGTGCTTGTGCTGACCACCACATGCGCCTGTCCGCTCACAAGGATCCGTTTCCTGTAAAGGCGTCCTTTCTCGGCAGGGAAAGGCGCACTCATACTTTGGAAATCCTGTAACCCAGACTGCTGAGTCACTCTTCCTTGGCCCACAAGTTCACCCTGATACGGTAAATTTGTTGGAACGTTTCGCTTCCTTGTGTTCGTTTTTTTCTTCTGCCCCACCCGACTCTCTCTCTCTCTCTCTCTCACCCCCTGCCTCCTTCTCTCTCTCTGGGGCATTTCCAAAAGCAGTCCAACAGACATTAACACAGGCCTTGTGCAGTTACTTTTCCATATGCACACAATACATTATTAATCCAAGTCGCCTCATCGGTCGGGAAGGTTGATGAGCGGCACCCACTGGTCCAAACAGCGGCTTTCTCTGCAGAATCTGGTCACTTTGCTCAGGGCCGGGTCCTTCCACAGTGACGACTGGGGATTCTGCACAAAAGAAAGACACACCGCACGTTAGCATCGGCCGATTCAGATGGAAACTCTCCTGATTTGCAAGACAAATGCAGGCAACGGTTCCCCGCGAGCACCGACAATGGATCGCGTGAAGGGCACTTACGGTAACGAGGACGCAGTGCAGGTCCGTGGGCTCGCCTCCGGCTTTCCCTCCGCCCAGGATTTCTGCCAGACGCTGCATGTTGCACACCCGCAGGATGTTGATGTCATTCTCGCAGCAGAACGCCTGGATCAAGGTGAAGTGGATCTGGAGAGCCACATCCTCCTCGTCGTCCGTGGCCAGCAGACACAGCACCACGTTGTCCGGGTCCCTGAAGGCAAAGACGAAAGAGGAAATAAGTCTCACGTTTAAACCGCAGACGAGTTCACTCACTTAAGAGTCGTGGTCTTTATCGTTAACTCACGCATTCAGGGACTTCGCTGCCTCGTAGACTCCAACCGTGGTGCAACCCTGAGGCAACGCAGAGCTCAGGACCTCCTCCAGCGCATTAGCCACCGATTCCATCCTAAAGGGAGCGGAGGGTTAATACAGGTATTCAAACACTCACTTGAACAACTTAGTGACGTGTCATTTGTACTAAACGTGTCCAGAGTTATCCTATCATCATAACCACGAGTGTCCTGCAACACACAATGCAGCTGCGAGCCTGAAATGTAACGAGCGCTAGCTTAAACGCCGTTTAGCGGACCATGTTAACTAACGCACGCTAACGTTGTAACGTTACTTTAACATTGTAACGTTACTGTAACGTTATAACAGAAAGACAACATATAAATAACAATTCGCCAAATGACAAACATAACTGCCATTATGGAAGAAACCTCACTTTATACAGTTAAACTACACGGTCCTGGTAGAAGTGCAACGGTTACAAAAAAAATGTGTCGCTCGCGACGTTCACATGAACAAAAAAAAAAGCTCAGGGAAGGTAAAAAGCAACAAAAAGAAGTAAAGAGTGTAAAAAGCTCACCTTTCTGACGAATTATCTCCACTGGTTTCTTCAAAAGTCATATTGCACATCCGAGCGGGTGGGTGCTGCTGTATAATATCCAGAGCGACTACGTGCGTCTCCTCCTGAGTGTCTACCGGTGTGGCTGCCGGCGGAGCGAGTCCAACGTTTCTAGTAGTAAAGCCCACCGCCGTCCCCCACGCCTCATTTGCATAAACCGGTCCCGTTGGTCACGTGGGAGGACGCGGTTCACTTTCATCTTGTCTTTGGAAATACAGCGACGCCCTGTGGCTGACTGGGGATTTGCAGCTGGCGGGGGAAATCAGCTTCGAGTAAATAAATAGCTCTGATTTTAAATTGATTACACACACACAGATACGTTAATCAGAAGTGAACAATTCATTTTGTATTTTAGTGTATTTTAGTTTTTAGTTTTGTTTGTTGTATTAACATTACTCATATTTCCAGAGATCTTGTGACATATTGCATTAGGTTACTTGAACACATCATAGACCAAAGTAGAGAGGCCTGCTGTGAAACAGACGTATACAGGCTGGATGGCACATGGGATTCCAGTAAAGTCGCCCTGAGAATCGTGAGGCACTGAGACCGCATGAACCTCAAACAGGGCGTAATTTGTCTGCACAATAAAGTTCATAAAAATTGTATTCATTTAAAAAATAAAAGTTGATACAAGTACAACTGACTTTAATATTATTATAATAGGTTTCACTATAGGCAAAAAAGAGGGACTTGAGTGGCAGCTTTAGTGAGTTCTTATTCCTCGCTATGTGGTCAGAGCGCCTCTGGTGGCAGAGGAGTGCAAACATTCAGCTTCAAAGTTGTCAGCGCTGACTTAGAGTCAGTTTTATGGCGCCAAGGTTCCCGGAAACATCTTTAAAACCGACCGGAGACCAGTTCAACCCCTAAACTCCAAATGACCGACTTTGGCGGCGCGCTGCAGCTTCTCTACCGGCAACGTGGCAACACTCATTACTTAAAAGTTCCACAGCCCCCCCACAACACCCACCCACCCACCTCTACCACACATACACACATGTAACCTACGACCCGAGGACCAGCCAGCCATGTGGAGTTTACAAAGAAAGGACTGACAAAACTTTTTTTTTCTGGCAGTAGCCTGGAGATGGATGTGATTTCCTCTTTTCCTGCACTGCGGGGCTGCCGCTGTCAAACCTCTCAGGGCGTGCTCCACTGTTTACTCTCAGCTCACGGACCAAACTGGGGCTGGGACACAAAATCCAAATAGAACGGAGGTGAGGGATTATTCATACCCTGGATGGTATGATTTGGATTTTAAATTCTCATTTGGTACGTTTTTCTTTCCTCCTCCCATTGGATCATTATGTTTTGCACTGCTTCCTGTGCAGTAACGACACAGTAGTAAATGGGTGAACTTTATCCCCTTGTTATCATGCAGAGTCGTTTATCAGCTCCTGTTGTATGAGCTTCAGTGAAATGATGTGGCAGGGCTAGTTGTACTTTGACTGCATCTGGCTTATGCGAGCAGCAAGAGCCTAACAACAACATTCCACTCTGGGGATTTTACGTTACTCGCCCCAGGTGTTGAGGGAGGCTGATCTTGTGTCGAGGGGTCATCATGGAACACAGGGGTCACCCCCGGCCCGACTCCGTCCAGCACTCTCACAGAACTAAAGACAGAGACAGGTATTCTCAGCAGGACAGGGACCAAAGTTATCAACCGCCGGACCCCAGAGAGAGGGACAGACACTGGGCTCAGACGGATGCCCACTACAGGGCTCACTACACCAATCCACCTGCCAGACCGGAGCAGTATCCTCACACTGCTCAGCAGTATCCTCACACCGCTCAGCAGTATCCTCACAACGCTCAGCAGTATCCTCACAACGCTCAGCACTATCCTCACAACGCTCAGCACTATCCTCATGTCTACGGCCATCCGGAAATCCAAAGACCACAGTCCAGGTGTGTACAGTAATGGGACTGTGCATACAGCTCTCCACAATTGGTTAAATGAATGAGCATAGTATAAAAGGGCATCATGTCATCTCACACTGATTTACACCGATCGGGCCGCTGTGACTGCAACTATATATCAAAGGAAAATGTAGTTTGCTAGAGCAATGTGGGCCAAAAGCCCAGGTTCAAACGTGTGACCCTGTAGGTCGAGTGCATGTTTTTTACTTCCTGCTGTTTAGTGCATGCTGGGACATTTACCTGACACAATGAGAAGGGTAAAAGAAAGTCAGAGGGAAGCTCTGTAGATCAGTGTTTGCAGAGTGTTATGCTCTCTTTAGTGGGGACATGAAAGAATGCATTGTTGAAAACCAGAGGCCCTTTTATTTCCAGGCATGGGTATGACTATCCACCCCACAGCCAACGGGACTACAGAGACCACTATGGCTACTATGACCAAGACTACTACCGGGGGCAGCATGGACGACAAGGTACAGCGACACAAGAGAGCTCTCATTAGCAGCGCTATGTGTCTTGGTATTAAAAAATGAGCTGGTGCTTGTTCCCATTAAGATGCCGGCCCATGGGGGGTCCGGGACTCCTCGAGGACGGCCCCTTATCCTGATGGATCCTACAAGCCGGAGCACCCAGGGAGCTCCTACACCGACGAGCACAGGTGAGCCGAAAGGTTCCATTTGTTCTATCAACAGTAGGAAGTTGATGAGTTACATTCTTATCTTTTTTGGGAACATTGTTTGTGATATGCAGCCATTGCTGTGGTGTTTAATTATAATTTTTTATTTTACCATACAGTGTCATTTGTACATTAGTTTTTCCATAATGTAATGTATACACATAGAAATACCTTTATTTCTCTCATACTCTTCTTCACAAAGTTAACAGTGACTGCTTTTATTTGTTCACATGGAAATGTTTCATTAATAGTTCAATAATTGTTTACAGTAAGACAACATTTAGTTATTTATATGTTACACATGTCCAATAGCATTCCATGCCGAGCCGCTCGTTGCTGCTTCACCTATAACATGTGTGCACTAGAGGGGTTTAATCTTGGAAAGACAGAGCTGCTATGTGGGGTTTATAAACGTGACTTTGAGGGGGAACCATCGTGTGTTGTAGCAGCAAAAAAAAGAAAAGGAAACTAAATATGCATTTAAGTGTAAACACAATATATTGTTACCTTCATTCTCACATTCTCACTCCTTCTTGCTCCTTCCTCTCTCCTCCTCCTCCCTCCTCCTCCTCCTTCTTCAGGCTCCTCCTCCTCATTCATCTCTCCTCCTCCTCCTCCTCCTCCTCCTCCTCCTTTACACACACTTTAACATGCACTTTAACTTAAACACACATGTCACTAGAAACATACACTTTTAACGTTATTTGTTGTTCAAGTACTTTATCTTTATCTTATCTTATACTTAAGTTTATGTTGATTGTTGTTTGTCATGTCAAATGTTGCAACTTCCGCCAAAATAAACATTTCTGGCAATAAACGGTTTCTGATTCTGATTCTGATTCTGATTCTGATTCTGATTCTGATACAGGTACGACCAAGGGCGAGTCGTCCCCCAGCACTACCTCAACCACTACGAGGAGAATCCATCCAGAGAGAACGAAGAGGTGTCCTCTTACCTGGGGACATTGGAAAGCTCCAAAAACTCTGGGCTGTCTTCCAGCAGCTATGAGCTGAGTCAGTACATCAACGGAGGGGAACGCGGCGAGCCCGTCCTCCAATCGGACCCCACGTCTGACGCAGGTGAGCGTGCCGTCGGTTCTCTCTCGCCCTCGCTCGGCGTTACGCCGTGACGCGCGTTGTGACCTTCTGTGCTCCACAGCTCCTTCAGAGCACTCGCGGGTGCATCTGATGTCAGCCCCTCTGAAGTACTCCGTCCCTCATGCGGTGGTGAGCTTCGGGCCAGCGGGCCAGCTGATCCGGGTCACTCCAGGCTTGTCCACGCAGGAGAACGTCAGCCAGCTGGAAGTCCACAGTCTGGAAGTAGGCGCGACACTTGTGTGAATAAACATTATTCGACTGTCTTTGTCCTCACCGTTAGTGCTGCATCATTTTGCTGCACAGTTATTGAACTATTAATGAAACTTTTCCATGTGAACAAATAAAAACAGTCACTGTTAACTTTGTGAAGAAGAGTAGGAGACAAATAAAGGTGTTATTATTTGTTTACATTACATTTTGGAAAAAGGAATGTACAAATGACACTGTATGTATGGTAAAACAAAAAAAAAATGTTAATAGTCGTGCATGAACACCACAGCAATGGTTGCACAAAAATTACAATTTTCTTTTACAAAGAAGATAAGAATGTACTGCATCATTGTCTTCATGCCTGCACAGGTCATTCTAGGTGAGACCAAGGAACAGCTGGAGATGAGAAACTTCCCAGGGCCCTTAACCAGGTATTGCCACTAGAATATTATTTTGCAGAATGTCAAAAAACTAACATTATTATTGGTCTTGTGAGATTAAAAGCGGTTGTGTTTAAAGCTCAATATTTGACTGTTGTGTGTACTCTGCTTTTCATGTTTCTGAAGGGAAGATCTGCACAAAGTGGACGCCTTAGAGTTCGCCCACCAGAGGGCCGGCGCCTGCATGAGGGGCGATGACCAGCTGCAGGATAGGAGCTCTGCTGCCCTCCTGTGGAGTCTCCTGATCCTGCTGTGCAGACAGAATGGAGTACGTGAATCACGTCTCCTCTCGGATCAGCGTCCAACAACCAATTTCAGTGATCATTGTGTTTAAAAAAAAAATCTTAATGCATCCTGTCCTGATACAAAAGTTCTCTCAATTTCTGTTGTCCCAGCAAATCGTTGGCTCGGATATCGCAGAGCTGCTGATTCAGGGCTCACATTCCGAAGGAAGCTGGGAGTCAGAGGCTCCCACGCTCATCGACTTCAGTGACGGTGCAACTGCTGAAGCACCAACTGGCACGGGAGATGACCTGCTCACGGGAGACTGGAGCAGATTCAGCTCTGAGAGCTCCGGGAAGGCCCTGCAGGGCTACACCCAACTGCTGCTGGCTGGGAGAAAGAAGGTTGTCTAGCGTTTATTTTTAACTCTCTATTCACTTCAGTTTATTTTATGTAGCCCAATATTGCACATTCCGAAATTGCCTCAGAAGGCTTTACAATCTGTACACGCCTGACCTTTGACCTCACATTGGATCAGGAAAAACTCCCAAGAAATAGAAAAAAAACTTTCAAAGGGAAAGAATGGAAGAAACCTTCAGGAGAGCGACAGAGGAGGAACCTTCTGCAGGATGGACAGAAGCAATAGATGCCATGTGTACAGAAGGAATCATTACAGAGTTACATAAACACATTCAATGACTATGACAGAGTGTATGAATAGTTCTTAGTAGGCAGGGACCACTCTATCTATTCATCATATATCTATTTTGTATTCACGTAAAAGTACCAATACCACATTGTAATAATATTCCATTCAAACAAAAGTCCTGCATTTAAAATCCTACTTGGGAGAGAAGTAAAGAAAGGAGTTGTTGCCTAATGCACCGTAAGCATCAACAGGACTAAATCTACAGAACAACTTTATTTTAGAATGCAGCTGTGAAAACTTTTCACATTTCTCTTTTTTGGAGCGCCAACTGAAATAACTTCTCTGAATCACGTATTTTTCCCATCTATCGGGTTTTTCTTCTGCGACAACATTAAGAAGCGTGATTTCTGCTTGCCACATCTTCGTTATTATATGCTCAGGTAGACATTACTCCACTGACCCTCATGAACACATTTATTTGATTTATTTGATCTTATACCATTCCAAATGTGTTGTTTAAATTCTTGCACTATGTTGACCGTTGACTGTTGACTGTTTTTGATTGTTGCTGTTTTGTTTGTTTGTCTAATGTAGTCAAATTCTTTGTGTGTCTAACACATGTATCAAATATATGTTTCTGATTCTGATTCTATATCTGGGATCTGAGCGTTTGTCCCCTCATACTACCTTTGTGGTTTCCAGGAGGCCTTGGAGTCCGCGATGAGCAGCGGCCTGTGGGGGCATGCACTGTTTCTGGCCAGCAAAATGGACAACAGGTCCTACACCACTGTGCTAAACAGGTGAGGAAAGTAAAGTCGTCTGAGACTGCTGCGGGAAGTCTGAATAGGACTCTACACACACGCGTGGATTGGTAAAGAAACGGCCCTCTGACAAAAAACGTAACATGTAGACACCTTTATATCAGGAGTAAATCCTCAGATGACTGTGTGTGTTTTCGCCTCGCCTACAGGAACCCAGTGAGGCATTTTGACATTGTTGTTGCAGTGTATTGTAACTAATTTGTTACTTCTTTGTTGTCACATGATGTACACACGACAAAAAAGCATTGGGGAAGTGCACAGAAAGGAAAGGAGCGACCGCACAAATAGTCGATACGTTTACCAAAATCCCTTTTTTTTCCCATCAGAATTTCATCAATTAGGTCCAATAACATAAAGAAAATATACTGAATTTTGTTCAGCTTATGTGTCCTTCATGGTCCCCATGGTATGAATGCTTTGACGGAGCTTCTAACATGGCTGTTAATTTGTGGAACCAAAAACGATCATTCAATTTGTTTGTAATACAAAGTATTTTAAGTTTTTATAAGTTATGAAAATTCCGTGAATGGAGAAAAATCAACGGAAATTAAGAGATGAATACACATTGTACTCTTGTGACTTGGCACGTGGCTCTGAAGACAGGAAATCTCATCAGCTCTGTCCAACAAGTCACGTGGCTTCTCACACTCCTGCGTCTAAAAATGATTCCCTTCATTTATAACCTGTGGAATGTAAAACAAAAGGAGATGAGACCTCTGAACACTTTAACTTGGCTTCCTGTTGGTAAACGCTCTGAAAAGAAAAGAAAGAAAAGTATATAATTCCTTTATGAAGCGACAGGTTTGATAGTGATAGTTTATCAGTGCGATATCTAACATGCATAACAAAAGGTAGAAACTCTATTAATCAATTAGTAAGCATTCGTTATTTCTCTTTGCTCTGTCTGCTAAGAATGACTTTTAAATCTGTGCACTAAAGAGCACTAAACTTAAGTTACTGTGAACTATTTCTCATGTAACCCAATCCAGTTTTAAAGACTGGCATCCGCACAATCCTTCACAGCAGCACATGCCACTAAAGGAATGCCCCGGGGGAGGGTACATGAGGGTACATGGCCAGGCAGATTTGTGTATTATTTGTGATTGACATCAGCATGATGTGTCACTTCTGTGAAGAGCACAAGCAGCAGCTACTCTCTCTCTTTCTTACATAAGTTGTAACGGTGTGCATTGAGACAAACCCGTCTTCTGGCAGGTTTACAGGCCAGCTAACGGCCAGTGATCCCCTCCAGACCCTCTTCCACCTGCTGACTGGGAGAATCCCTGCCGTATCCATGGTAAAAACATCCAGCCCATAACCTCTGTGCTCATTGTTAAGACATCTGCCCGTCATTTATTAGCTCATAAGCGCCACACGCTGCATGCTCTAGAGCACAGGTGTCAAACACAAGGCCCGCGGGCCAAATCCGGCCCTCCACATCATTTTATGTGGCCCTTGACGGCTTGAAAGACATGTGATCCCCTTTTTTTTAAGAAATTGAAGAAAGTTTTCCCATGCTTTTATTTTGAAAGTTTCAAATTAAATGGATTCATGTTGTAACATAAGAGACATTTTCTTATGTACAACAGTTCTACACTCAAATAAACAATAATCAAATGCAAAGAGAGTTACTTAACAATGTGTTCGAGGAGTTTATAAAGTGTTTCCGGCCCTTTAAGAGGGCAGCCATGACGCTGATGTGGCCCACGATGAAAATGAGTTTGACACCCCTGCTCTAGAGAGTCTCTGCTCTGTTCCTCCAGTGCTGTGGCGATGAGAAATGGGGGGACTGGAGGCCCCATCTGGCTGTTATGCTCTCCAACGAGACGGGAGACCCTGCCGTCCAACAGAAGGCCATCGTCACCATGGGGGACACCCTCGGTACGGCACCGACTCACAGCTTGCTGAATGTAATCTCTGCACCGATCTACGTCCTGATTGTCGTGCGTCGGTCTTCCCCCGCGCAGCCTCCAGAGGCCTTGTACATGCCGCCCATTTGTGCTACCTGACGGCCGGCGTTGCTTTCGGGGGATTCAATCAAAAGGCGGAGAGACTTGTGCTTCTGGGCAGCAGCCACAGGTGAGCTGCCCTCAACTCTTAATGACATTTATCTGCCTTTGTCATGGGAATAAATGACCAGTAGGCAAGGCTGGTAACTGTCTTTCAGTGCTCCTGGTTTCTAATTATCTTGTGTTTGTTTTAGCTACTGTTGTGTTTGTTTTGCTGACATGTTATGTTTGGTTTGATGCGTCCTCTCTTCTCAGGCAATCCTTTAAATACTTTGCCACAAACCTCGCCATTCAGTGCACAGAATTGTATGAATACTGCCAGACACTTGGGGGCCGAGGCCTTTCACTACCACCGTTTCAGGTAGCTCCCATTTACACCAGATCGCGCCGCTTTTTTTAAAAGAAATCATTTTATTCTCACTTGCGGTCGGTCCTATGCATTCAAATCTGATGCCGAACATTGCTGCGTTGTGCGTGTGGTCAGGTGTATAAGTTCCTGTATGCCAGTCGACTACTGGACTGCGGCCTTGCATCGCAAGCCTTTCATTACTGCGAGGTGGTGGGACGGGCGATCCTCAGAGAGAGGGAGTCTTCCTTTGTGCTGACTGGAGAGGTTATCAAGGTATTAACACATCCTCCTACACACACACACACACACACACACACACATTGTGTATTGTGCTATTGAGTACAGTAATCAAAGTGATTGAATGTGTATCTATTCAGATCTATATAGATGCACTTCTACGTATGCATGCTTTCTCCTGCAGCTGTCAGACAGGCTGAGACACGCCGAGGGGGAGTTCAGTGACGCAGGTATTAGCGGAGCCGGGCAGGAGCCCGACTGGCTGAGACAGCTGCGTGCCAGGTACCACGGTTTACAGGTGAGCATCTTCATCGCTTTCATTTCAGAAAAAAAAAATGAATTTGAGGAGAAAATATGAAAAAGGAGACGTCTATTGTTTTGGCTGATTAGAAATTGAGTTTCAACAGGATTCTTAATCGGTTGGATAAAGCAAAGTGATAGAATTTAGATTTAGTTGGGTTTTTATCATTAGAAACTAATTAGTTTCTGACCTCACCACTTTCGATTAGAGCATTTTATTGTTATGTTGAACTATATGAGAGTGTTAGAATGTGTGGACCAATAATTCAGGAGACTGGAGCCTTCAAAGATGACATTTGTTAGACACCTTTAAGGCACAAATATCAAACTGAAACACTGCAGTATGATTTCCTGATTGTGAGAAAGCAATGAAAACAATCTCATCTGCAAGTCTAGGTCCCGGTCTGTGTCTCCTCTGTCTCCTTGATTGTTTCATTCCCTTCACCTGCCCTCAGCCACTCCTCTCTCCTTAATTGTTTCATTCCCTTCACCTGCCCTCAGCCACTCCTCTCTCCTTGATTGTTTCATTCCCTGCACCTGCCCTCAGCCACTCTCGCCTCATTAGTGTCTCATGTCGTACACCTGTTTCCATGTCGTACACCTGACCTAGGCCGTTTCTCAATATGCGTACTTGTGCGTCCTTTCCTCTACTTGTGTCCTCGTGGACTTGTGAAACGTCATCAGTCTCAGCCCGAGTTCATGTTCCAATTCAAAGTTCGCTTCTCTCAAAGCACGGTCAAAATGCCCAGATGTGACTTGATCCTACCACTTTCCGGAGGATGCATCACAGGAGACTTGTGCGTACTCTGGCCAGCATATATCCCACAATGCATTTCACCAGCAACCGGAAACAATAGCGGAGGAGAAAATAAACAACTGGCAGATGACTTTTTATAAATACTTCTGTTGTTGAGTCACGGAATGTCATTTTAGGTTGTTTTGTTTATTCGACTGTAAAAAATAATTTACACTGAATAATTAGAATAAACTCAGGAGCAAGAACAGCTGATGTGGTGACGTCATCAAATAAGCAGCCGTTCCAATCGCAGAAAGACCGTCCTCCCGTCCTCCGGAGTCTGGGCTCCCGAGACCAGACTCCCAAGACCAGACTCCAGAAGAACACAAGTCTGCAGTTGTGTACTTTGAATTGAGAAACGGCCCTATTCTCTGCCTGCTGCTTTTTGTACTTTTTTTTTTTTGGAAACTTTTGCCTGAGTAAAGAGTGTTTTTTGTTGTCCAGTCCAGTTCCTCTGCGCATGAGCTCTTGCACCTCGCTACCTGTGACGCCACCCGTGACAGCTAGTCCAAAAGCCCACTTTTGGTCTCAAACAATACAATATGGTGTTTGATGTCTGTCCCTCATGCTACACGTGTATAAGCTCTGCCAGCTCCTGGTTTACATTCAAATTCAGCCACCGCCCCACATCCAAAACAAGCAATAGTGAAAATGTATAGTAGCAACATTTATTTAGCTTTCAAAAGGCTTTCGTCCATGTTTTTATTTTTTAATCCAAACTAGCATTTGAGACGGTAATGTCTGCCTGTTGGACAGCTGATCTGTCCATCACGTTGGTCCAGACTGAAATATCTCAACTGGATTTGTAATGGCTTTGGTATTCCATGTGAACAACCTTTTCAGTGTGGATGGTTTATGACCAAATATCTGCAAAACTAACGGCATTCAGACGTACTGTGGGGTTAGCTAATGTTAGCAAACATGCTAATCTGAGTCAGTGAGCATGGCAGGCTTTATACCCGCTAAACGTCAGCATTAATACATCGTCATTGTGAGCGTTGCCGTTTCGCTCAAAGTATTGTTGCGGCTAACTGTTGTTTGTCTGGTTTACAGTAAGACTATACAGGTGTCTACATTTCTTATTTTTCTCAGACGGGGAGTTACACCTGTCCTGAAACATTCCAGTCTCCTCCTGAGGGAAGCGCTTTGGCCCAAGAGGATGACAACGTGTCCTTAGGTCATTTTTAAAAGCCTCACACAATAACATACGGTGTGCCTGCTTTCTTGTATATCTACCAAAAAGAAATACTTCAAAATGTTGAATTTTGATTATTCTACAGAATCCCGCGTGGATGACCTCCAGAGTCCGGAGCCAGAACTCCTTTATTACACAGGCGTTGGGGAGCAAGCGAAACTCCAGCACCAAGTGGAAAGACTCACGGAGGAATTAAACGTATTGTCATGGGGCGATAACGGAGCTCAGGGCGGGTACGAAATTTCTAGCAAAACGCCTAATCCACGTCCGTCAGCGGCGTCGAGGCGATCTGCTACTGCTCGTGTGATATCCATTGCTAATTGGCCATTTTGTCGCCGTCTTCTCGCTGTTGCTTGTCTAGGCCGCACTCCAATTCTCCGATGCCGGTACCGCTTGTTTATGCTCCCCCTGCGCCCACAGGGACTGAGAGCCAAGCCTTTGGTTATCATAACAGAGATAGTGCTGAAGTCATAGATGCCTCAGCACGTTGTCCTCCAGCAGCGGAGGGTGAGACTCTAATGCAAGATCATTCCTTTCTTTATTCAGATATGTACGATGGGGAGTGTGTTTGATGTTTTTGGGGATTTCTTCTGCAGGGGCTGGGTCATCCTACGGAGCAGGCCCGGTGAGTATACTCTGGAGTGTTCTTACAGATAAAAGACACACAGGTAGCCCCCGCCTGGTTTGATGTTATATATGTGATCGTTTCCTGGATTGGATTGATCCTGGAATGTGTTTTTCAAGATTTTAAAAACTTTTTAAATGTGCATATAGTTAAATGTCTTCAAAAACGTTACCTGAGTGCGTGTCTGTATTTCCTTTGAAGATGGGGCTTCAAATGCTTGATGTCAACGTCAGTCGGCAGGGGCAATTCCAGCAGAGCGTCGGGCAAGGTTTAGGGGGCTACGAGCAGACCGGCGAACCTCCTCAACAGGTGGGTCACCGGCTCAGTCCGCAGGTGTCAGTGTGCCTTGTGTCGGACGCGGGTCTCATTCTCTCCGTGCCGAATGCAGAGCACCAAAGCCGGCTGGTTTAGCGGTTGGTTCAAGTCGAAGCCCAAAGATGTTCACGAGGACAGTTCAGAGCTGAGACGCCCTGCTCAGATGGTAAGAGTCGAATCGTACGACAGTATTCAGCTTAGTTTCAATGTGGCGGTCTAAAATGTATATCTGTGTCTGTTTTCTCAGGAGCTACCACCGACCTCTGGCTTCTGCCCCCCTCCCCCGCCCGCAATGTTTTCATCTCAGCCTTCCTCGGCTGGCATCAACCCCTTTTCAAGGAAAGCAGGTGAATTATGAACTTATTTTGACAATATTTCTGTTCATCGCCAGTATTGAATTCTTCTCTTTTTTTCCTCTCTTTCTCCTGTCCTGTGATTAAGTTATTAATATCTTTCCAACTTCCACATTCTTCAAATCCTAATGCGGGATTTCTGAAGTCACAGACTCGATGATCTGTGTTCTTGCTGAGCCATTAACATAGTCATGATATGCATGACATTTTATCTACGTTAAGCGATGCAAATGTGGTAGTTTTTGTGTATATGCTGGGTTATATATACACACATATATTTTATTTTATGTTATTTTGTATTTTATATTTTATATTTCACTTTGCACACTTTACTTTATGCACTGTCACTTTCTTTCTTTCTTATACTTATATTTTATTGTGTTTAGTTTTATCGGGCTGCTTCTGTTGGCAACAAATTTCCCCTTGGGGATTAATAAAGTATATTTCATTCATTCATTCATTTCTATAAATAGCCGCATCCCCTTCCTCCTAGGACAGCAGCTGGGGTAGACGCCCTGTCCGGATCTCCATGCTGGATCACAGGTAAATTAAGTTACTGCAAGATAAATACATCTGCACCGAGTTAAAGGACTCACGTAGTTACTCTGAAACCTTTGTGTTTGTAGGAAGTGGGCGATATTAGAACACCTGCCAATCCGTGTCTCCATCTCTAATGAGAGCTTCATCTGCACATGGATGAACACCAATAATATCTACTATATCCCCCACCCCCCCACACACTTCTCTTTCTTTTTAAGGATGTCCTTACAAACCCCCAGTGTGCTCACCGTCATGATGCATATTCGATATAGAAATACTCTTGGGGGGGGGGGGGACTGGCATGAGTAACTCATATTGCATCGAGCGCATGTGCTCTCCAAAAAGCTGACAGCAGGGGAAATTACCAGCAGACGCACTACATATTTCGGGGAAGGGATATTTTAATTGACCCCAATAACCATTTATGCACAAGAGCTTTGACCAGGGTGGAACGATGCCAGCAACTGCACTGCCGCGCCAGCTGCTGCATAATCTAAGTTATATTTAGAAGTGTAAATCCCATTCTTATAATCCACGCTACTTAAGACACAATTGGTGAGCAATTAACAAAAATAACATCCAAACACAAATGAGGTGCGAACTATAAAGATGAATCCGATGCCGCGGTCGTTCTTTAGCCTCGGGGAAGCCATCCGAGCCGAGTGGTCCTGAAACCACGAGTCTGAAGTTTCATCCTGGGATCTGGCAGGAAAACAAACTGTGACCCAATTTGCCGAAGGACACGTCATCGGGATCAGTCTTTAATTAACACTTGTTCTCTAGAGGAAGATCAAGACGACCTCAGGGCAACTTGGACATGAGGTGAACCTCAAATGTCATTTCTATTCTCTCCATCTGATTATTAACCTTCTGTAAAGGGAATTGTATTGTATAGTTATTGATGCTGCCAAGATAGATGACAATTCGCGGTGGATTGGAGAAGACACGTTCCAGACACCCCCAACACATACAGCCAGTGTTCACTTATTGGATGATACTGTTTATGCGCTGATAATTGCAATGCTTTCATTTGATGAACAAGCTTTATTTATAGCCCTATCAAATAAATGTACATGTTATGACGTAGTTAATGTAGGCTCCTTTAAATGTATATAAAACACACAGTAATATATGCTAGTATTACCGCCACTTTCTTCACATGTCTTTGTGCTCTATGTATTACAGTATTTGTCAATGCTTTTTGCTGCTTGTTTTTACCTCTGTACCAGCACATGCAATGAATTTTTTGCTAGTTCAGTGGAGCAATTTTGCCTGCCATGTTGAATAAAAACGTCTTGCCAAGAAAATATCTTGGATTCCAATGTAGAACAAAGTCACAACACAGCAGGTGCGGCCGGCCTCCTTTTTACGATTAGTCGGCAGCACCTGCCAAACAATGTGTCAGGGCATTAACACATTTAGGATGAGTAGCCTTTTTTTTAAGAGACTGTTTAAAGTTGCGTCCAAAGAAATCCTTCTTGATTCTGACTCGAGTTACAGGCCTATTCCAAAAAGAATAATTCCCGCAATGTCTGTTTGATCTGTCCCGTTGCGTGAATGTGACGCGTGGTCACTTTAAATGACACAAAGAACAAACATTACTGTCGGTACGAACAAATAAAACCTGAAGACATTCTTTTTGCAGGAACTAGCCGCACTCCCAAAGCAAAATAACATACACAAAGCACCGTGTGGATAATTCAAGAAATCAACATTGGACTGATTGGCTAACGCCCCTGAACCACAAAAGCTCCTTAACTTGGCCCCAGCATTGGGCCTCTGGAGGTATGACTGGCTCACGGCCATATTATGGCATATATGTTGCAGCTACTGCTGCTTGTGAGGCCAAGAAACTCGCTACAACAAAAAGCAGCCTCCACTTGGGAATACGCCATTATTGACGAAGCTGTCGTTTCCATGTGCATGATGGGTACCGATGGGTTGAGAACAATAAGCTGGTGCTTAATTTGGGCGTATAAATGTCTGTGCAGCCGTGAAAATCGGCACGAGGAAGTTTAGTTTTAGTTTAGTTTAGTTTAGTTTATTTTTTTATTTCGGTTATATACAAAAAGCAAGATTTTTCTTACAACAAAAGAAGAAAGCGGCTAACCGAAAGGGTCAAGGCTGAAGCTATCAAGCTTATAAGTGCCCTAACCAATGATTTCACGAGAAAACTTAATTCAGAGAATCATATACTGTACATATACATATATATATATATATATATATATATATATATATATATATATATATATATATATATATATATGTATATACACACATATACATACACATACATACACATTCACAAACCCATATACATCTACACACACACACACACACACACACACACATAAATCCACACACATACATATTTACATAAAACGGAAGTGACGGATTCCTTCAGAAGTCAACCCACCGGAACCAGATTCCGAGTGACCCAGGCGTGCCGTCGCGGTGCAGGAAGCCGTTCATCCGAATAAACTGCCTGTATTTCCCGTCACGCCCAGAGGCCACGCTGTGAGATTTAGTATGAACCCATTATTTAAAAATCTTAACATTTCCGACTTCACTTGGCCTTGACCGCTTTCCCTTCACGCGGTCGAGCTGTCGGCTCCAGTGTCGATGCCGGTGGCGATGTGTTTTTGTCCCGGAGCGCTCCCATGGAAACCCAGCACCTCAGGGACAGCGGCGGGTTCACGGGAATCCTACATATGTACCTCCACAGAAATAAACCGGTACCCCATAACTTTGAATGGATCCAATGTGGATGAGTACAACCCGTCTTTAATTGGATTCAGACATGTGAAACGACCCTGCGTGGTTCAGCACATGCTCCGCGAGCTTCGCGGCGCACTGGAAGGACTTGTCGCACTGCACGCAGACAAAAATCCTCCCGGCGCACCTCTGCTCCTGGTGAAGCTTCAGCGTGGCGAGGTGGCAAAAGTTCTTGCTGCAGCCCGGGCATCCGTGGGGTTTCTCTTTGCTGTGGACGTACTGGTGGCGCGCGAGGCGGGAGGCCATGGCGAACGCCACGCCGCACTCGGCGCACTTGTGTGGCCGCGCTCCGCTGTGGATGGCCTCGTGCTCCGTCAGGTTGGACGACTTGGTGAAACACTTGGAGCACACCGGGCAGACGTGCGGGCGAACGCCGGCGTGGCTCTTCTGGTGCTCGGCCATGCGGCTGGCCAGAGCGAAGGCCTTGCCGCAGTCGGCGCAGGAGAAGGGCCTCTCCCCCAGGTGCTTCCGCTCGTGGCGCTTCAGGGAGAGGGGCTTGTTGAACGTCTCGTCGCAGTGCGCGCACGGGAAGGGCTTGTCGTTGGTGTGCATGTTCCGCTCGTGCTTCCGCAGGTCGGAGGAGCGGATGAAATCCTTCCCGCAGGTGTCGCACGCGTAGGGCTTCTCGCCGGTGTGCGTGCGGATGTGCTTGCGGTAGTCGGAGGACCAGATGTAGGTCTTGACGCAGAAGGGGCAGCGGTACGGCCTCTCGCCCGTGTGGAGACGCTTGTGCTGCTGCAGCGTGCCCTGGTGGGAGTACGCCTTGCCGCAAATGTCGCACACGTGCGGCTTGAGGCCCGTGTGCGTTTGCAGGTGACTCTGCAGGTTGCAGAGCTTCTTGAAGGCCCAGCTGCAGTGGGGGCAGTTGAAGGGACGGTGCTCTTTGTCCGCTACGTTGCGTTTCTTCATCGCGACCAAAAGTCTGGGGATCTTGTCATCGACGCATTTTGCGAGTAGTTTCTTCACGGAAGGACTGTGCACGTCCTTCTTTGGGGTTTTATTCCCGCCTCCGCCCGGAGAGTATTCCTCGACATTGAGCTCTTGGAGCTTGGATGTCCTCTGTGTGGCCGATGCATTACTTTGGATCTTACGGCTCCTGAGGCAGTTGCTTTCCTTTTTTTTTTGCGCAGCGTCCAGGAGCTCTTCATTAGATCCACACACGGCAGTGTTCTGGGTATGTTTGGCGCATTGCAACAGCCCCCGGCTGCTGTCGTCCGGATCGTCTCTGAATCCTATTAATTCCCCCGGCGAAAGTTCAGCAAACTTCTCCACGAGGGACCAGTTCGGTGTCTGAGGATTCAGATAAAGGATCCCGGCGTCACAGCTCTCTGAAAGTGAGTTCACGCCATAAGTGCCGCCACGTGCAGGGTCAGGCTTCGCGTGCCGAGGGTCCGTTTCAACAACCGGCCGGTCGGACGTCCGTGAGGAGATTTCATCCGCCATTGGTCACTTGAAATCATCTGCATGAAATCATCAACACGAGTTGGGAAGTTGCAGACAACGAGCCTCCTTAAAAAGACCTTAAAAATAAAATCCACAGAGCATGTTGTTACCATCCTCATTTACTGCCTAGTCCTATAGTGGGTCTTCTTCATAACTTCCATTCCTCAAATAAACGATCATATCAAAACTTCCACGCAGATTTATTTTCTTCATAGTGCAACTATTTCCACACAGGCCATGCTATAAGTATACTTACTTCGTGGCTGCATCCACCATGACCTTGGGTATATCCTTCACATGGCTTTGCATCTTGCAGTCATGGCACATGAATTCCCAAACGTCCAACATATGTTCCTCTATAGATTGTTCCTGATATTACCATTCAAAAAGAGAGAGAACATTTAAAAAAAGAAGGCTGGCTCGTGAATGTTAATATCAAACTATTTCCCAGAGCTCCTTCCTCTGCCGTCTCTTTCCGAGCAGGTCCATCCAGGAGATGCCGCAGAGATATCCTATAGCCCACATGGGAGATGTGCGCACGGTGGTGGTGTTAACAGGCGGAGTCTTGGCAGCAGCCGTGCGCGGGACGTGGTCAGCATCTATCGTGCTCGTCAGCAGCAGCAATGACATCTCCTCCCTGGCTCAGCTTACGTCTCACTGACAGCTTAGCGCCTGTTTGCTTATAGCCTGTTGAGAAGGTCTCCCGCAGACCAGAACTTCAAGATCCCCGCGTCACAGAACGGTAACCTGTTGCTGCTTGTATTAGGACGTGTTAGATCACTTTTAAGTTACTTAAATGTTGCCGTTTAGTTTGTTTCATTCCGAAATGCAAAGTGTTAAACCTACGTTTATATAAGCCGACGTTTAATAAATGTTAAACTCAAATACGTCAACTTGTGTCCTTCCGCCGAACCGCTGTGGCAGCGCATTGATATGTTAATGACTGTATTAAGTTACATGTCTCGCGTGCGTTAATGAGTTTAGCCAATTAAAAGAAATGGCAGAAGTGGCATCATACACTACCGGTTTTATAACACCTCAATTTCTCCAGTTGTCTTTGAAATGTACACAGTTTAATTTATCAATGTACTCTGAAATTAAAGCATATAGGACAAATACACATTTGGAGATTGTTTAACAAAATGTAATCAACATTTATAATTATCAAAGTAGCCACTCTTTGCAGAACACATCGTGTCATTCTTTCTACAATGGAAATCTAATATTGTTTATAAAGTTCTTCCCAACACTGTTGCAGAACACCTGCAAGTTGTTACCCCATTACTTGTTCCCTGGAAAAATGCCTTTTTGTATAACTCAGAACTTATTTTAAACTTTTTTTGTCTGGCAGTTTACCATTTCAGGTTCGTGGACTTGAACTGCTTACATTTCAATAACAACTGCAAAAATGGGTGTGTTTTTAACGGCATGTAATGTATGCAACCTGCATTACATTGCAACACACTGCTACTAACGTGTTTGACGGAGTCATTTACATCGACACGGCCAACTTTAAATTATGCATCTCAACGTGAAGCCGCTTCAGACCGCAGCTGTCTGTGGTTTCGCTCCTATTGCACATGTGCAGTTACTCGCAGTGGCCTCAGCGTGTCGCTGTTCACTCGCTAATGTTATCAACCCACGAGCCACGGACTGTGGAAAATCACCGGCTCTATTCCTAATAAAAACAAATCCGTAGAAATCTAATTTTAAAACATCCTTTATCTCATTGTGGGCTTGGTTACGCAGCACAAAATGTTCTCACGTGTTTGAAAAAGAGAGCAAAACGATTTGTGTGGAGCAGGAAATGTGTTCTCTCTTCATGGGAGTTTTTTTCATTAACCTATTTTTTTATTTTAAAGAAGGTTAGTATGTGTCCTGTTGAAAGATGAAGGTAGAATGGCTTTGATTTGGTGCTATAGTTTACCCCTCAAACTGATAAATACGTTTTTTTTTTAAATCGTGTATCCCTTCCCTATTGATGATTTGGGAACCACACAAAACCGTGTTGCATTCAGTGAGGAGGATGTAGTTACTCTGCATGCACTCATCAACATTTTATTATTACTATTTTTAAGATAAGGCCATGTATCATCAGTTCTAAGAAACCTTGATTTCCTCATAGTATTCCTCGAAATGCTTATATCTTAAATTTCTCAGTTCATCACCAGTTCGAACAAATCCTTCTGTTTCTTGTCTTCCGGATAGACAGTGTCCTCTCTCCTCTACACTGTGGAGACCGACGGGTCTTGAGCAGCTTGCATGTGTTCTAAGTTATTGAGCCGACTGTTGTCGTGATTAAATGGACGGTGCTGGCTCTGAGCGTGTTTTCCCAGGAGAGGAGACTGAAATTTGACCCTTATCAAATAACCTTCACAAAGCTCCGATGCACCTTCTTCGTCGACACACATCAAGTTGTAATCTCCGTGGACTTCCTTCTGCGTCGTTTCCCACACAACAACCCCACACACCTATCGCTAAATTCACTGAACTTTCAGAAATGTAAAACAATGCCATCTCTTTTAGTTTATGGCTGTATTCAGGTATATGCCCTGTGAATATACAATGAATATTATCATCAACAAAAAAGACCCACAAAAAAGTTGTGGGTTTATGAACATGAAGATAAGCTGTAGAATACAATAAAAAACAAAATATTTTTGGGCTTTCTTGTCTTTGTATCTGTGACATAACTGTGCTATTGCCCATGCACTATGCAGTGTGCAAGGAGTTTGCTCTCCACTTGAAGTCAATAATAATTAAAAGCAACAATTTGAGTTGTTTCCAAAGGAGTACATACAATTCCAGTATGTAGCCTACTTTTTAAAAAGGTATTTCTACAAATAAGTCAAATAAAGTCATTCAGTCTTCAGGGAGTTAAAATGTGGAAATGACTCCTGCGTCTTTGTGTTCGTCAACTGGAAGCTGTCACAACAAAGCTGCGGTGGATGTTACGCAAGTGTCTTCTTTATAGTGACGCGGTCGATGAAACCGGATGCTGAAGCTGTACTAACAAACAGTATAAGGAGCATCACCCAGGAACTCCCTGCTGGGATTATAAAGATTGTGGTTTGTTGTTTACTGGGTGTTTATATTTCATCTCTCCCGCCAGGAGAGCGATTTACCCTCATGATCGGGTAGGAGACATAAAGGAGAGAACCAATACACACCGGCTTATGCTGAAGACTGAGCTTCAAATAAATGCTGTAGGAGATCCACAATAGTTCAAATGTGTATGTGAATATTTTTATGAAATTCACGTAACTCCCTGGCACACTGCACGGACAAAAAGTGCTTTGTCATTCTGGCAGAGGGGAGTTCTTTGATTTCCCGTTGCAGCAGGGTATAGATGGCCTTAATTGAGAGCATATTTTGGAATTTCCCACAGAACCCACCTTCTCCAGCTCTGGAACTGGTTGGATTTGCTTTGCTGAGCATCGAGTTGTATAAGTCGTACCCTTTACACAACCACCTCTCTTTATACAGGCCTGTTGTAGTTACACTATCCAGTACATTATTTGTAGATTTGGCTTTTTAGGTATTTTAATTTAGAGGCTTTGAAGCCCAATTTTTAATAGAACATATATGAGTTGTTTTGTATTATTGCAAATATTAGATTAGCTTGTGAAATTATTTCCTTTCTGTCTTTAAAGTAACGCATTTGTGCCTCAAACAGTCTCAAAGAGGGGAATCGACCTACCGGTAGCGTTAAAGCTCATGAACTGCCACGTTATATATTGTTTGTTTAATCAGAACAACCGCAACTTATAATTTAGATTTGGTAAGGAGCCAGATTCAGGGGAAACCCCCCTGCTTCCAGTCTGTATACTAAGTCCTGTCTGTAGCTTGAAGTGGTCACTCATGATGCATTCTACTGCCAGGTGTGAACTGATGCTCTTAGCACTGTCCACTTGTGATTGCATCACCCAAAGGTCATTTTAATGTAAACGGGGCCATTTCTTATCTCTTTTTGTTTCATTTTCACCGGGCGTGTTTTATTCTCATAGTTCAACTATCTTCTGGAAAGTGCAAAACAAAGTCTTCAGTGGATCTCAGGCTTCAGGGCTAAAAGGTTTCTCCTTTGTCCATTTGTCCCAAACTAGTTTTCTCCTGAGACAGCAGTGTCAATGCATAGAGCACGACACGAACATTAACATACCGTTTTGGATCAAGAAAATCCATCACACATTATAGGCTATGTTGTTGTTTTGTTTTCCTAGAACTGAAAATTGACGTGTTTTTATGTGAGCCAACTCACGTCAGGCCCGTGGCTGTGTCTATACTTTTCTGCTCACCCTGTGTTTACTGGTGTGACCTTTGTGAAATCCCATTATCTTCGTAGCTGGAGGATGGGGGTGTTGTTGCCTTCACGGTTCCTGAAGGCTGGGGCAGTGGGGGAGGAGAACAAACAACCAGCGCACTGGTGAAAGAAGCAGTCCAGAATGACGGTCCAAATAGATCCATTATGAAAAGAACTCGCTTGGGGTAACTTTTGCTTCAAACTAATCAGTTGTACACATTAGCATTGATTAAATGAAAAACAATAGTTATACGAGGAGTTTACGGCTGATTATTGGGTCCTGTAGTGCAAAGACTTGTTTGTTATGATAAAGTCACAACCAAAAGCTTCTAAAACCAGGCAGTAAAATAACCAAATGCACTTGAGTAGCAGACACATGTACAGAGGGAAGAAAAAAAAGAGAGAGAACACTTTGTCCCAACTGTGTGCTGGCAACCCAACCGACAACAGAGAGTTCAGGAAAACCGGGGTGCGGGGGGAGGGGAAGAAACGTTCAGGGTTTTCAGAAGTCTTTCGTATTTTCAGCCCATTATAGAGGCGAGAGCTTTGACCCGTGTTTACGACTATTTCGAGGCCTTTTCTTTTTGCCTGCAACAATTTTTTAGAGAAGCTCAGCTTACTGTATATGCTGTCCCAGGATGCGGCTTAGCGGTGGAGCAGAATCGTCCTTCAATCAGAGGATCGACGGTGTGTCCTTGGGCAAGACACTTAACCCCAAATTGCTCCCACAGGCTGTCCCTGCACTGTGTGAATGATTAGTTACGGACCTGATGAGCACGCTGTGGTAGGCCCTGTTATCACGTGTGAATGGGTGAACGATGACAAGTAGTGGTACGGCGCTTTGAGCGGTCGGAAGACGAGAAAAGCGCCGTACGAGTACTGACCATTTACCATGAAGCAAACACGTATGATCACACTGATATGGATACTGTTAAAACTCGTTGGCACGTGGGGGACGAATCTAAAACTCTTAGTCGGTTTGTATTTGTCAGCAATAAGGCAATAAGTGTTCCAACAAGTTTCCGCACCAATATTTTTGTAGCGATTGTCCATTTGTCATACACTTTGTACAAAAGTAACCACAGACGTGTCGCAGGGCTCTTAAGTTTTGAAGACAGGCAACCCCCCCCCCCCCCCCCCCCCAGAACGAGAAACATATCAGGACGCTTTATTTTCATTGGTTGCTAGATTAAATCTTACCCAGATACTACAGATATGTTTGTTTTCTGATGGGTTATTGTTTTGTTGATTGGCTGATAAGTGGCACCTCACAGCAGAACTCAGGGGAGCGCTTCATTTCTCCACGGTGAGAGCAGTGCGGCTCATGTTGGCGCTGCGGCACATTAAAATATCAAATAGCCGAGAGTTTTTTTTCAGCGTGAGAAATACAATGTGTGGCGGGAGTGCGTGAGTTAAGACCGAAATGCGTGAGTCTCACGCTCAATGCGTGACACTTGAGAGCCCTGGAAATTGTAAGAACAATCAGGGCTTGTCTTTGCTTTAGCCCACGAATCCTGTGCATTCGGACGTGTGCCTGCAGTGTAACATGCATCGGTCTTATTGTTAGGCCTGTCACACACTCACATGCTTCTTATCAGCGGGTCAGCTGTGGTGCATGCGTAGGAAAGCCATTACAGGTCACGTACACAAGCTCACAAGGAAGCTCCTTGTCCAAACATTATTGAGTTAAAAAAAAAAAACTAAATATAAATGTCACCCGAACTGAACATGGTTAAGCCTCATTTCGAGCCGTAACGATATTCAACGTGACGCAATCTGAGGACAGCGCTGATCCTTTGACATGTTGATGACGTTCGACGGTGGTCCGATCCGCGTCCGCGCTCCTCCATCCAGGGTTCTCCAACCTCTCGATCTCACCGCGCCGCTCTGCTTTCACAGCTGCTCAAGTTTCCGATTATCATGCAGGCCTGCGAGGCTGCAACAGTTTTTCGCCGCATTTCCTGAAAGGCCACCTTCCACAGCAGGGGGGTGGGGGGAGGGGTGGGCCAGGGGCCTCCAAAGCTGAGGACACTGCACATACATGGGACGACATTAGAGCTAATCTAATGGTGCGTCATCTGCTGTTTGGACTCAAGATATCTCATTAAGTCGGATTGAATTGCAGTTCAGATGCCTCTTTATTTACTATGAATGGTCTGCGTCGCGTGGTGACAGTACACAATGGGGTCGGATAACACGGGAGAAATTGAGGAGGGGCTCCACTTTTAATGCAATGGGAACATTGATGCCCATTGTTGCGCAACAGTCAAATGTACACGGCAGAAACGGCTTTCCAATAGAATGTCAACCTCAGCTATCAGTATGTGCTGATAGACTCAATAGTTTGTTTCTAGTAAAAGTGACTCCCCATCTTACTTTGGACTGAAATAGACCGCGGACTGAATGTCCGATACGTCTCTTTCCAAGTTGCATTCGTCTGCAGTGACATTTTCTGAGCTGAACTTGTGGACAGGATCTCAGGAGGCCGATGCAATACGGTTTCGAACATGTTTGTTTGGCAATAAATTCCGAGCCAAATTTAATTTGGTGTGTTGTCAGACCGCTGCCAGATGCATTCCTGTGGGCAAACGGCATACTCTAACCATAATCTCAGACCAGTCTAGACGGATTTAGCTGAATGTGTTTCGGTGAAACCAAACTAGGAACACCAATTTTCTCCTATAATGAAGTGATTACGTAACTACAGTACTTGTTATCCCCCCTCAGAGTTTTTACACCAGAATTATCATGGCATAGTAAGCTTTGAACAGATCAATGAGTAAAACTATCGCTAAAGCCACCTAAGCTTTACACGTTTTCCTCTTGGGCACAACAAATTATTATACATAAAATCCAATATTATTAGTTAATAGCAGTTATTTGAACAACTTCCCAGCTTTATTTTCTGTCGAATACATCAGTGTTTTATTTCGAGGCATTAAGGACTCTTTTCTTTAAACAATAATACAGCCTCATAAATAATTATAGCAGACCTGATATTGTCTGTAATTCATTACCAAACTCATACAAGTTTGAAATCTTTGCAAATGGATTTTCATGGTAGGAAACCAGCAGCTGCCAGGAAAGGAGGAAAAATACCTCAAACAAAAGAGCATGGTGAAGTAATGATGAGAAGAAAAACTATGGAATACATTAGTTGTAATATGCAGAAAGAAAGTTGTCGGGGCAACTTTCTGTAGGTTATTTATTGGAAAGAAATATAATTTTTTTTCTTCTAGAACTGAGAGGGCGCTTAAATAAGAACATCATGGTGAGGAGTTTTAAAGGAGTAGCATGTGATGACAATCAATAGTGAACCGTATAGATTTAACAGTGAAACTGTGTACTCAAAATTGCTATATTATATTAGTTAGTAGCTAAATGTAAGAATAATGCAGTTCATTGAACAACTAACTGTTGGGAAATGTTTTTTGATATGTTTTCAGGTCTTTGGCCTAAATATGAACTATTGATAAACTCTGTCAGATTCCTTGAATGTATTTTAACTCTAAATATGTCCTTCTGTACACATTACATCTATTGCATCTGTCCATCCTGGAGAGGGATCCTCCTCTGTTGGTCTCCTGAAGGTTTCTTCCCTTTTTTTTTTCCCCCTGAAGGGTTATTTGGGAGTTTTTCCTGGTCCGATGAGAGGTTTTGGGGCAGGGATGTCTATGTGTACAGATTGTAAAGCACTCTGAGACAAATTTTTAATTTGTGAAATTGGGCTAGACAAATAAACTGAATTGAATTGAATTTGGAAGGACCTCCCTTCCTTCTATGTACTTTCCTGCACTACTTTAAGAACTAGTCTCTATGTTATCAACGCTTTTTTTCAAAACAACATACCATAAAGACGCCTCGCTTATGTTTGCATACAAGCAAAGTCGGCAAAATCTGCTTTCTCGCGTTCACGTTGTCAACGCCTTCCCAGTTAATGAGAATAGATTCTAAACTCTTGAAAAAGTTCCATGTCATGTTGACTTTCTCTTGAAGGCAGCCACTCGGTCCGTTTTGCAAAAGTGGGAAGATGTGAATGTTGCCGTGCCCTAACCAACCGCCATTTGTTAAACGTTACGGCACATGTTCCCTTAACGCCGGTCACATTTTAAAATCAGTGAGATTCAATTCAGCTGACAGTGTGCATGGGACCAACAGGCATGCCGGAATTTAATTGGAGTCAAAACAAGATACACGCAGGAGTTCAAAATCAGATTAAAAACATTTATCTATTTGACAATGACACGTGGAAAAATATATATGAATTATTTAAACCATACAAATGTAGATTGGCTTACATATGACCCTATTCTATACACAGCATATATAACCACCATTGTGACAGAGGCTAAGACATTCAAATGCCTCTTAGTCAGAGTTACAAGATCTGTATTTTATTTGCTTTGTCTGTAGATTGTATTTGTAATCTTATGTTTTTAGGTTTGTTCTTAACATCAGGATCATTGGGACTACAGATAAAAAATAGCCCCTTGGCCAACTCTGGCACATTTACTGAAATGTTTTTATCAATGTGCACTGTCCCTTATTAAATAAACCATTAAATGTAGAAAAGCCCTGCTGCCGTTTTAAAAAGTTTCGAATTTTTCCACATTACAGATATTATTTACATGATGTCAGACACGACAAAATGTGTTGGCAGTGATAATGTGACAGGAGGTTAAGACTGGCTTAAAAGAATGCAGGTATAGCTGGATTATTATTTCACCTGTCAAGTACAAAAATGTTAGAAATCAATCCATAAAGTCTGGGAAAAAAAAGTCATGGCTAGATGCCGTACTAGTAATGACCCGGGGTCTTAAGACTGTTCATTTGCTGTGATCTGTGGGCTCCTCTCCCTCTTCTTTGAGTAAACACGTGCGCACCATCGCCTCCGTGACGATGTACGGGTCGCAGTTGGCGGACGGACGGCGGTCCTCGAAGTAGCCCTTCTTGTCCTGCCCGACCAAGCGAGGAATGCGAATGCTGGCGCCCCGATTGGCCACGCCGGCCGAGAAGGCGTCGATGCTCGAGGTTTCGTGGTGACCGGTGAGGCGTCTGGCATTGTCGAGCCCCCCTTTGGGGTCGTAGGCCCGGATGTGATACATGTGTCTCTTCGCCAGCCTGTCGATGGACTCCTCAATGATTCTGCGAAGGAGAGGGGGATTAGTAAGGCAGTCACAAAAAAGAGGAATTCACAACCCTAAAAGCCAACGGAGACTCGTCCTTACTTCAGTCCGCCGTCCTCTCGCATCTCTTTGGTGCTGAAGTTGGTGTGGCAGCCGGCGCCGTTCCAGTTCCCCGAGATTGGTTTGGGGTCAAAGGAGACCACCACGCCGAAATCCTCGCACACTCTGTGAAGGATGAAGCGAGCAACCCACAGATGGTCCCCCATGTTGATACCTTCACAAGTCCCGATCTGGAACTCCCACTGAAACACCACAAGGACGGCATTAATAACTGATCATGAATCTTGACGACAAACGTTTATTTTGAATGTAAAGTGAGACAACGGACAAAAAGAAACAATACCTGAGCGGGCATGACTTCAGCGTTGGTGCCACAGATGTCCACCCCAGCGTACAGACAGGCTCTGTAATGCGCCTCCACGATGTCTCGTCCGTACGCTTTATCGGCTCCCACGCCACAGTAATATGGCCCTAATCAGACAGAAATAAGGTTCATATTACCACTTCAAGATTGTATTGTATTTCAATAAACAACGTATGCCTGAAACTCACCTTGTGGACCCGGGAAGCCGTTGGAGGGCCAGCCGAAGGGATGTCCGTCCGTGCCCAGGAGCGTGTACTCCTGCTCCATGCCGAACCACGGGTGATTATTCTCCACCATGCTCATGATCCGTTTACAGGTCTGGCGCAGGTTAGTCTCTGTTGGAACGACGGTCGGGATGTGAGCTGAGATTCGCGCCCATGTTACCTGCACCCACGGTCCGGCTTGTGTCTGTCTGCTTTACCTGCGGGCTTGCGGTTGTACTTGAGCACCTCACAGAGCACCAGCTTGTTGGGGTCTTTTCTGAACGGGTCCCTGAACATGGCGGCGGGGATCAGGAACATGTCGCTGTTGGAGCCCTCTGACTGGTACGTGCTGGAGCCATCAAAGTTCCACTCGGGAAGATCTGACAAAGAAAAAACAACAATAACGAGTGAAATCAATCACCTACTCCAAAGAAAACCATCATGTTTTATTGCATACAGCATGCAATACAATCCTATTGGAGGCCACATCTTACCCTCAATGGTCTTGGGTTCACAATCCAAAGTTCTGGTCTTGCAGCGCAGTCCCTCTCCGGAACCGTCGATCCAGATGTACATGGCCTGTACCTTGTCCCCCTGAGGGAGTTCCATGTAATGCTGCTTTACAGCTTTGCTCAGCTTAGAACTTGTTGAGGTGGCCATTGTCTTGACCCAAACCTGCAGAGAGAAGAGGGCCGAGCGTGAGCGGAGACACCGCATCTCCATGCAGGTGAGAAATGTGTACAACCAGGAAGGAGGCCATGGCAAAAGCTCCCGAGGCTGACAAAGAAAAGGTTCAACTCAATGCTACTGACAAGGAAAAAAGGGGGAACACTAATTATACAACAGCCAGTGAGTCAGCCCAAAGCCCCTTTAATTACATGTTGCCCTATGGAAGGCTATCACTACCAGTTGGAGACAACAGAATATCGATAGAAATCAACTTTGACACATAATTACATGACAAAAGGTTAGAGTAAAGTCAAAAACCAAACGTTGGCATGAGTGGAAACAAAGGGAAAGTTTCAGCAGCAGCAGACAAGAATACAACAATGTCTCCTTGCAGGAACAAATCCAGGCAGCAAGATGACCGAACGCCCTTACCTTAAGTGTTAAGTATAGAAAAATATCAAAAGACGACAAGAGCCTCGAGAAGCGTGGTCTGTGTGAATGTTTCTATTGTCTTTCATTCCTGCTTCTCCTCGGCTTCCACCTCTGATTTATACTGCTGCTGCGCTTCGCCGCCGCCTCTGATTGGCCGAGCGCGGCACGTGACGAGGTCGGAGACGCGGAGATGCGGGAGTTCCTGGATCACTGCGGCGAACAACAACTTGAGGACCCTCCCCTCCCCCCTCCTCCCCGCAGCATCAGTGGAGATCTTTGGGTCTCGCTGGTTTTTATTGTCTTTAATCAACGTGACGTAAAGCGTTACAAGAGCTGATTTGATCAACGAGTCACGTGACACACAAAGAGACGCAGGTTTGTACTGGTACTGATAAACCGCAGACTGATCAACAAGTGGCGCACACTCAGGGGACACACACCGCAGTTCATCCTCAAAAGTTATAGATTCTCCAGCAGAGCACACTGTGGATGGAAACTACTGTGAATACTTCAAGATAATATTCTAAATATTAATCTCTGAAATATTAATCTCTGAGATTAGTCTCAGATAACAATATAAAAGGTGACATAACACAAGCTATAAGCAACTACATTGCTTATATTCTACACACTTGCTGGTTAAGTGTCAACAACACATATTAAAACCCTTGTTTTACATGTTATTATACTGTACATGTGGATACCAGGGATGGGCGATGAGGTACTCAGATTATTTGCTTGAGTAAATGTTGCAATAACACAGTTTAAATACACACCACTACAAGTACAAGTCAGTATAGTAGCCTACATCTCACTCCAAAAAAAAGTACCAAATGTTTTGTTTCATTGGATGATTATTAAGAAGTTCATTAAGGTATGCAACATCTTAATTTGGTATCATAGTACATTTTAACTATTTAATTCACTGTTGGGTAGTTTAAGTACAGCCGTGCGTTATGTTTTCTGAGACGATCATACATTTGGTACATAACATCAAGATGTGTTTGGTGACCATAACCGTCAAATAAATGTGCCTCTGAAAAATAAAGCAAGAGAAGAATAAAGTAGTAGAAGATGAACATACTCAAGTGAAGTACAAGTACTTCAAACCTGTACTTAATTACTGTGCATGAGTATGTTTCCACCATTAAATACATATGTTTTATTCACAGCTGCATGTACTTAAAACATCAAAAGTAAAAGTTCCCATGATGCAGCAGAATGGCCCCTGCCAGTGATGTAGGATTGTTAAATGTAGGTTATGGATCATTATAACTGTTGCATTTTTGTTGTTTCATTTTATATATATATATATATATATATATATATATATATATATATGTATATACGCTTTTTAATTTGTAATAACGCGTCATACTTTATAAGCTGACCCTGTATTGTGCTCTATTGTACACGCACCGCGTAACGTATGTTATCATCAACAATTGGATGTTTGCCATCAGGTACTTGCTGGAAGTCAACCGGAGGTGAACCGGTCATTGATAAATAAACTTGGCTGAGATCGATCTACTTTTCTTCTGGTGAGCCGCTTACCTGATCCGCCAAAACAAGTGTGTCTATTAAGAGCTGAATAACATGTAGGCTGAGAGGAAGTTTTATTTTCATGGCGGCAGTGAGAGATTGTAAAAAAAAAAAAGGCACACTAATGCTTTTACTTGTCGGCTTTCCAAGCAACACAAGAAGGAATCAGTTGCCCAAGCAGGGCAGAGCATGAGGCGCCCAGAGGGTTGTAACTGTGTTACAACCCCAGTTTCTGTCTGAGAACGATACAAGCGAAGGGCACAAGGCTGAGGAAGCGACGGAAGGTCAATATAATTCAACGAATTCATAGCATAATACTTTGAAAATCATTGAACTGTGATTCAACTAACTCTTTTTTTAAAAATACAGCAAGAACACCGGCCGTGATCGGAGGCCTCGCTGCAGCTGCTGACCCTTTGGCGGGAGCTCCCCGGAGCGTTTCAAGGAGCGTCTCGGAAGGGTACGGTTCTGTCTGAGATGCAGGCCTGAGGCAAGGCCTTCCCATGACTTTAGGTTTAGGAGAACGCTGTAGGGCAGACAAGGGTTAGGGGTCCGTGTCTGTGGCCCTACAGCCAAAAATCATGGAAAGGCGAGGCCTTCCCCCGGGCTGAGATCAGTTATTTCAGACTTAGAGTTTCGTGTCACATGCTGTTTACAAACGGCTTCAGAGCAAAGCTGCATGCTCACTTACATAATGAATCAAAACACTATGAACATCTATTTACGAGGAGTCGCCGTAAAATAAGAGATCTGTTGGCAGACAGCGACATCTAGTGGCCACATGGCCAAATAGCAGGATATTGCAATTTGGCTTTGTGTGCTGCTGTGAATTCTCACTGTTCTGGTTTATCAAACCACGTGTCTGTGTTGGTTGATACATGAGAACAAACACTCACAGCTCACACAGTTAAATGCCCGTCTCCTCAGTTATTGGGTCTTCGTCTCCCAGACCATTAAAACCCACAACGGTGGAGCATCTCGGTGGGATCAGACTGAAACACCTTCCTCGGTCACCATAACGAAATAACATGTTCATTGCTGATGGAGACAGTTAGTCATGCAGTCATACAGCAGGACATGATGCTCGTTGTTTTGAAATCAGAACATTGCTAGATTTTTGGTTTGAAGACTTCAGAACATGGGTTTGAATGAAGAATTATCCCTATAACGTTTAATGCATATTTTATATGTTTAGGCGACTACATCCACTGTTGTTTAAAGAGAGTCACTGGTTGTTTTGGTGTATTTCTTCCTTCCTTTAACACTTTGAATAATTTTAACAGAGAACAAAAAGGGTTTGATTCAAAACAAATGTATTATTTACATTTGGAATATTGTATTGAAAGATTAAAGTTGACATCTAGTCCACGTTCCCACAGTGTTACATGATGTTCAGCTGATACTCTGCGGAGGCCAGTAGTGCCAGCCTTGTACACTTATACCGTTCTATCGTAACGTTTTAAGAAAAACTTGTTAAGGGCTGATTACTATGCAGTTGACACTGAATTGGAAACATATTGCCATTTAAATCTTCCCACATTTTGATGTTATAAATTCCCAGTGTTAAAACTCAGTGTTAAATCATATTGACTCTTTCAGAGTTATTACAACACTAATCAGAGTAAATAGCCCCCAGTGTTGATGACACTGTTCCCTGTTACTCTGGAAAGCTCCGCCCCCTCCTTCTCCTTTCGAATTGAATTTCAATTCTCTAAATCACTTTGTTGTATCAAATGTTGATATTTCAGCAGAAGAACCATTTTACACTAACTATATTCTGAGTTCAGCTTACACTCGAGCTGTTTTTGTGTCTTGAAATACCGAATGACAGACGGCTAACGTGACCGAGTCAAAAGCATCACAGTAAAATTAAAGAGTACATTAACAATAAGCCAGTAAACATATGATCGCTATCTACAGAGTGTTAAAGAGCCTCAACCATGACATGTTCCCTACAGCTGTGTCTTCGGTGTATGAATGTAACATGATTGTAAGTCGCTTTTAATTTTGCTTTGGCCTGTGTAGTAAAGAAACAATTGTGATGTTCATCTCAAAAGCCATGACATCTATACGTACAACATGTATTTTCTATTGGGAACAAAGTAATTAGTCATATTTGCTGTCGCTGCTCCGATCAGAGCAAAACAATGCAGTGTACTTACAGTCCAATCATCAGAGAGGTGGGATACACCTTTATGAATATTCCTCTCACATTTTCAAAAGTGATTCCACAACATATAGACACACAGGCCTTCAGGGTGTCTATGTATTGATGATTTTAGTCTTGAATAGTCTTGAATAATTACCTCGATGGACTGGCGGCCTGTCCAGGGTGTCCCCTGCCTTCGCCCTATGTCAGCTGGGATAGGCTCCAGCGACCCCGCGACCCTAATGAGGATAAGCAGTATTGATAATGGATGGATGGATGGATGGATAGTCTTGAATAAGGCTGTATAAGCTGTGCTCCTAAACACGTTGTATCAATTTGCACCACAGGGTGGTGCAATCTCTCCATTTGTAGTCCATTGGATGTCATGAGTGACGATAACATCTATGATTATGGCTTGTATTTCCTTTGCAGCATAGCGAGACACAAATGCTGCTCTCTGAAAAAATCCTTTGTGAAGTTGTGTTTTACAATAATTCACATTTGAGGACAGATAATTTGCTCTTTGATTCCCTCTTTTGGCTTGGAATACTAAATATATAAGCCATTAAGTGGGCCACATAAAAGAGAGCCGAGCACAGTGATGGTCATTTTCACCCCTCAAACAGAAATGGTAATTGGCTAATTTCTGTTCTAACATGTGCCATAAAAGCCCCGCCAACCCTTTTAATTACGCCTCCATGAAAAGACTTGCTTAGCACAATAAAACACGGTGTCAATTAGTATGCAGAACAATGTTTAACATATCAGAAAATTAATCTACACAGCACTTTGAATTAAAAGTTTCTTTCTGGAATAACTAGGGCAGGCCAGCAGAGAATGCTATTGTATGTGGTCTAAATTACTTCTTTGTTAGCGCTGTTGAAAAGCAATTAAAACAGGGATTCAAGTGTGGTCGTGTTCTCCACAAACCTGTCACTGTGCTGGAGAGATTTAAAAAAAGAAAAAAGCTTTATGTCTATCCTATCTGCTCATTTATGTCGAGTACGGAGGAAGTGGAAGCTATCACTGAAATTCCGGGGATGGTTCTTCCAAAGGAAGTCATGTTTACTCATGTTATTGTTATGGAAGCGCTGAGTTTATCTGATTCCTCGCTCGTATTGATGGTGAAGGACTGCGAGGCCTGAATTTTAAAGTTGCCTCAGGCTATGTTTTTATGCAGCTGGATTTTTTCTCCACCACACATCCTCCAGTTGCTTCATGACTATTTTAAAGCAGCATGTTTTCATGCTGTATATGTGTTATTAACTTTCAGCTTGTTCTCATTTCCAGGTGTGTCAAATATTTATTTGCTTTGTCACACCCATCAGTGTCTGTTAGCGGGCACTACAAGGTGCCCTGGAGCAGCTTGGGAGTGAACAATCTGTAATTAATTTTAAATTTAAAGACAATAAAATTGGAAATTCCATTGTTTTTACCTTTTGTTATTTTTACGGAAAATGTAAAAAGAGCTGTTTTTCTTTTTGTTGTTGTTGTCAAAATACAAAAGGGGAAAACAAACAAATTCAAATGTGTCACTTGTACTTAGAATGAAAAAACTATAAAGTTCAATTACAATACAAACAAACTTATTATTATTATTATAATTTCATACATTTAAATTGGAGTATATTATGTCGAAGAAATATAGAACAAACTCAAAATATAGTATGTTGTAAAGAAAGTAATAAATTCTTACTACAGTATGTCTAAAGAAGTCATAGCAAACTCATAGTATAGTACGTCGAAAAAAAGTAACACAATTGTTTTTCAAATTAAGTCAATAAAATCATGGTAAGACTAAAATCTGGCAAAAAAAGTGTAAACAAATCTAAAAAGTAATCACATAGTTTGTGGAAAAAAGTAATGAAACAGTATTCTATGTCAAAGTCAAAGGAGAATATAGTATGTGGGGAAAAAAGCATACATATGGAAAATCCCAAAAGTCATAATACAGTACATTGGAAAGAAAAATAGTGTACTACGTAAAAGAAAAAATCATAATAATTAGTTTTAATGTCTGGAATGTATTCCTAAACACAGCTCTTTACTTGAATGAGAGAAAATGTATTTATGATTAAAGTATGTATTATTTATAATTCATCCAGTTAAATCTCTAGTCCAATAATGAATATTGTTTAGTAGTATTCATTCGAACGTCCTATATTTAATTTGACAGTCAGTTGTTGACTACATAAAGACCTCAATACAACTTTGAGGCTACTTCAATATATATGAGACTAAATCATTACACACGTTATTATTGTGACGTTCCAAACCTTTGTATGAGGAAATTCTCTCTCTCTGGACCTCGTTGACTTTTATGGATGGGATTATGTAGAATCAAAAAATTTAAAAACACTCACAATAAGTAGGTTCCTCATGAAAATGACATTGTGTTTTGCTCTACTTCAGGTAGCAAGATCAAAAACACTAAAGCCCTTTTGAAGATTTGTGCTTGTAATAATATCTGTCGCCATTTCACCTTAAAATCTAAATTCCACCCATAATCCGACGATGAAATCAAAAACAGGGCCAACATGGCAAAAAAACAAACATTTAATGTCTTTTTTGTCCCGGGTCTCGGGGCTAAACAATCTCAGTCAAATTCTCCATAAAAAATAAATATTACAAGCCCACTTCCTGGTGGAAACTACCTCAGAGGGGGTCGGCGGCAGCTCGTTTCTCCGAACTACTCTTTTTAATTAAACAAACAAGCATAATAAAGGAGAGAAAAGGGAAAAGAAGATGCTCCTGCTATTCCCGCATGAGCAGAGGTTCATTAATATTACGATACCCTGTGGGGCTTCCAGACATTTTCTGCCGCTCTGCTCGGCCTTTGCCATTTATAAGCGGGCAATATGCCGGCGGCATGCTGGCACGGGACTGCTTGCTGATACCTGTAGTCTCTGGTTCAAGGTAGAACTACTGTCCACATGGGAAAGATACCCGGGACCACCTGACTGCACTTGGCACAACTGCCAGTTTCTGTTGTGAAGAGGACAGTTTGACAATTGGGAGAATAACACTAATTAGCGCTCTTGTGAAAACTAACACTCTCATATCAGTAAATTCACTTTGAAAATCTGCGAGGGAGTTAGTTAGCTTTAGTAGCTTTAGATTAGCACAGAGCCGGTCTCGCTGCTTACCCCCTGCGTCACGTGTTTCTGCTATGCTAAGCTAACTGTTGCCGTGCTACAGATTCATGTATAGCCTACAAAAAACAAAGAAGTACGAGAGTATTGATGTTTTCATCGTCTTATTAAAAGAAAAAGTTGAATTTATTGTTAAAAAAGCTTAGCTTAGCACAGCTTTAGAGGCAGATTACAAGACTATGGGATTTTGAAATGTTCAGAAATAACCTCGAAGCCTGTGATTGTGCATCATCCTTGTTAACCTGAGACGTTATAGAGACATATATTTTTCAGAACAGAGGTAAAAGAGAGTGCAAATGTGTTTAGGTGGACAGAAACATGGTTCCAAATAAATGCTAGTGTTGCTCCGTGCTAGCTGGATTTATTCGTAGGCAACTAAATTACATTTATTACTTAATATGGTCATTGTTGTGTTCACAGGTTGCACAATTTAGGGCACAATATGTGCAGGTCTGAGATAAGTTTCCAGGTATATGTGTGTTGCATTGGATTGCTTTTGGAAGCTATTTTGCGAGGTTCAGCTATTTTAATATAGTTTAGCAATACAAAACACACATTTTTGTGTTCCCCTTGAGTGTTTTAGGTACATAATGCAATATTCAAGGAAAGGTTTCACAAAAATAACTCTGCCATTTCCGTTTCTGTAGAATAAATGTGATACCTGTTTTATTCCTCCTTTGGGGCTCAATGCAACTTTTGGAAAGCACTGCTGCACACCTGACTGTGATATCAAAAGGAAATCTTGGTTGCGTTGGGCGGGCGTTCCAGACTGAAGGCTCGTTGTTGCCTTTGTAGTCATGTTGCTGCCTCTCTCTTAATTGACAGAGAAAGTAGACACAAATGTTACGCATTGTGGGTGTTATCTACAGTCTAGCATCCCCTCAGCGCGGCGCACAACTCATCTCTCACTTTGGTTGCAGGGGCTTGGAGCGTGTCTCTTTCTCACAGACCCTCAGAAGTCAGGTGGCCCTCAGCCATTCCAGCTGTCTGTCGGGTGTCATTGTGAATCAGCATCACGCAGGGGGTGTAAAAGACAATCACACAGTTTTACATGCTACATTTGCCTTTAATCGAGGGGAAATGGTGCACGGAGCCGAGCCCCAAATAGAAATTTCCAGCAACACTTCTATGCATGTGTAATTAGCACAGTAAATCTCCTAATTAGCTTGTTGCATTGTCAGTGGTTATAGCAGCATCCGGATGGGGTTGGCTGGGTGGAGGGTCTGGGCTGAGGTGGTGATGTGGTGGTGTGTGGTGGTGGTGGTGTGTGTGTGTGTGTGTGTGTGTGTGTGTGTGTGTGTGTGTGTGTGTGTGTGTGGGGGGGGGGGGGTGGATCTAGCAGATGGCTGTGTGCTGTCTTGCAGGCACACAGTCACGGAGCGGAGAGGCTGAGGCTGTGTCAGACGATCCTCCGTCACCCCCCCCCCTCTCTCTCTCTCTCTCTCTCTCTCTCTCTCCTCCACTCCTCTGCTATCCTCCTCCTCCTCCTCCACCCCCCTCACCCCCCCCGGCAGCCACAGAGGAAGAAGTTAAGAATAGAGGAAGTCTTGTCACATTGCATGTAAAGGCATCCTGTGTTCCGAGGGGCTGATACACACTGGAAACAAACATTCGTCGCTCGGCTGTACAAACCTGATGTTGGTTCTTCCCCATAGTTATTAAAGCCTTTTGGTCAGACACTGTCACACATCTGCGCTGCTTACAGTCGAGTCTCAGCCTCGAGTTGACATCATCCTACTGCTGGGTCTTTTTTTAAATATATATATATATATATATATATATATATATATATATATATATATATATATATATATATATATATTGAGAGTCTGGAAGTCTGGATTGCAGCACCTATGTTGATATCATTAAGAATGCTATGCTGTCAAAATATCTCCCTTTGAGTTCATACACTGTATTTGTCAGTGGAGTTTGGACGAAAATGTTTTAATGAGATGACAAAGATGCTTTGTGTAAGGAGTCCGTGACGTAAACACAATACCTCAACACGATGGGGATGCAGACGTCCTAATTCTGTAAATGGAGAGAGAAGCTGTGAAGGTCCTCCTTGGTGGGACCACTGCAACCGGAATGTTCCCCTCTATTCAGGACGAATCATCGCAGCCGCCCTCAGTCGCGCCTCAGCCACGTCTGAGAGGCGTTCTGACGCCGAGAACAAAAGCAGTTTCGGGGACTTGTTTCCTCCTCCAGATGTTGAAATTGATTCGAAAAGAAAAGGTGATTTTGAGGGGGTTGGGGGGGAAAGGGAGGGGGAGGGGGCAACGGCAGCTGCTGGAAGAAAGAGAGCAGACAGACAGGGGATGGAGCATTTGAATGCAATTTCAAAAAAAGGTGAGACAAAAGCATCTCAGGGCAAAGTGTGCACTTTTCAGAACCACATTTCATCCTCACATACGGATAATATATATATATATATATATATATATATATATATCTATATATATATATATATATTTATATATATATAATAGAAAATAAACAATAAAAAATGATAATATAATGTATGTTTACTGTGTTGTCTTGAAAAAACAAACACCAGCTTGTTGATGTTTTATGTGATTACACAGACAAAAGGACTTTAGTGAAAACATCACTGAGCTAAGCCAAGACGATTAAATGGCTGCTTTTCCACGCCAGCCCAACTCACCCGGCGGTGTCCCTCAAGGATCAGTTTTAGGTCCCTTTTCATTTTCCATTAATGTGCTGCAACTGGGCCATTTATTTTATTTTTAAACATAAATCACACACACAATATGGACGTTATATTTGACTCTAACCTTCCCAATGTCCGGTGTGGACCATCATTCTTCTTTAAGCCGAGGACAATAAGTACAATAACTGAGAAAGTAGAGCATGAATTTATTTCACTTTATTTGTACTACTGTTTTCTTCTTAAATAATGATTTCTTGCATTCTTGCCCTGTCTGATTTTTAGATTTGGCTACTCTCTTTTAAGATATTTTCCAAGGTCAGGCTCCTGATAACTTTTTGGATTTGTTGATCTCTGATGACCCCGAACACAATCTGTGATCCACGGGCAGAGGTCTCTCTCACTTTATTACTTCCCCCACAAAAAAAATACTCACTTTTTATTGGAAAGCCTTTCTCTGAACGATGTTGTTGCTCATCTCTGTTTTACTAGTGCTTTACTTTCAAATGTATGAATGTTTTCAAACTGTCTCAGTATTTGATAATCGTTCATGATTTAGTCCATTTGCTATTATTATAATAATGATTTATATTATAACTGTTATTATGATTATTGCTTCAGATCTTCTCTGTTTTTCTGTTAGTTCAGATTCATAAGGGATGCGGTTTCCCATTCTTCCACTCTCTAAAAAAAACTGATCGATTCTTCTCCCCTTTAATCTTTTGTGAAAGTCTAAATTCTCCAAAAGTATCGGCGTATACATATATTACATTGCAATGATTTACTGTAACATCCATATTGTACTGCAATTAATAACATAATGACAAGTTTGATGTGATTATTATTTTGTCAGATGTCAGTTTGCCAGAGGCACAACTATTCAAAAGGCGTGAAGTGTCAAAATAGGAATACAATTTGAGAAGCAGAGTGTCCTATATATATATCTCATATAGTTTAATTAAATGACATCCAGTGATTGAAAAAGATATAGTTTCAATTAAAGAGCTTTAATTGAAAAAGGTCATTTCAAAAACGAAATGTTCTATTAGAAATTCAATTACCTCGCAGAGAAAAGGAATATAATGTAATTCCTCATAATGGACTCTGGAATGTAATAAGTCGGCCAATTAACTATTTTTTATTTGATTTAGGTAGATTTTATGATCTTTGTTCACAATATCAATTACATGGAGAGCTTTGTGTAGGCAATGTTCGTAATGGCTGCAAATGGCAGAGGAGGAAAGAACCCTTGACTAATTAATGCATCCCTAACCAGCTTTCAATTAGAACACAAATCATGCACTAACACACATCTAGGTCAGGACTCTCTTTGTTCAACGCCAAGTTTTGACTTCAGGAACTTGGCTTTTTTCAAACTAAAGCTGAATTTTAAGTTGAAATAACAAAATATAGCATTCAAAGCGATACAAACACGGCATGTGTACTGGTGTTACGTGGGTTAGTTTTTACATTGTCAGGTGAATCTTTGCTCCGTCTGGCTGCTTTTACACTTTTGACAGATATCAATCTATCCAACAGACGAGGTCAGCTCTTTTAATTTGCTCACGCTGCGTCCCGGGAAATGAATATTCAGCACTTTGATAATAAAGCGTTGCTGTTTATGCATACTGAAGACTTGAATTTTTGCTGGCACCGTTGCTTTTCTTCACTCAGCACATGCACTGAAACGTAGAGTAATGGGCACAGTTGTTCTGAGGACATTTAGAAAAAAGAAAAGAAAAAGGAGAACATATTTTATTCCCCTTATTTATCCGAGGTGGTTTGGGCTTTTCCCTCAACATACTGTAGATCGGTGCAAAAAAATTACGCTAGACCATAATCAAAAAGATTCCTATTAGTTAAACTGTTGCTGTAAATATGTGCATCGAATCCTCTGTAATTCTATTAGAACTACATTTACTCAAGCTAAGTGCTACTTTATGTTTCTACTCCAAAAATATGGTTCTTTATAATCAATTACATTCACTTGACAGTGAAAGTTACTGGTTACTTTTGAGATTAAATTAATTTTTTTTTCTCCATCATTGTTTCATGCACGCACTTATCTCCAGCCCACATGCAGTTGATAAGAGCCAGAACAAGTCAAAAAGAGCTCAGACGTCAACCTTAACCAACATTGCATCAGTGATAATCATCCAAAAACATAATAGTGATTGATATTGAGGTCGTAACCAGTAATCAAGTCTATAAATGTTATTGATTATTTGGATTCATTGGCATTTTTTTGTTAAGTTGATACTATTTCCAAACATAAAGGTCCGAATGCTCATTGAAAGCATGTAATATAATTCTGGTGAAGATATACATATTTCTTATTTTGTCCTAAAATACTGGAATCAGCCTGTACAATTCTTATCAGGTGTATAATTATGATTGTAAAATGTGACCCTGAAGGCTTACAGACATTTCCATCTGCATCAGTGCTTTTATTTCCAATATTTACATACTTTGAGTTTTTAGAGAAGATGATCCTCTGCCACCACTTTTTACGATGAAAACACAGTCTTGTTGAAGACATCCTTAATGAGTTGGTAAATGTTACAACAGCAACTATAAACGCTGATGTCTTGAAGTAATTTATTACGAGGATGCCAGAGCAGAAATAGTGAGATTTTGAAATCCGAGAATTTTTTTATCAAAATCTGTCTTCTCGTTTATCTTTCTGTCTTCTCACTTCAATCTTCATCCAAACCAAACGCCTGTTTGAAGATGACAAGTTCAACACTAATGAACTCTGCAGTCCTTATTTAAGTGTAACATGTCAGAAATGTTTCTATAAAGGTATAAAGATTATTTTTCTTTGTTTCATGTGATTATAAATGGAGAACTAAATAAGCACATTGAAGACAATAACCTGGATTCTGGGAGAATGCTGGTGAGCAGTCCTCACACATGTGTAGCATTTTATAGACTAAACAATGAGACCGAGGAAGAACATCAGCATATTAGCTGATAATAAAAAAATAATTGTTTGTTGCAGCCCCCCACTTGCTTGAGATGAAACTACATTTGTGGGTTACAATGTGGCAATACCACCTCTTCTCCAGCAGGGGGCAATATTAACCAGGCAGGGAAGGAGACTCGAGGAATTCAAGAGAATATTTGAAAACCAAAAGCAGACCGGAACGAAACCAAATGATATGCTCCAGGTCAATTAAACTAGTCCAGCCAAAAGAAGACGATACACTGTGACATGGAAAGCGGCCTCCAGGCATCACTCTCCTCCAGGCATCACTCTCTTCCAGGCATCACTCTCCTCCAGGCTTCACTCTCCTCCAGGCATCACTCTCCTCCAGGCATCACTCTCCTCCAGGCATCACTCTCCTCCAGGCATCACTCTCCTCCAGGCATCACTCTCCTCCAGGCTTCATTCTCCTCCAGGCTTCACTCTCCTCCAGGCTTCACTCTCCTCCAGGCATCACTCTCCTCCAGGCTTCACTCTCCTCCAGGCATCACTCTCCTCCAGGCTTCACTCTCCTCCAGGCTTCACTCTCCTCCGGGCTTCACTCTCCTCCAGGCATCACTCTCCTCCAAGGCGGCATGCAGGAATTCAGCGAGCCGTGTGCTCACCGGTGGGGATCCACCTCACAATGTCCGACTGCAGAAGACGATGATCACGTCTTCTCTGTGAAATGCACAAAGTAAACAAACACCGGATTCACAGACAACTTTGATACGAGGTGAACTGATTGATGCTGCGCACCAAACCGCCTTTATCACATGTTTAGTCTCAAATCCCCAGTGAGAAAAAGTGTGCTCTTTGAAAAAAAGAATACAAAATGGGTTCAACACACACACACACGCACACATGCACAAACACAAACACACATACACACACAATGTAAGACTACAAGCTGCATAATTCCACAGCGCTTCCTGAGGCAAACAGGAGTGAGACTACCACACGTGCAGGATTATTATCACTGCATAATGCATTTTCACCTTCCTGGGTGAAGAGTATGTGTCATGCAATTATTCAGAACTGTAAAAAAAAACACACAGCAGAGGCAAAGACATGAGCTGTGAATAAAGACGGAGGTAGAGATGGCACCGTCTGGTTAATCAATCCTACATTTGCATATTTATTGTTGTTATGGTCCGTACCTTTTTTCTTCTGATGTCATGTAAAGTTGCTTCTAGTTGTGGAAACATTACATTAACTCAAGTAATGTGCTCAAGTGCAATTGTGGGCTACTTAATACTATACCTCCTATATGTCAGAAGGAAATATATGCCATTACATGTGTAATATCATTCATTCATTTTATAAGAGCTAGAGTCACTTTGAGGATAAAGGTTTTGCAAAATATTCCATTATCTGTAAAATACAATGTATTTAACTAAATGAACATCAACTAGTTAAAAATGTGACTTACATAAGAAGAACAAGAACAAGAACAAGAACAAGAAATAATTTATTTTAAACAAAGGACTTTGCCGAGACCCGATTGTTGGTGCCGGTTGTGGCCGACTGCACGATATTGTTGCATACGCCAAGAACATCTTATGTCATGGATACATGGCTAAAGCAAACTGGCGTAAGTCCTCGTTGCAGAGTTTTACTCTGGAATACTTGACCTGCCTGCTTCCCTCCTTAAAGGGACAGTACGCAAAAAAGTATGTGGACTCCATCTCTCCATTTATTCCCATTCTCATTCACTCATTCCAGTACCTTTGGGATATTATTGCAGCAGTATTGCCCTTTTTAATCTTTTACCATTATATTTTGGCTTTATTTGTATTTTTTAGACCAATGTTGTGCTGAGCTCTTTGTTTATATTTCTGTGTTTACAACAACAAAAAAGATCAAACCTCAATCGAGAGAAAGACTAATTGGACAACGCAAAACAATAAATGATTAATGAAGTGAAGGAATCGTATTCACATTGTTTACTGTAAGTGAGTGTTTTATTGTTCCTTCGTCTTCTTTGTTCGGCCTCTGTCTCAGCCGGGCCGTGGGTTGTCTATCAGAGTTAAGTTGTGGAGGGATATTTAGCCTCTGTGTATGTGTGTGTGTGTGTGTACGTACACCATGTGTTGACGTACCCCTATGTGTGTGTGTGTGTGTGTGTGTGTGTGTGTGTATGCGTGAGTGAAGGGTCGGGGCGGCAGCTGGCTGAGGCTTTTTTCCAGTGCACCCGCCTTGGGGAGCCCCCACTCCAGCTGTGATTGATGCGCTCCTGTTGCTGACCGTGCAGAGGCCAGAGCACAGAGACCCGCTGAGGCTGATGTTTATTTGTGGTCAGAAACCGCCTCGGTCAGGGGGGCCGGTCGTCAAACATCTTAATCCTCACCAACACAGCTCTGGGTCTGACTTTCTCCTCAGAAAGGACACATCGACTTGACTGAGACCCACTGAGCTAAATCCCTGCTGATTGTCGTCTCTGTTGTTGTTGTTGTTGTTTTTTCCCAATTATTATTAATTAATTATTATGTGATTTGGGAACTATCTATAAGAACAGCTTAAAAAATTAACACAATATTATGTTTTTTTTCCTATATTTTTGGGTAAAGGAAATAATTTCTTCATAGAAAACTAAATATGTTTTTAGAAACCTTGTTTTTCTTTTGTATTTTTTTTCCTGCTCTAAGCCAAATATAGTAGCAGAGAATAGAGTCAGAGCACTCTGTACCTTTTTTTGAGTTTCTGTGGGAAGAGTGCCAAACACACTCACGTCTCTTTGATCACAGCGGACGCGTCGGGTTCTCGGCACTGAATGAAGAATGCTTTTTGTATGTGACATTCTGGAGCACTTAAAGGAAATGATCGGTCAAAGTGCAATCAACAGGCGAAGCCGGAGCTTCATGCACAACTCCCAGCGGGGCGATAGAGGTAAACCGACCAAGTCTGAACTCACTGACTGAGGAGAGACGAGCCCGCCCGTTGTCTAGAGTCAGGTCGTGTTCAGGTGGAGGAGGGAGAGCCTCCGCGGTTATTACTGTGTTTGAGTCAACACGATGGGGATTCATAAAATGCTTGCATGTAACATATTTTTTATTGTTTATCTCAGACAATGACAACACAGACTTTACAGTCACGGCATCGCTCGTGGGATCTTCATGTTATCAAAAGCAATTGTAAATCTCACAGTGAAGACACATAGAAACAATCACCCACATGGGATTGTGCACGAGGGACTACTTTGCCTCTCCGAGTCAGTGGTGCCTATAGGGTGCAGGTTGGGTTTCAACATTGTGTGTGTGTGTGTGTGTGTGTGGGGGGGGGGGGGGGGCAATATTAGGTGTGGTGTGTGTGTGTGTGTGTGTGTGTGTGGGGGGGGGGGGTTGGGGTTTCACCCCCAGGTCATTTTGAGCACTTTTCCCAGTGAAAGTTTTCTTTTCCTATTTTCTTGGGAGTTTTTCCTGATCCGATGTGAGATCCAGGGACGTCTATGTGTACAGACTGTAGGCCCTCTGAGGTAAATGTGTATCTTGTGATAATGGGCTGGACAAAATAAACTGAATTGAATTGAACTGAACTTAATTTCCTGCATTAATTCATTCACAAAACTCAAAAGTCAGGAGCCAAGGTGACAATTCAGAAATATACAGATATAATGAGGCATTCTGCACAAATATATATTCTCCTGGAGATCGACTCTTCGTTGGAGTCAACAGACATGTGGCCGCGATTGACTCCTCCCTCCCTCCCTCCTTTCCCTTTGTTTTGGGAAAGTGTGTGGCTGTGCACCTGTTCACATCAATGACACAGGAGTTCAGTTCAAGTCATTCACAAATCGCCGGGACTTTTAAGTGTTTCAGCAGGATTTCTGCATCTTCAAAAGTATCTCTGAGAAGTCTTAACGAGAACGAAGGCATCATATTTCAAGAGAACATCGACCTCCCCTGTAGTCGAGGATGCAGCTTCTGCAGTAATACATGCCAATTTGTTAAGTTTATTGATCAGCATGATTACATTCGCTAATTATCACTCTGGATGCTCTGGCAAAGTTGCCTCTCGTAGCAAAGCAATACATATATATAATTTATACACGTATACTAGAATTACAGCTATTAAGCACATTTACTCAAACGCACTCAACAACAACGACTTACTTCTACTTTATTTGTGTATTTTTAAAGAAGCAAAAGACATGAGCTCATAAAACTGTCCCAAGAAAATGCATAAAGCCTCGGAAATACTCCCGTAAAGTAAAAATACCGCAAATGTATATACGTAAGTGCAGTTCATTCGATTCATTCAATTCTAAAACAAATATTAAGAGCAAGTTGTTAGAGATGAAACTACACAACAGTACATAAAGTAGTTAAAATTAGCTCCAGTCAGAGCAGCGACAATAAAAATGCTGAGCGTATTCAAAGGCACTATAATAAAATGATAATGTCTGCATAATAACTACATGTACTAAAGGACTTTTAATGGAGGATACTATTGTATTACAGGATCCGAGCACCACGTCCTCCACCAATGTGTAGTTAGTATGCAGAGCTGGTGCCCCCGTCTGTCTGCATGGGTGTTTGTTTTTATGGAGACCTGCCTTACCTCTCTCATTCCACATTACAGCGCAGGTTAATGGTTGACTTTAAAATTAACGACCCCTAAAGATATACGAGCTCCCGAGGTTAAAGGCGTGATGTATAATTTCATGTCATCATTACTGTTGCCCACAATCTCCAATCTAATCTCACAGCCAAAGAGGGAAAAAAAAAATATTTTATTTATTTTCTTTTTCTCCTTTTTAAAGGCTTGGTGTTATCGTGCTGTTCAATAGTTGAGCTTAGTGAGTGGTTGAAAGTGGAGATAGATAAGCATCAGCGTGGTTTTTTCTTGCCTTTAATTACCATGTTGTTATCTGAATTGACTAAATGCTTTAGGAATAAGGGGTCGGTGTGGCGGTGAAGAGATTTTTTAGCAGTGCTTTATTGATTAAGATCACACCTGGTGACAGCCGATGCCTACACGTCCTTCCAGGTTAAAATTAAGCCTCGTCCTCTTGTCGTGCGACAGTGTGTGACAGTGACGCTCTCGCTACAGCGTCCAAAACATTCAGTGGATTACCGGGAATAATAAAACCAACACCCAGCACTTTAAACTGGATGTGCCTATCTGATGCGAGGGAGGGGGAGGAGATTGATCTCCCATAATGCTTTGTCTTGATGAGACAATGAAAAATGGCCCTAGCCGGCGACATGTCAATATCAGGGCTGGAGATGCACCGGCGGTCCTAGGTTCTTATTTAATCCGTTTTTTCTTTAAGATGATAGCTCTTGTTACATTTTCACTGCCTGTCTGTCAGCTTGACATCGCAATATTCCCCCTCTCCTCACTTTCCTGCTCGGTTTCATTTATTTTAAAACGCCATTTCACACACGGCTGACTTTAACAAGGCATTATACAGCACTGAGGGAAGGTCTGGGAGATAGAATTGTGACAGATACAACATTTTTTATGGCGAAAAAAAAAGAAGCCGGAATATTGTAAACAGCAGAGTGTATAAACGTGGCGGAGTTCGCAGAGAGAAAAAGCTTCTCATGTATGTATGGATGTCATTCGCTCTCCTACTCCCTGTGGGGAACGATGTCCACTGTCAATACTCCGTTCTTTAAGGGATTACATAACAACGGCAACCGGGATAGTTCAGGCCTCATTTATTGAAAATGCAAACATTATAATTCAGAGACATTGATTACTGAGTATTGATTGTGTCGCTTGATAACAAGGCGTTATTGGTAAAAGATAAACTATGTATCATAGGCAAATATGGGCAATTTTCACCAGTAAGTATTCTGTGATTTGGTATTGTTTTCCTGCCTCGAGGCCGCGCCTCCACCCCTACTACCAAGATATAGACTCACATCTCAGCGTATTTTTAATTGTACAGTATATGCCATTAAAATGGTTGACCCTGCTTAAGCACGGGGCTAAAAATAAACATATTTTGTAAATAATGTGGCAGATCATGACAAAATCCTCTTGAAAATCCCCCATGGAAAAACAAATCTCCACCCTGATCTTCACGGTTTAGTATTTCCCCCGCTGTCTGCTGTGGTTGTAACCACCATGGCGTTTTACTGTGAGTGTGCAGTGACAGCAGGGGTGCAGTAGCTCGCTGCACCCTCCACGATGCAGCTGCGGGTGAAACATGCCGTGGCTGACATATCAGTGATGTTTATTAAGAGACGAGTCTATCAGGTCTCATAAGCCAGTTCTCGCTGGCGGCAGATCTTTTGTTTCTTTCCGGAGGGTGTCATCAATCTTGCGTGGCTGCGCTCTCCTGAGCGCTTGATGGGAGATCACGGATTCCTCCCTCCCATTGCAATGGGTTCAGTGGTGGAGGCAGGTAGATAGCACATGCACACACACACACACACACACACACACACACACACACACACACACACACACACACACACACACACACACACACACACACACACACACACACACACACACACACACACACACACACACACACACAAACAGACAGATACACACACACACACACACACACAGCCTACATGCTCTGCAGAGCACCTCCATTCTGGGATGGAAAACACGGAGGAGGGAGGCTTCATTGTCGACATGACACTGGAAATCTCTCTGTGCTGCTAAGAGGGATAGATAGCCTTGCAGATAACAAACTGTAGGAGAAAACAGAATATCCATTTTTTGTTTTGACACACCATGAGGTCTTTCAAAAAACTGCTCTTGATAAAATATCTAAAAGGTATTCAGTGCGTTGACCTTTATTGGAGTTTTTAATACTAAATAGGGAACTAGTGTCTGTGCCAGGCAATTAGGTTTGAATTGTACGATTTGGTAAACCTCGGGATACATTGAACGCGGATGTTTTTGCACTGTTATTGTAGGTTATGTGTTATATTTATGAGTATGACAAGCAAGAAAGAGTGGATGGGTTCACCCGGGGAAACCAATGTTGACTTAGCACTTGTTACTTCAAGTTAAATAAGAAAGTCGTGAAGGGGCGTTTGTGATTTATTTACTGTACGTTGTTACGCCACGTTGTTTTGTTGTAGTGTCCCTGTTGCCTATCAAACAAAAGGTCACCATGGTTGCTTGATGACTAGTTTTGACGTGTGCAATGAACAGATGCTAACGTGAAAGGTAATTTCTTTTCCTGGCCCTTGTGCTCCTCCTGAATAAATTGGCCGCTATCCTAATTGACAGCGGCAGAACGCCCCCTAGTGGTAGGAGGTTCAACAAAACAAAAACAACAAAATGTCTCTTACAGTTGTTGAGTTACGTTGTTAAGTAAAGTTGTTACGTTTTTCTAACGTTACGTAGGAACATTGTTATTTTAAAACAAACTGAGTGTTTTTTTAACGTTGACCAAATAGATGTGTTGCCTAAACCTAGCCAAGCATTAACCAAGTGTCAACTTAGTTTGTAGAAACTTACAATTTCCAAAGAATTCTGCCAACTGTGTGTTCAGGATTTTCCTTCAGCTACCCTATCTTCAATATTCTTGAATTATTTGTATGGGTGCCAGTTTGGGTAGCCTTCTTTAACTGAGCTGTATATCTCTAGACCTCAAAAGAACAAACCAGCGCATAGCATTGGACCATCTTCAAGAATAAATAAAAAAGAACACTCCATTGAGACATACAATGAATTCATCTCCTTCAAAACTTTACTCAATAAACCTAACATCCATAGAACTGTTCTGGAGCTTTTGACCCAAAAAACTATCATCATGGTAGAAGCTGATTGACAATCCTGAACAATACTTTCTAGAAAGCTCATATGCAATTGGGAACAGATGAGAACTTAAGGCAGAGATCATAATATCTAATATAATATATTATAAATTATATATATTATTCGTTGAATATTACCCCAATGATTTTACGACAAATTAAATGCAAGTTGATCCAACGAAGGTAAGTAGCTCTTGAGATGTGTGGCGGTGCAGTGCGCGCCTCTCGCCTCTAATATGAAATTGATATACTTGGCATGTAGAGGCTTGGATAAAAAGTGCCCTCTGCAGCAGCTAAAACCAAATGAAATTAGATAACGGCATCGACTCGGAGCCTTCTGCGGTGTCATAACTTGTATGTAAATCTCCGTGGCTGGGATCGTAGACCTTCATTAAGTGCGCTTTAGTAGATTTATGAAGTGATCTGTGCAGAAGTCGTTTGTCGACGCTGTTCGCTATAGACCTGGACATGATGAATATACTCCACTTGGCTCTGGCTGGACTGCTGAATCTGAAATTGGTGCTGTCCAGAGAATGCTGCTAGCTTCCAGAGCTGGATGGAGCACTCCTGTTTATTCTCCGACTCTCTACCGTGCTGACCTTTAACAATATATGCCACCACTCTTGCAAAGGGCATACATTGCTTTAAGTATTTCTTGCCATTATGATTCTTTCACAGTCTCGGCTGCTACAACACGGTTACCTTTGTCAAGAATATTAACTGTGTAACATTAAGCAGCACTCAGGGCTTCAGCTCTTATTACAAATGGTATTCATACCACATCAAAAGGTTAGTGTTCGGCCTCGATTCCTCGTCGCTCTCCCAATACTAATGAATTGAAGGGATCATTTTATACTAATTGCTTTTTCAGGATGATAATCCGAGCAATAAACTGCAAAGAGGCGTTGCGTGTCTACGGGGAAATACGGCCAAATGAAATAAACACCCGTTCACTTTTGATTTGAATCTGTTCAGCAGAACAGAAAACATGCCGGTGCCTGAGCAGAAAGAGGGAACGAGGAAGGGAGTTTGAATCAATATTTCCTATTAGAGACGCTGATGCTTAAACCAACAATGACCCGCGCTGAAAGAGGTCCAAAGCATTGTGTGTTCAGGTGTGCGGAGTAATTGCATTCTCTATTGAAAAGGCTCCTTTGATTAAAATGAAGAATAAAAGGAAAATGCAATCAGAGGGACGGTTGCTTGGGACAAAGAGTTACCTTCAAAGTTTGTCATCAAAGTTATTTTGATTAATGTGCGCCTGCCTTCCTCCAATGGAGCTACGAAAGGAATCACACTGGAACATTTTACAGGCATCGCTGTTTGGGGCTTTTTCTAAATTAAAATAGTCTTTTTTTTCCATTTTTGCAAGTATATGTTGCTTAACGTGAGCTATGTTCTTATTCATGTGTGTTTATAGCTGCCAGGTGCTGCATTGTGTTAATAGCCGGATAAAAATCAGTGAGGAAATGGCCCTCCCGCCGTTGACCCTTCCACCACCCCGGCTCTATCTGTCAAGTTGTCCTCCCTCTGACTTTTCACCCTCTGATCCCCATCTCCTGATTTGGAGTAAGAGAAAACAGACCAGCACTCCCCGAGCACATTGCAAGCCAGTTTAAGAATGCTGCAGAAATGCCTTGAAACACAGGCTCAATCAGGCCGGGCGCACGCAGAGAACTATCGCATGGTCGGAGGTGGCTTGTGGTCTCAACAAGAACGTCTCTTTCCAGAGATCCAGAATTCATGGGTTGCTTTGATTTCCGCGTAGACCTAATTTAAACAATCAAAAACTCATTAAAAACACAACAGTAAGGAGGAAAAATGTGTTGGCCCATTTCAGATTTTTGGGGTTAGCTCATAGGATATGTTTGTGTTTTAAAGAAACTAAATGTATTCTCTTTTTGTGGAAGGAAATATATACTGCAAAAACTGCATATTATTTCATTTTTCGTAAATTTTAACAAAAAAATGGAAGCTAGCTAGCTGGGCTAATGAGATTCCACATGAAACGTGGTAGATAGATAGCCTAGCTTAGTTAGCACATATTGTGAATGTCTACACATGCTGTTTTTACTTTTTAATGACTGAAACAGTGAATAAAGTCCTCTCGCTGTGTACAGGAACAGAGCTGCTCCTGGATGTCATTGTATCCTGTCTGGTGGTTCACTGTTACACTGTGATCTGCTTTAGGTTCATCTGAATGTTTCTTACCTTTTTTAATCTAATCTTTCTAAGTCAAAATGAATTCAACTGAAACAAAACAAACTAGCAAGCTGGGCTAACGAGATTCCACTTGCAACGCGGTAGATAGATAGCCTAGCTTAGTTAGCGCCGAATCCCGCTCGAAGGTACTTTTTTTTGTCATACTATAAAAGCACTCCTGTACAATTATATTTTGGGGTTTTGCTAGCATGAGCTGTGTCTCTTTCACGTGTCCAGTTGTACTGACCAGACAGACATATAGAACATTTTCATAAAAGCAACACATTTCAAATGCGTCCCAGTTTACTTCCTGTTGCAGTTCATGTGAATGACTCTCACTGACACTTAGTACACATGAACCCAAGCTGTTGCCTGGCAATGCATTTCCCTTGAAAAAGGTCTATAATCTTAGCTTTCCATACATTACCCGATGACAAGGATCAGGACACGGAGCAACACACGGAGAGGTAGCGTCAAAGAACGCTACAGGGGGAGCTTTACGGTAGAAAAAATATAGAAAACAATTTCAGTTTGACTTTAAATGAGGTGTGGTGTCGGAATTGGACTCTGGGGAGGACAAACAGCATGTTGCACACAGCATTCAGCTCTTATTCACACGCTGCATGATGTGCAGGTGGGATCTGATTTGATACCGGGTGTATATATTTTGGGTAATCTCATGTCCTCAGCTCCTTGGATATCTCTGAATCGGCTGAAGATCAAAATTTGCTGTGATAAAATGCTGCTGCAGGAGAAAAGTAAGAATGGGTGCTGTGCTGATTGCTTTCCCCCCGCCTGCGTGTCAGATAGTGGTCAGCGAGATACTCTTTAGTGGGCTTCATCCCGTCTCCACCTGCCTGCCACTGTTCATCTGTCTGCAGCTTCTCATTCTGTTGGATTGGGAGAGCGGCGAGGGGAGAGGGACTGAATGGATGAAAGCTGAGGGAGACCTCTCCTTTTAAACTCCCATCTGATAGGACAGGCACAAAGCAGCCAATCACGGTTCTGCTGATGTCAGCCTATTGTCGACACATACATTACAGGGTTACCGGGTGAGAGAAAGTAGAGGTGAGGAACAGAGGAATTAGACAGGCTACTGTGTGACCCTTCCTGGTGATTCCAGCGCTGCGGTTCCTGTGAACTCAAACCGATAGGCAATTAAATTGTCATTATTTTCTTCCTCGCCGCTTCTGCTCTTGATGAGGCGGCGACAGCGAGAAACAACTCGGGTGTCTCTTCGCCCTGATGAAAAAGTACCGACGTCTTCATTCACGGCCTCACAGCTTCTTTTTGCATTACTGTAATGTTGCAGACGTTTGCCTCCAGTGGCTCCAGGGGAATACAGTGGGAGTGCCAGTGGCCAGGTGGACCCACTGCTATATTAGACCATGTTCATTTAAATAAAGCTCTCCATAATGCCACAAATGAACTTTTATTATCAAATGCAAGTTGGTGTGCAGTTATTTTTAGGGGAGAGTATTGTGTTAAGGGCACTAGTTTGATGCAAATCAGTGTTAATATTAAGTAAATACTTTTCTGAATTCATCCTTGTCTGCTGCACTCAGATGGAAGTTTATTTGTTATCTTATTAAGAATTGTGTAGTGGCCATTTGTACAATAATAACTTTAAATCCAATTGCCACAGACGCACCGTGTTTTTTTTGGAGTTGACGCAGCCAAAAGAAAGTAAAGTCCATTTCCGTATTCCATTATTCTAATAATGTATTTACTAAACAAACAAGCAAACAAACAAGAATAACAAACAAAATGTTGACACTGCCTCTCATGTGCTGTTAATAAACCATAGCCCACCCCGGTGCATGCTGGTCCTGTGCCTACCCACACCTACATATAACCACAGGTGCCCAGTGTTACCACTAAAACAACTCAATATATTTAAATAACAATCACAATGAATTAAACTAAACTAAAAATATCATGAGAAAAAACTCTTCTAATATATCAAAATATAACCTAAATAAGCAATGATTAAACAATATTACTTTACAATAAAACTAAATACAAATGTTGAAATAAATAGCTCCAACAAATTGGTTTTCTTTTCTTTCTTCACAAATGGGAATGACAAATGTGTGTGTATCTCACATTATTATCCAATCATATCAAGATGTTTCGTGGAACGCCACTTCATCGACGTCCACGGCCGTTTTCCTTCGAGCAGTCGCCAGACAGCCGAGGTAAAGGAGCTGAAAACAGGCCGTTTACCAAACCGCTGAACAACGCCAACGTTTAGTGGAGCGCGTCTTAACCAAACCCCAAAAGCCAAAGAAACTACGTCTGCTATCGGCGGTGTACAACACGGTGCTATATTTAGCTCCTGCCACTTTCATTTTGTCAAATTAGCTCTCAGGGTCAGAAAGGTCAAAGGCCCCTGCACTCGCGGCACGGGATATTTAGATACGTGTTACTATTCATGGTATAAATAACACAACTGTGTTGGTGGTGTTGTCAAACAAAATCATGCAAACAAAAAAAATGAAATAAACATACAAAACACATCTGAATTTCCAGCACACTGCGGTGACTGAACACTTCGACAGACAGTCGGCCGGCGCTCACTCTCAGCCGCATCCGTGAGAGGAAATCGTCGGCCGAAGCATCTCAGGCGTGATGTGCCTATTAGATTATTCCAGAGACCAAACAGCGGAGCCGGGAGAGGAGGCAACGGAGAGGGTGGCAGACTGGGAGCAAAGCCTCTCTGAGCGCGGGCAATCAGGTGGTATTAGGGTCCAGCAGCTAGACGCACCAGTGAGGCAGACACGGCTCGGTGTTATAGGCCTACATGTGTACATACTCCCGGCCATCATCGCAGACACAATAATGGAAAACCAGATACCTTATCAAGCTCAACTGTCAGGCTTGAGGCCGAGCCGTGGAGATTAAGTGTGGGATATGTGTGACGGTGCGATGCTTGTGGTCGGGGAGGAGGAAGAGTATTGTGAATGTGAGAGAGAGAGAGAGAGAGAGAGGGAGGGAGGATAGAGGGCTTATTTGCAACTTCCCGAGGTTTGTTTGCCGAAGAGTCCCAACTGTATTATGTCTGCTTTGTTACGGAGACAGTGCAGCATGTTTCTTCTTCTTCTTCTTCTTGTTCTTCTCTTCTCTCCATCCTACTGGGAGATGCTTAGTGTGTTTCTTGATTGACGCTGGAGATCCACCCACTCCGGGTTGCTAATGAGAAAAGCCCCGAGGACACAGAAATTCAGCAGACATTACTCCCTGACCTTTGTGAGGTTTGCCGGGGACGCGGCGGCAAGGCGGCGGCGGCGGCGGCAAGGCGCTCATGCAGCCGCGGCGTCGTACGCGTGTCAGGCTCCTCAGGGCGGCGCTCGGGGACGAGGAGTAACACTGGGGAGCCTCGTTATGTGCGCAACATCAAAACGAATCAGGCTCCGTCCACCACCCCTCGTCTCGGGCCCCCACTGCGGGCTGCGGGGGGGAGTGTGTGGAGGTAATGAGACCATTGTGCTCCTCGGCCCCCACCGCCACCTCCACTACGAGACTCTAACAACTACTGGTGCCCCGGGGATGTCCGCGAGATAGGCAGTGGGAAGAGGAAAGAGTGAAATGGGGGGGAAAAAAAGGAAAAAAAATAGTGTGAAAAATGGAGAGAGAGACCAGGCAGTCCACCTAACCAGCTGAAGTGGAAGTTATCCTTATGAAGTGTGCATGCGTGTGTGCGTGTGTGTGCATGCGTGTGTGTGTGTGTGTGCGTGTGTGTGTGTGTGTGTGTGTGTGTGACTCATGCACTGCCAGGGGTTTTCAGAGGTCTTGAAGAAGCTGTGCCAAGCTGCGTGGAAGTTTCTCTTGTTGCCAGCAGGCGTTGAGCAGTCCAGCCTCCTCCCTCCAGTCACACAGGAAGCCTTCCTAATAATTTATGTGCATATAATCATACATTATTCCTGTTATGAACGCCAATAAATATTGCGCAGAATGATATGTCATCGTTCTTAAAAAAACTGATTGAGAGCACTGAAAAAACGCCATTGATTGGCGGAAACAAATGTCCCCGCCCTCAAAACGCAGACCGGCCAATGGGAGCGTGGCATCGGCCAAGTCTGACAACTCTGAAATCTATCTGGCTCACAGGCTTGTGTAATCGTTTGAGATCTTCTTAATCTTCAGGCTTTTTGTTGATTTGGAGCTAGTGGTGGCTAAACATTGTTTAATAGCGATACTCGTTACCCAAGGAGGTTTAATAGAAGATAAGATAATCCTTTATTAGTCCCACAGTGCGGAAAAAAAAGACGTATCTTTCTAAAATGTTATGTTTCTGCATTAAAACCTGTGGAGCTAACCGTAGCAGTTAGCACAACTTGTGGCTGTCTACACGTGCCGTTTTTGCTTTTCAATAATTGTACCAGGGAATAAAGTCCTACCTGGCTTTATAGGAACAGTGCCGTTCATTAATTTCATGTCTGGATCACCAGCTGATTTGGTGGCTCACTTTTCCACTGTGATCTGAAGGATTTAGCTTCATCTGAATGTCTCTAACCTTTTTTTTCACTGCTGTGATCAGTTTGACATCCTGAACATATCCTTGAGATGCATATTGTAGACCCATCAGTCTGCTCCTATCTAAAAACGCTTTTAGGTTTTTCCAAGTTAATATGCATTAAGGGAGTGCCGTTGGTGACGCCGTGGGCTCCGTGGTCGCCGAGCTTGATGGAACAGCAGCGGCAGGCTCACCGCCGGGTCAATTTGACAAAGACAAGAGGTTTTGATTATTGGTAGTACAGACTCAGAGAGACAATCAGCACACACATCTCCAAAGCCCCAAGCTTGTTTGTGCCAGTAGCAGACTTGATTACTGGAGGCTCTTCTGTCTGGTCTACTCACGGATAACTTGCAGCTCAGCCAAAATTCCGCAGCTCGTTTGCCAACTAAGACAAGAAAGAGAACCCACAATGCATTGCTTCGGTTACAAATGGCCTGCATTGGTTTCTGGAAAGTTTTAGAATGAATGTGAAAATACAATTTGTGTGGGTTTTTTCGGTCAGTTGATCGATTTATGCCAAAACATGTTTTAAAGACATTGTGCTCATGTATTTATTTATGCAGGATGAAAAAAGGGTTTACGGTTTCTGGATCAGCAAGTCAGAAGAACGGAAAACAACAAAATATGTCTGTGTTATCCCTATTCGTATGGACCTCACCATGAGTACAATTTCATAACATTTAAGTAAAACTTACACTTAGGAATATACATTTAAGTCTAATAATAACTATTGGAATATTCTCTCTTTCTAACTGCCATCCACCAAACACAGCGTTGACATCCACATAATTAAAAGGTTAGTCAACCTTAGTAAAAAACAAACATTTTCTCACTGCACTGTGCAGATGTTGGGCTGTTTCACTTCAATATAGAAATATCTTAATCTACTTGAACCCCAATCGAGGACAATGGAAATTGTTTTTTTGAATGCTACAAGCACAGACAAATTGATATTCAACATGCTTTCTTGGCCCGAAACATTTTGTGAGTTACTGTGGATAATGCAAAGACCTCCATGGCAGAGTTACTTCCAATCAGGACTTTACTGAAGTTCACTTCTGTTTTTTTATTTTTGTTTTCCTGTCTATTGTGACTAAAAGACAATATCACCTTGGTGACTAAGTCTTGGTATGTACTGTACAACTGGTGCTTTTGTTTTTATCATAATTAGTCGGCAAGCGTCTGAGAGGCAAAGAGAAAACATGATTTGAAAGATCTTCCCACACGGAGACGTGTTTTCCACGGGTCCGCCTCTGCTCCTCTGACAAGTCATCCGACACACAGTCTCCTGCAGTTGCATTCATAACGCCACCATTTAGACGGCAGCATCGCAGTGTATTTATTACGGTCATATGATTCCCCGCATGCAACATTTTGGTGGATGTGATGTCATGAAATCACAGAGAAAGTTATATTTCATGTCACCGCCATAATAATGTGAGCTGATTAAAAATTAGCGACAGATTGCAACAGATAGAGATGGACCTCTACTCTGTGAGTCAGTGTGGTGATATATATATATATATATATATACACACACACACACACATATATATATATATATATATATATATATATATATATATATATATATATATATATATATATATATGATAGCTTTTAATCAGGCGTGTAGGGAAGTCGATTTTTGACTTCTTCAGAGCAATACCATACCTCACCAGATCATATCATTTTAAAATACATTTCAATAGCAATTGTAATTGTCGTCATGGATAATCTGGTGCGATAAAGATAAACTAGTTCAATGTCCAGACTGGACTTTTACTTTTAAAACGTGCCTTTCTGATAGTATTGAGTATATGTTTAATTATGTTTATTAATGTAACCAAGTTTAAAACGTAGGCCTAATGACGTTTGATTCGTGCTGACAGAACACATGTAACACACTCACATGTGTTCTGTGCTAGGCTAAGTAGCTAACATCTGATTGACAGACGTTTTGCTTATGAATCATCAATTGAGTTAGCATTGAATGTGTGAACATGCTATGCGCAGAGCAAGTGACGTAGTATCTACAGTGAGAAATCACTACTGATGGTGGATAAGTCAAACAAACACTGGACTCTGAGAACTCTGTTGGCCACAATCTGTGGTTTGTGGCCCAAAGTTTGTAAAACAGAAAGTTTCCGCTCCTAAATGTAGAATATGTGCGACCAGTCATTGTCTTGTCTGTCAATTACGTCCAAATGGACCATTACTGTTGACACCAGTGGGTCTCACTATGTTGCCTTGGAAACAAAGTTGGATGCACCCGTCAGACTGAAGCTGAGTTTTTACCAGCGCAAATCCACCTTTTGCACAGAACCTGTCAAAATCAGTTTTTCCTCCCCAGTTAAAGTTACTTGCAGACTGCTGCCATACAACAGCTTATTTCATACAGATCAAAATATGGATCTTGGAGGAGTACTATCTGCTTATTAAGATGAAGGTTACGATTTCACTAAGGCTGCAGAAAACACAGCTGAATCACACTCAATGTATTTGCTTCTGAGCAGCTAATTCCAACACACCGTTGTGCTAGTTGAGATCGGCATCTGTATTTCATACATGTGTATTCTATGAGGCACGCAGGAATAATCTCAAATGCCGTTTTCTGAATGCCGTTGGGTTAAACCGGTGTTATTCCTGGGGTTCAGTCACTCATTGTGAACCCGGTAGATTTTTGGCCGCGCTCTAATTTCGGCACAAATTAAACAGGAGGATGTGTCTCCGGCAGCATGTGGCACAGCAGCTCAAGCTGTTAGCAGCTGAACAGGCGCAGCTGAGGAGCAGTCTCCCCGGGTCTCGGGGGGCTCGTGCAGCAGTCTGTCTGTCCTTACCTATTTCACTTCTTCCCCACTCTCTTTGGGGACTTCTCCTGTTAGTGTAGTGTTTGCTGTACGAGACGCGTCTGCCTTTCCATCTGTGCCCAGTTTGGGAGTGAGCTAAACTGCAGTCAATGTCACACAAGAAGTTGCTGAATTATTAAGAGTTCCAGATTTGCTGTGCACTGCACATCTTTCATCCATCTGTTGGAGGAGCATCATATATGGCAAAGTGTACCTGCTGCATTTGCCGGCAATCTGTCGCGGATCAAAATTTGATGCTGAGTACGATTGTTGTCACCGTTAGGAAGTTTGGCTCGTGGTGTTTTGACTGTAGCTTCGCTCCCGTTTTTAGTGTTCTTGCTCTATAGGTACACTCCTCTTTAAAGCCCCACTATGTAACAATTCCTACCTTAAAATAACAGCTTGAAACAAATGGTGCCGCTACAATGACTTTTAATATGGCGATGTGCGCCTCCGCCATCGGGGGTCTGTGGGCTAAATACACGACTATGTAAGATTTTTGAGCCGCCCGGTTGCATTTCGACCTGCTTTCTGTCAGTGATGACCAGCGTCACATAGTCCAGTCCACCTCACAGGTGACTTTTTATTTGCTCCGCTACGTGATGCGTAGAGACAGAGAGACATGCTGCTGTGGAGACGATCAATAACAGACGTTTACTTTAATAAAAGAACAAAGACGTCTTTAAGAAAGGGACCTGACATTACTGCTGCTGTCATCTGGAGGATAGAGAAAGTTACAGAGTTGCGGGCGGAGATTTTTTTAAATTCAAACTCAAAAGAGCCATATAAGTCACCGGAAGAGCCATATATGGCTCGCGAGCCAAAGGTTCACGACACCTGATCTATCATAACTAGGTATTTACGACACTGAACTAAACGTTAAATACCTGAAGGGGGCGCTACAAGGGAAAAACTACAAAGTGGGGCTTTAATTCGGAATATTTCTAATTATCTGAGTAGACCGAAAGCCCATCGTGCCACTTCCGCCAGATCGAGAAAGAGAGAGAAAGAGAAAAGGGACTGAAATGTAAAAATAGCAGCCCACTAACACCTTCTCAATCATCTGGTCACCTTTCCTCAAGGTGATACGGGTGTAAAGGTTAGTGCCGTATATCCTCACCGAGCCGAGGGAACATTTTCTCTCCTCCGGTTTAATCGATGCGACTTTATTCAACATGTTTTTATGGAGCGAGAAGACAATAGCTGTTGTCTTTATGTCATCTATTGTAAAGCTGAAGGTATATTATGGTATATTTGGTGTACAGTACATCAGAAGAGTAGCCTGTTCGTGGATGGCTGAAATGCTATCATGAAAAATATTTTTAAATGACTCAATATTCATCATGAGTGAGTGCGGTAGGCTATTTCTGTTTAATGCTTCCCCCCCCCAGATAACACGATGAGAAGCCACCTCATCAAAACCAAATAATTGGGACAATTAAGTTGATAGAACTGTGGAGCAAAACTTAAGTCTTCTGTCTTGTAAAATCCTACGCAGTAAATTACACTGAAAGGAAGAGCTTGCTCTCTGAGGACGTTATCAGTCATGTTTTCTGTCTGGGACCTGAAAAAGGTTTCTGATAGAACTGCCAAAAACGGACTTGAGGAATGTCTGTGAAGTAAAAAAAGTTTGAACCGAGCAGCATGATTTACAGTCTGAACCTTTTCTGCCCCTTTTAAAAGGCAGAGTTCCCTTTTTGGTTCACTATTTGTCCTCCGAGTTTCTGAGACCCGCTGACGGCCTTTTCCTCACTGTGGGATCGCTATACATGAAATATTCGCAACTCAACATCTACTTATAAATTAAATCGAATTTTAAGTTCCGAAAAAAAACCGCAGAATGTTAAAAACCGAATGCATCTGCAAAATGAGAACAAACACTTTTAACTTTCCCTGACCGTAACCAGCTCTTTTGTACTTTTTCATCCTCTCGATGGCTAAGTCTGATGCCTCGAACAGATGCAACAGATGCAACATGTTGACTACAACATCCCATGTCAAAACACTCTTGTTTTTTTTGCAGTTGTCCTGCCCATCCTCTGCTCCCTAGGGAGTCATTTTACCAATTCGGGATCGCAATTGGCATCACTGCAATTCTGCTTCATCACCAAAGAAAATTCAACTTAATATAGTTGTCATTTCTGTGTTATTGCTGTAGCTCTACGAAATGCTGATACTGTTCATGGTATTGTGCTTCAGTGTGTTGTGCTGGGTGCCTCCCAGTATGCAGGCGCTTCACTGTGTTCTGGAGCAGACTTTTTGTACTTGACATTTCCATGATTCATGCCTGGTGTGATGGCTGGCCTGGGGGCCCACAGAACCTTTACTGAGACAGAACCAGGCTGCATTTGTCTGCATGGCCAGATAGCTTCATCAAACCAAAGCACACTGTGTGTGTGAGTGTGCATGGTGTTCCTAATATTTTGTCTTTTAATGCTAATTAATTAGAAAACAATGTTGAAGGATCTGTTTAGCTCCATTGTCTGAAATCATATTATCTTGTATAATTAATAGTTGTTTTTTTGTTCTGGCATGGTGTCATTGTTAGTGAACTTTCTTTCTTTCCAGAACTTGTTTTTCAGAGCGCTACTCAACACTTTTTGAGAAACCCACGCGGCGTATGTTCTCTCTTCATGTTTTAGAGAAATCATGAAGTCCGCTCCGCATGCATATGTTTTAGTGCTTTGGGGAAATGATAGTGGCTATGAATAACAAATACATGCAAGTCAGTGCGGTTGAAAAGCGTTGGCTTTGTTGCCGTTATTAAAGCAGTGGTGGTAGCAGGAGAAATGGGCCAAAAGTATGCTGTTGATCTTTCTGTGAACAGATATCAAAGCCTGGACAGAAAACGAGTGGTATAAGTACTGGGGGACGACAGAGGGGATCCCTGGAGCAAACAGAGGGTGAAGATGAAGGGATACGGAGGAGATGAAAGAGGGAAAAGACAAGAGAGGCGGCGAGAAAACAGAGGAGGAGTGCGAGGGAGAGCCTGTGTGCCTTTGTATGCATCTGTACACCAGTGTCTGCTGGAGGAAGGACTTCAAAGAGCCAACAGAGCAAAGACTGCTTCTCCTTTTCACTTTCTTTTTTTCTCTCTTTTTTTTTTTTCTTCACCAAAGCTCCTCTCCGTGGATCCCCCCTCACCCCCCCCCCTCACCCATCCTCCCCTCCCCTTCTTCCCTCTCTGGTTATTCATCTGTCTCTCCTCAAAGGCAGCCAGGCCTATTGGATTCTGCAGGGCACCACTGACATGAATATTTCTGCTGCATCAGAGACATTTGCTGCCATTGCCTCATAGTGCTTCAACGGTAATTGAGGCCATGATCGCAAAGTATATTGACTGCAATATTGGCTGCATTATATATATATATATATATATATAATAATAATATATACAAATCTATATATATAAATATATAAATGTATCTCTCTATATATATATATATTACATTATATATATATATATATGTATATATGTTGTATATATATGTGTATACATCTCTCTCTATATATATATATATATATATACACACAATTAAACAAAATATATATATATAATGACTGCAATGTCTACTGATGTCTAGTGTAGCTAGTAAAAGGGGAGCTTCTGAGATAAAAATGGTTTTGCATTTTGTTTTTCATTGGAGGTTTTGTATTTCTCTGACTGTACATTTATCAGGGAAAATCCTCAGGAAGGTTGTAGTGGCAGAAATAAATGTATTAAATATAGGCTTAACAAATCAAACCGGATTATTAGAATAAAAATCAAGCAATTAGGCTACTATGAATAAATACATGTGATTACCAGATTACGGTTGCAGTTTTGAAAACCTGATAAACATTGTGAACTGAAACAAATCCAAACAAAAATGTAGCAAATTAAAAAAACAGTCCGACTTACTGATTCAGATTTTTTTAATTCCCATTTTCTTTCAAACAACTAACATTTTAAACACGGCTCCAGAATGAAACTTTATCTTTATACTTTGTTGGAGTCATCTCCAGTGTCTTCAGACCATCCTACCTCACCCCTTGGACATAACCTAATTTAAACAAATCACAAATGCTCATTGGAAGTATTGAGAGTATCGCATCATCATCACATCCTCAGTGTCTAGACCTGCTGTGGGTGTTGACGGGCCTCTTTCAGAGTGTCAGTCTTCAACTATGTGACTGATTTACTTTCCTCGGTCATGGAGGGAGTCTTTTCCGACGCCATCATTCTGATCATGTTGCGCTTTGAAGAAGAAGAAGATTCCCCCGGAGGTACAAATGGCTACGCGCCTCCTTAGATTGTGTTCGGGGAGATGAGGGGCGGCGGGGTGGAGTGTGTTGTCGTCGTTGTGCTTATATGCATAGAAAGAGAAGGGGGACACTTGGGGGGGTCGGGGGATTTGAGGAAATAAAGATGTGCTTACAGGCATAGGTGAGTGGGTACAACTAGTGCCTGCTGCTGTCATGTGAGGATATGCTGTCAGGGCTCTGATGGAGCTCATAGTTGTCTAATTTTGACTGGTTCTCCTTAGCGACACACTCAAAAAGTATTTGTGTCTCCCCGTCTCAAAGCTGGGAGGAATTTCTTTACGTCTCCTACTCGACTCAAGAGTCAAACGCAAAGCAGGAAAGTCACGACGTAAGTGGGACTTGAAAGGGTGTCACAAACAATTAACTTTCCCGAATGTTAAATTAATATGTCTGGGTATTCAGAGCGTCTTGTATTTGGCACACTCGCTGATATTTGGGGAGAGTTCTAAAGAGCAAGCGTGGCTTGATTTCACGGAATGAGCAGTTATTTTTCACATAACGTCACGGTTGCGTCGTCGACTGAACAATGTTCTTCTTCGGGATACTTTAGCGGTTGCATCAAAAGTCGGATTGCGCGTCAATAGCCACGCTTCCCACTGCTTCTTCTTTCAGCGACTTGTCAGCCGTCCCAAGATGCAAAGTTGCAGGAGAGCGGCGTAGACGATAGATCAGAGGGCCTCTCGGGCGTCTCAATACTGCCCTTGTTCAAAGAGTTTGACAGATAGATCCTCTCCCATATATTTTTAGAGCACCCAAAGGACTTCGATTGGTTTGCGAGGGCAGTATATTGGCCCTATGAACTTGCTTTGAGCCGCTGGTTGTCAAGGTGAAACACTTGCGCTTCATTACATCGCACATGCCCAGATTGTTATAATATTGCAAATCCATGCCGATGGGGCTCATCACCGCGGCGGATCAACAAAGGGGACGGGCCGTATAGCACGAGTGCACAGTTGTTAACATTTAGAGGGGGGGGGGGGGGGGAATAGTTACGAGCATATAAAATTTGATTGCCCCCTTTAGAGAACTTAGCAGCAAGTGTAAAGTTTGCACTCCGCGGGATCAATGGCTCCCTTTTTCTATTGTACACTACGTCTCAATATCCGTCTGCTACTTTCTCTCTGGTGGGTTGTAGATCTGAGTTCATGTTGAAGTAATAGCTGCCTCTCTCAGAAATACTGTCTTTTGATGCTTCTCACTTTAGATCCACAGTATATTTATTATGGTGGGGATGCTGTAAAACATATAGTGTGAGAGTAAGGGAGACCTCGTCCTCGTTCCTGATATCAGCCCCACTCAAAACATTAGTAACAGTGTGTGAAATAATTCCCATTGTCTACAGAGTGATATTTATTGTATTTTATGGCACGCACGTGTCATATTCATGAAGTACATCAGTGCAGGGTTGATAAATGAAGCCCTGGGGTTTTGTATAAAACCAACGACCACATACTCAACCTGGGAACTACCGATTCCACACTGTGTACATGTCCCCCCCCCCCCCACCCCTGTGCGGAGCTTGTAAAGCTTTTATTTGGGAAGGTATGGCTGTAATTAGGAGTAAACACAAAGGCAGTTTGAGAGAGGGGGTGGGGGGTGACGTGTTAATGGGTTGATGTGTGGAGAGCTAATCACTGCTCGGCCGTTAACCACAAGTCTGCACCACTGGGCTCGTTCCAGGGGTTAACTAAACTGAGCCGTGACACATGGCTGGGCTTTATGGGGTCCAGGCAGGGAGAGGAGGCCCACGGATGACGCTAAAGAGCCCATAATAATGACAGCAATTACCACAATCCGCTTAAACGAATGGGAGCGCGCCGAAACCTCATCATACTCTGATCAGATTGGCCCTAATGAGATAAAGATGCCAATTAATCCTGTGTTAATTGTCGTGGCGCGTTCTCGGAAAACACTGAAATATGCACATGCAAATGCAGGACGGGCCCTGCTGCGCCGTCCAGGATTCAAAACTGCAAAACACCGAGAGCGTATTTACATAATGATCATGGTGATGACGGTCGTGTGGATAATGATGATGATGACGATGATGCAGATGAGCGTTCATATCTGGGCCGTGTTTACGGTACATTTTGAATGATGACCTTCCCAAACTGATCCCTGGCTGTTCTTCTAAATCTGAGCGTGGAGCTACCACAAGACAGAGAGACATGCCCAAAGTCGGACTGACATTCGCATTAAGGTAATGTTTGGTGACTGATGCCGTCTTCTAATGATTCAGAATGGCGGGTCGGGTAACCTCTCTCTACACTGTGTCCGAACCCCAAAGTGCTGAGATGACACTGTACAGTTGGTGACCTCATTATCGCTATTACTGCAGTCAGGAAATTTATAACATACATGTCTGTGATGACAAATTCTATAAATCACTGCATTAACTCCTGCTCAGAAGTCCTCTGCTGTAACATTCTCCTCGGCGCCGATGCCACCGTGATCCATTTTCTTTCATGTTCTCTAATTGCCCTCCTCATAGTTTTGCTCTTTTTCTTGCCCGTGTTGACGTGCCGTAATAGTCGGTCCATCTAAAGTGGCTGCGTTGTCGCTTCTGCCATTATACGGGCCATTTTCATTTCATCTGCAGAGGTCCTGGCTCCTCACCACAGTGACAGCATCCCCCTAAATCATCCTCATGTGTAATTGCTCCCTACTTACCCAAATGGCTATGGCCTTCTCTATCTGCCTAAGAGCATTTACTCAGGCTTCTCAGGAATTCATGCTCCTGGTTCAATGCTCTTTGACTAGTCCTTTATGCCGAACTCGGTGTCACTTGCTTCATTACGATCATTCATTGTAATGTCAACCTAAATGTGTTGTTTTGCATTATGTGACTGTTGAGGGAAAACCTTGAAATATTCATGTTTTACCTTGAAGGAAAACAAAGACCTCTATGGATGAAGATATTTATACGCGACTAGATTCATGAAATCTTGAGAAAAAACTATCACTATTACAATCTTTGGTTTGCAATTTTGGATCTGCGGTCATCTGTTCCATCAAATTAAACAACACTGAACTGCAGCAAAGTGATGTCACCAAAAATTGGTTCAGCATGGCAACAACAACACACCATGATGTCAGCAAAACTACGATAAAGTAATCGTTTTTTTATTATTCTCCAAGAGTAATATATCTAGTCCCGCCCTACTGTTCTGTGATCGGCTAGTGCTGCCTCCCATGACTACACATCGTACTCTCCTACACGGTGACAAGAGCACGGACAAGAGGCTCTGGTGTTGATAAAGTTGTTGATTTCACTCATTTAGCAGCTGGCTGGTAAACTAGCTAGCTATCTCATTCCACCTTGATTTCACGCTACACTGGCTCCAGAAAATGGGCCAAACAAAGTTGTCACTCATCTGTCACAACTCGTTTAGCTGCTGGCTAGTTAGCTAGCTAGCTAATTTTTCTTTCATGCTGCACTGGTTCTAGAGATTTTGCGCAAATGAGAGAAGTTTGCCTCGGCCAAAAGATCTCCCTTCGTTAAGTTTGAGAAAACATCATCAGTGTCAGGACTGTTGTAGCCAGAGAGAGAGAGAGAGAGAGAGAGAGAGAGAGGACCCCAACGCCGACAACGTTCCACAGAAACTTTAATCTTCCTAACTTAGGAAGTTAGGTAGGTTAATCATACAAAATAACAGGTCAAACACGCACAATCACCGTGTGTCTAAACGGTAGCTAAAGACCAAAACTGGGGAATAAGACCACATTTACACATAGCCGGGTATTTACAGAAACAAATATTTCTGCCCCTCCGTTTTCAAAAATAACGTTGTACACACAAGGTTGTTTTCAAAACAGTTTCTGTTTATATGAACCCGCATAAATACGCCGTCCGCATACGTCCCATAGGACGCTCTCATGACGTGAAGCATCTTTAGTCGCATACTGTGACGTTTGACAACCTAAAACTCTGTTTGACCTCGTTCACACGCAAACACAAAAACAGAGTTTTCAGAAATCTCCACTTTGGCCAGAGTTTTTAGAAATGACCGTTTTCCGTAATAAAACCTCAGTTTTTGTGTAAATGAAAGTCCAAAACCCATGAAAATATGTGTTTTCCCATCGTGTAAACGGGGTCTCAGAGACACAGGGTTAAAATACACAGGGAAGGTGCAGGTGATTGGACACAGGTGGAAACAATTAAGGGACAGGGCAGACAATCAGGGGGACAGGAAGTGCAGGGAAACAGAGGACAAGGGAGACGGGACTTCAGATCCTGACAATCAGCTCGTGCAAAAATGAGCCGAACAGTCGGGGCAACGAATAGGACAACTAGCCAATCACCGCCCAGTAGGGCGGGACAGAGGCACGTTGGTCAAAGCTGAACCAGGAAGTTGAGCTGTAAGCTGGAGTAGAGGTTTAAAATAGTAAGTTTGATTTGTAATCATATATACTCTTCTCGGATGTTTATTCTTCCATAAATGACATACATTATATTATTATATACATTGTTACATACATTTACTACACCTGGAGATTTGTTTTCAACATGACTGCCCATGCTTAATGCCCTGGTTGACCTACTGTCGACAATATCCCTCCACATTCCAAGATATCAGGAAATATTTTGTTGAGTGCAATGTTACATTAACAGATGGAATCGATGGTAAGACCAACAACAATAAAATCTTGCATGTTTTAATATTAGAGGTTGCAGAGTACCATTTGAAATGAAGTGTATCAACCACTGGTGGGAGCAAATGCAACTAGAGTGGTTCCTCTCAAATTAAGTATTAAGTACGGGATGAAAAGATTAATTGCAGTCTTTTTTTTAATTACGACTACTGAAGAAGACAGTCAACAACATGCATTCTACGACTAATCCCATGGTCAAATATGTTTTCGCACATTGTGTGAAATACACGTATGTACCAGCTTTAGTCGTTGATGCATCATTTTCTTTGGATTCCTTCCAAAGGTGGACTCAGAGTAAAACTGCTACCCAGACGGGGGACAACCTCCTGTTACTCGCATAAGTATTTTTTGATTTTGGCAACTGTAATATTGTCAACGTCGCTTGTTGATGCCTTCGAAACGGTTACAGATCACCGATCTGAACTGCTGTGGTTAAGGTTTGTTTTGGTGAAAGCACACAAATGACATGGTTAGGGTTCCTGCTTTGGCTTTCTGGTCACAGACAAAAGACACAAACATGGTCACATGGTCACAAATTGGAAAGCACCGCGTCTTTTTACTTAGAGAATGTCACCTGTCTCATTTTTTTGGCGGTATAGTCGCAGAGGTAACTACAAATATATTAAATGGCTATAGCAGAAAGAAAATGCCAGACATAAATAGCTTCTAAAATTGGATCTGATGTAATGAAAATCTTAAGGATTATTACTCCTGTCAAGTTGACATATTGGAGATTCTGGCCTGGCAGCAGTGATATTTGCCTTGTATTTGTATTTATTCATTAGATAAAAGGTGACGCCGGGGAAGAGACAAAGATGACCCGAACACGCACTCGCATGCGCACACACACAATACGTGGCGCGCACACAGCAGCTGGCAGATTGCGGCTATCCCATTACAATGATAATGGCCGTGTCCGTTGTGATGTCCCACTTTTTAATTTTGATTTCGGGAGGTGAGTGAAGTCATTATGTTGCAGCCCTCGCTTGGTTTTATGAACAATCCAAAGCCCTCGAGACTCCCTCCTCTAGACAAACAAACAGCCACACGTGTATAATAGATAAGCACACACACGATCACGAGCACACACACACACACACAGCGAGCCACTCCCCTCCCCCCCAGTGATTTGCCCTGCCATTAGGCCGGCGAGTTCCAGAGGCGGCTGAGCGAATGGGGTGTCCCGGACCCACTCAGCGTCAGAAACACATCACTTAACCCTGACGCTCTCGCTCGCTTTTGCTCGGCATGAAAAGCCAAAAGCCCTCTCCAGTTAGGCCCTGCCTGTCTTGCCTCTATCGATTTTGTGACAATGGGAAAGTCCAGCGTCAAATCAAGTAGCAAATCATTGAGAGAAAGTTTCAATTGTTTTTTTTTCTCCTTCTCTTTCCTTCTTTCTTTTTTTCCTCCTCCTGAAATTAAAGGCTACAGCGGATTCCGCTGTGTCCTCCCCTGCTCCGTCCTGTCAGCGGTAATAGGCTGATGGGCAGAGGCTACACGGGGAGGAGAAGACGTAACGAGCACACGGGCCGAAGCCTTTTGAAAAGCCTGCCAGAATAGCTCCGAAATGTTCACAGCTATCATGGCGTTCATCAGTGAAGCATGTAGCCAACTGTAATGTGCACATAATCATACAATTAGAGACCGACTCTGAGCAATCTGTCACACACACAAAAGGGCCTAAAAATAATGAAAATAAAAATAAATGCAACAACAACTCGAAGTAAAGAATAACCCGTTAATATTTGCCGTGGGCTCCGATTCTAAACCTATTTGTGCCCATTTGATTATTTGTCACCCTCACACGTATATATACCGGCACATAATGAGGAATGTGGGTTCAGCGGTGATTGGATTAGTTGAGGTTCCACGTCTTTTGACTTCCACACACTTCTAATGGAGATGGAACTGGCTTTAAAGTGATTACTGTCTTATTTAATCATTCCACAAAAATGTGCTCTAATCAATTCTGCGAGTGTGCAGCCAGATGTTTGGAGTTTCTGTAATTGAGTTATTTCAGTCAGACAAACAGAGACGTGTTTGGTCTAATTAGACTCCGTTGTCAGGGAAATCAAAAATTCTTCAAGCGGGAGCTGAAAGCTTTTAATATGCTATTGAGTGATGTATCATTTTTAGAATTAATTTCTGATGCAATAAAAACTTGTCTGATCTTTGGATGTTCCTGTTCATCAAGAGCTGTCAGTTATTTCTGTCATAATTCTCTCAGAACAAACTGTTTGGAACGCGCGTTGTTTGTCTCCGTTTGATCGTCCCAGAGCAATCAGGCGGTTACAGATATTTATAGCGCTCTTCCTCAATCTTGGATGGAATTAATATTTGTGCGAATGAACGGGCTTTCTACTTTTGTCGGCGTATATGTGGGGACACGGATGATTTGTGTTGTTGTGATGTATCTGAGCGTCTTATAGCGGCCTCTCAATTTATCCATCTATACATACAAATGGCTTCGGAGGGAGACCGTCTTTATTTGGATCGGAATAACAGGCTGTTTTTGTTCCTGGCAGCTCTTAGCCTGTGAGAGCGACTTCATTACCCCCGTCAGACCCGCCAAGCACATTGGCTAATTACTCAGTCAGACCAACATTGGCAGGTAGTTGCACACATATTGATCAAAGTGCTTAAGGCTGGGCTCTCAAGCAGAAATTAATCAGGCATTATTTTATTTTTTTCGCTGAGAAGAAAATATATGAAATCTCAAACTGCTCCTTGTTTGGTGAGATGTTGATGGCGCAGTGTTTGCGAAGCAATATTTTTTTGTTGGACCAAGGCCCTGAACTTAAGATGACTTTGGAAAAAAATTAATAACTGCATTGACGCAGAGACATACAGGGTAAGGGAGGCGCTCTAACCTCTAACCGTCCAGTCACTGCGTCAAAAATTCACAGATTTACAGATATCTCTAATAACTGAGTCCAAAATATCCAACTGTCATAGTAAAACACCACAAACTGTTTTCACTGATAATACCATGTAGCCAGTGTATATTATAGCCACAAGCACTGACTAAGTGTTTTTGAAAACAGATCAAATTATATATAAAGAAAAGAAGAAAAAAAAACTTTAACTTTGGGTAGTTTCTATTTTCCATGTACTGTACACTACTTCCTGCATTAATCCCACAATGCAATCACATTCTGTGGATGCACAAATTACATCATAATTTTTGGCACAGATATTCACACAGTCACACAACTTGTAACCTGCATTCAACCAAGGCACACTTAAACATTATTGGTCAACAAACAGAAACCAAAAAATCGTGGAAGAGTATCTTTTAAAACTCTACATCAAAATAACCATCTCAATTATTACCACACTTTAGCACAGCTAACGTTGACTCTGCTTGTGTGAGCATTCATATAATTCAAAATAACCTTATTGTCCAACTCAAAATAAGCTAGAAAATAAGCTAGCTCATTCATTGTAGCGTTTTGCTAACGGCTGAGTCGGCGCTTCTGTTTTGAAAAACCCGAATAAAAACGCAGATGCAGTCGACCTTTTAACAGCTGAGAAACAGATCTAAATGTCTCTTTAGGGGACGGTTAAATTAAATGTACTCACATTTCACGTGTTTAAGTTTATGGTCAGTGTCAGAATTTGTGGGCTTTGTGCATCTGCCTCGATAAGCAGAGTGATGAGTTCTAGCCTGCGAGTTTGGTTAGAGTCTGGAGTTAAGATGAAATTACCTGCTATGTGGGGCCCCGTGGATTTATCTGATGTCATTTATGTATCTTGGTGGGCTGCCAAGAAGCCCGGATTAAAACGCACGTCAGCAGCGTGATTAACGGATAATGACAGACCCAGGTGTCGATATGTTCTGCGCCTCAGATTTGTGGTGTGGGCATTATCACAAGCTCAGGCTCAGTATATCATCCAAAGGGAGTCGGGAGGGGAAGTGTGGTGAGAGAACTGCACGGAGGCCACAAGTGTGGAGCAGTGGAAGAGAAGAAAGACAATAAGGAGAGAAGATTAGCGGCTACCCGGAGCTACGAAGGGAACTTAATTATCATTTTCTCGCAGCGACACTAAATACCTTTCTTTTCCGTCTGTGCTGTGCTGCTGACCGGGACCTGTGACCTGCCCTTGGTCTCTGATGATACTCCCCTGGTCCCCTGCCTCAAGGCTGCCGAGCGGGCGGCGCGGCCGGAGCCAGGCCTTGTAATTCACCGGCTTCTAGATCGCCTGCCACACTGTATTGATTTTTGTTTCCCCAATCTCCAGGAGAGAAGCAAAGAAAAGATTAAAAACACTGTCAGTTTGAAGTTGAATAAGAATCCTGCACAGGGGAGATACCTTAGAGAGCAAGGGGTCACAGCTGAGGTACGTATATCTCTTCATAGGTCCAAACCTTCATCGGCCTGAAATCCAATTATCAGTACATAGAAACGGAGGAGGGCCAAGAATTGACCACAGTCATTATTATGTACATTGTATCATCCCTAATGAATGTAGCAGTCATGTATGTATGAAGCAGGCACATTGCAAATAAGATTGAGCTATAGTATAATATTCTATTGATTATCTACCTTCCGGTTTAAAGCATTTTTAGTCCTATTAAAAGCTTACAATTGAAATAATGTGTTAAGATTACTTTGTGTTGAAATGGTTCAAACTAAGTATGAAACATATAGTTCTGTAATTTTTCAGCATATTGATTCATAGAAAATTCAGTCTTGACTAATGCAATCCTGTTCAGTCTTATTTTATATTCAACACACTGATTTTGCATCATCCTCACATCTTTATATTTAAAAACATTTTGCAGTTACATTTGACATTTCTGGAAATTTCCCTATTTATGTTTCAATTCTTAAGCAAGATAATTAATCGTTTTTATTTTTAAACAACGGCTCGAATAATTATATATAATATGAATTACAGTGAAAAATCATAGGCTGTAAATAATAAGGAGACATAGTTACCGTGACATCAACCACTGGTTGGTGGACTTCCATTAAAAGCTTCAAACTCAGCATTCGTAATCTCAGTTCTTTGCAACCACAACAAGATGGTGGCGCCATGTTCAAACAAACGCACAGACATTTAAAAAAATGTACGATTAACTTCCATGAACTTAAAACACACAGTGAGAGGGTTACATCTTTAACCGACAGCTCCCAGACGCTGGATATCTACCTGTCAATCTCAAAGTAGCCCCGCACTACAGCACACTTCTGTTGGTTTCCCTTTTCAGACCTGGACATTGCCGAATGTGACAATCCCACAGAGAATCACCACCAGACTGAAGTTCCCCTCAGAAAAAAAGCCAGATATTTCTCTCAGGAGGTGGAGACCAAAACAGAGCTCCAACTGTCTAAGGCCACATTTACACATAGCCAGTATTTACATAAACAAATATTTCTGCCCCTCCGTTTTCAAAAATAACGTTGTACACACAAGGTCGTTTTCAAAAAAGTTTCTTTTTATATGAACACGCATAAATACGCCGTCCGCATACATCCCATAGGACGCTCACATGACGTGAAGCATCTTTAGTCGCATACTGTGACGTTTGACAACCTAAAGCTCTGTTTGACCTCGTTCACACGCAAACACAAAAAATGAGTTTGCAGAAATCTCCACTTTGGCCGGAGTTTTTAGAAATGATTGTTTTCCGTGATAAAACCTCCGTTTTTGTGTAAATGAAAGTCCAAAACGCATGAAAATATATAAGTTTTCCCATCGTGTAAACGGGGTCCAAATCAGCAGTCGGCTTAAATAAAAGGTTGTATTGCTCAAACAATCCCATAGAACAGCATTATTAAATGTATCACAGTGCCGACAGACAGTCTTTGCAGTCAACTCCCAGCATCACGATACACACACTGACTGACTGTGTGTGTGTGTGTGTGTGTGTGCGTGTCCACGTGTATAGCTGGCATTTTGATCATGGCAGTCTGGGCCCTTTTCATCTCTGTGGTGTTGAAAAGGCTCCTTACAGGCCCTGACCGCACATGAAATGTTGTCTTATCAGCTGGGCATGAGTTGCCATAAGACATTAGGGCTGGCACATTTCTCCGTCTCCCCTCCCCACCGATCCCCATCCACTGGAAGGAGATCACAAATACAGTGCTGTCACTCCCTGTCCGCTCTGTTTACTTGATTTCTTTCTATCTATGGTCAAAGCAAGGATGTCAAATCAAGTCAGTCTCTATGGATGTCTTTTATATATTATCATATTCTTTACTTGATTGCCATTTTTTAATGGAGGTCAGCTTCCTTTCCAGTGTACAGATATCATTTGAATGCCAAAAGTATATTAAATGTATATACACCCAGACTTTTACAGTAACACAGTCTCTACTTGGGACATTACAAACACAGGTGATAACTCTAATAAAAGATGACAGAAGACATAAGAAAACAAATTACCGGGTGACAATTTCCTCAGATGCTGTCACCCAAGGTTCAAATGGCAAGCACCGCGTTCTATTATTTATTGAGTTAGTTGATGAAATGTCATCTTTGATGATGTGATGTTCACAGGGAAGGCTGACGTCTAAGAAGTTTAACTGACACGCATCGCCGTAGCCTTGCCAGAAACACGTACTCTCCTTTAAATATTGAAGGCCTACATAAGGAGGAACATGGAGTCCTTTGTGCTGCCTGTCATTATTATACACATGTCGGCTGGTGTAAGTTAATTGGATGGATGGCCCTCTTTTTTTTGTATGCTGATTAAAGGAAATGGGTTACCTTTCCTGAGTGGATTTTTAATTTAGGTTTCCCAGATGCACACTGATAGAAAACAGTTCTCTATTGTCCTTATGTGCAGTGTCTTATACCAGTTATGTAGTGTACATTATTTGCTTAGGAATCTTCTAATATGCATCAATAGAAAGAATGTGGATTATTTTACTTCTTGTAATATTGACTTCTGGTATTTCGTTACACCCTCATTCTCAGGAATTTGTGGTAAATGTTACAAAAACCGTCAGCATAAGAGAGCAAAAGGCAATAGACAGGAAATACAGCACCATGCAAATCCTCCAATTTACAGAGCATGATATTGTATTTGTATGTTATTCATAGGAGTTTGCCCTGAGGCGACTTCACAAGCTTTAAGTCTTCCACAATATGCCGGGCCTCCTCAAAGGGCATATTAGTGTTTGCTGTTGCATATTAATTTAGCATCCGGAATGACTGCCTGGATACAACCCACTGTGCTCCTTTATGCCTTCTTCTTTCGCCCTGAAGGGGTAATATCGCCAGATTATGAGCCCTGTGCGTTATATTTATACATCCCCCTCTTTCTACTCCTTTTTTTTTATCTCAAGCAATTATGTCTTTCACCCCATCAATCTGTCACTCAACATCCACTTATACCCACCACGTTGCTTTGCCGGGAGACTCGTCTGTTCGCTCTCTGCTAAAAGACTTGACTTTTTGATCTGATCTTCATTTGATTTCCTGTACATGATCAGCTGTGGTTAGAAGAATGAAGTGGGATTTGTTAAAGTAACTGGAAATTAAAAAATAATGTATCCTTCTAACTCGGTCATATAGGGTATTATCTACATCATAGTAAGCATTTAAAAATGTGAAATTAGTTTGAATCGATGATTAAAATATTTCTATTTTAAGATTTTGTCAATGTTCTTGATATTGAGATTTGACTAGACAAGGTAATGCGTGTACATTTTATTGCAAAAATAACACGATTAATTCCGTGAACACGTCATTTGTCCCCAACTGGACTGCATAGTAGCCCTTTTGCAGTTAGCTAGCTAACGATATATTAACTATGTTTTACCCATCCATCCACCATCCCATCATGCTGGGTTTACTTTGGTTTAATTAATAAGGGACAGTGCACAATAATTAAAAGAAATCTGTAAATTTGCCAGTTAGGCAAGAGGCTATATTTAATCTCAGGTCCTGAGAGGCAGATGTCATAAAACAAACTTAAAAACATGAGATTACATATAAAATGTACAGACAAAGCAAATAAAATAGGGCAGAACTAAAAAACCCTTTGCAACGCTTTTGCAACCCACATTTCCCCAATAATCAACTATAACTATTCTTTAAGGTTATCTAACTTTTAGATGTTGCTAACATTTTGCCGTGTTGAATTGTGGCTAACATTACGGTTATTTTTCATGATTTTTGTCGATGCCTCCTGAGTCAATTAAATATGCATTTTTATAATTGCAGTGTCTTAAAGTGTAAGTTATTCAGCGTGAAATCAAATCACCTGTGGTACACAGTTGGACTGACACCGCTGAAAGAGAAAAGCGACACATTTCCTTTGTTGCTATTAGCCGAAAGCTACGTTCACCATTTACATCGTTCTCAACAGTCTCATTGAAGAGTTATTTTCTGCCATGTTGACGTGTCTCCATATGGCTGTACAGGTGTGAGGGGAGAATATGCGAGGGATTTATCACTATACTGTACCACAGCGGCACTAGTTATTCTTGTTCGTCCCGTCCTCTTTGGTGGAACACGAGGGGCTCGGGGAACGCGCTGAGCGGAAAATGTGCGAGCGGAGGATCAATGGAAAAGAGGCATAAAATGTACGTGTGCATAAAAGAAGACAAACCGCAAACAACAAATACAACCTGCACACACCTACACATCACAGAACACGCACGCGCGCATGCAAACATTATAAATACACAGCATAAGCCCAGGTGGATTTGGTGCAAGCTGTTTTCACTGGCAGCAACCACCCCCCCCCACCCCCCCCCCCCCCCTCTGGATCCCCATCCCAGCCCTGTTCAGCAAAGCTGTCACAGCGGCAGCACTCATAATGAAGGGTAAAATATTTTATTCAGATTTATTAATTTGAAAATGAAGCATGCCTGTCGACAGAGGGACAGTTCTTCTCAATCTGTCAACGCGGAGCCACTCGGCGCTGACACCAGGATTCATTTGTCTTGTCGGCTCTGACAGTCGGATTCTCCCAGTGCTCTACGGAGAGGGATCGCCCAGGGATTTTTTGAGCTGGATAAAACACATTCCGACAAGGAACAGCCTCTTTATTAATGCAAATTAGGCCAGAAAAATTCCAGCAACAGCTACTTGGCTCCAGAGCCCTGGCTCCATTCTCTGTTATTTTTGGAGGGGGGGTTGGGGGATTGTGTTAATAAAAGCAGCCTTGCAGTGTTTGTGGGAATAGGGCCTTCAGGAGGACCTGTCACAACGCAGCTGTGACACTATCCACACACATGGGACCTAGGCCACATTTCTGGAGTCTTTCCTGCACTTTCAGGTCTCCTCTCCAGGTATAATATCCCACGTCACGAAAATGAATATTTCGTACGTTCAAACTCTCGCTTTTGAAAGACAAAACCAGAGCCAAGCAGATTAAAATCCTCATATACGAGTTGGAGCATTCGCCGTGACCATATTAGTCAGACCCGCTGCCCTCTTATTTTCGATTCTTCTTTGCGTTTGGATTTATTTTCTTTTCCTTTTTGCGTCTCTGTGTGTCTACTTAGACCAGAGGCCAGCAGACTCACGAACTGTGGCTGACTTGTGTTTGCCTGGATGAGTGCAGGCGAGTTGTTGTTTTATTTCGCCGAGAGTCCTTTGACATTTATCTCTCTTCACCTGCTCCGTGATGGTGATCCCCAGTGACAGGGTCTCTTCTCTCTCCTCCTTCTCCGTCTTTCTGTCCGTTCTTCCTCTCCCCCTCTAGCTCGTCTTTCTTTTTTCTCTCCTCTCTGAACCTTCGGGTGTGTGCATCCCTAACCCAGGGCCACTGTTGGCACTGCACATAGTTAAATTGAAGCCGGTGTGCTGCGGGAACCCCTTAAAAAGGAAATGCTGTCATTCGGAGGCATTTGACGGGGAAACGTTGCGAGATGGGACAGCGAGGGCGAAGACGTGCATGATGGGAGTGCTCCCCTACAATGTTTAAAATAGGACGACCTTTCCGATCCTTGAATTAATTAAATGGACAAGGTAGGGGAGGATCGCTCACGTGCTGCCACTGTATCGCCACTGTAACGCTGAGTTCAGTTAATTGCTTATCCTCTGGAACAAGCTGGAGGTTGTATTTCACTCAAACAGACAGGGGGCATCACTTATTAAGGGTCCTCCCACTGCCAATACACTGTACCAGAGAAGGGCTTCTCTCCGGCCTCCTGCAGAGTGGATTTACTCTTGATGGAAGACAGACGTAGCCCATAACCACCACAGACTGCAGCTATTTTTGAGAGGCAACATTGCGGCTGCAAAAATAAATTGAAAGCGAGCTGGCCCCTCCAATTTGTTTTTATCCTGCTCATTGGCCAGCTCTTATGGGAAAAGTCACCTTAATTGCAATTGGCTTCAATACTTGACCTCGCTATCAGTTCATTAACCCGGCAATAAAAGAAACCCTCATTCTGCCAGAACTGCACCCGGTCTGCCCATTTGAAAACCATCTCACTTCCATGGCCCCGTTTCCCCCCCAGAGTAAGCGCCGGTGGAAGCCACCCACTTTATCAATTGCCTTCATAATTTTAAAAGCCTTTTTTATGTTGTTGTTTTTCTCTCATATAGTAAATGGAGCCATAATTTAATATTTTAATGCATGTTAATGTGTTGTTTAACCTTCTAGCAACAATCAGGCGTCTCTAAAAGGTTAACCTTGAACGTGAGCCAGTGCAGACAGCAGCACAATAACGCGTCAATCTTTGAAAAACATCTCTGTCTAATGGATTAGTGGTTGATTGCACAGCCCCATCTCGAGGTAGATGCCGTATATATATTGGATAGGCATTAAAACAAGCATTTCTCAATTTTCTCGCTGCCGGCCCTCAGGGTCAATGGATCGCTGGGGCTACAAAACGCTGAGTCAACGCTTGCCGCTTAATTTATCTTGGGGTTTGATTATAGCTTCATTTAAGTCTCCAGCAGGCAGCAGCCCACCATCACATTAAACAGGTCGGATTTAAAAGAAAGAGGTCGGGTTTCTCCGACGTCCAGTTCAGAGATCTTTTCCTTTTTTATAATAGCTCACGGGTAAGAGTATAAGGTATGAAAACACGACAGCTCTGCACTGACGCGAGGGGTAAACAATACTGTAAGAAATATGACAGGTGGCAAAAAAAAAAAAAAAACGTGAATGAGAGAAAGGGCATGCAGCCACTGGTGTGTGAAGGGTAACTAGACTGTCAGTAACCTTTATGTGATGGGTTGACACTGTATCTATCACCTTACGGATTGGTCAGGTGGAAAAGCACTGATCAGGCAAATGTGTGAGTCAGTGCTCTGTATTTCTAATTATGCCATTTGAGACAGTTGAAGGCCTTACAGCGCTTCAAACGAAGCGCTCGTCAGATCGTCTAACGGAGCGTGAAAGCCCATCGCCTCAACTTCGGTAACTCGGCCGATCCGATATTCCCGCTCACTAATTGCACCGACCGGTGTGCGGAGGTGCGGTTTGAACTTTTTTCCAAAGCTCCCCGTTTTCTTTCTTCACACGACTACTTCCTGAAGGCATCGTCGCAGACTTTAAAAAAAACGAGCCCCGTCATCTTGACATTGCGCAGGTTGGTCTTGCGTAATGCGAAGAAGTTTATTTGAAGCATACCGAGGAATTCAGTCGTCCACTCGTGTAGATGCACCGGGTCAGAACTGTTGGCTCGACCGAGAAGTAAAGCTAGTTTGTTCCTGAGACTTAGATGAGAGGATCCATAGGCTACCAACCATGTGTCTGTTAGCTTAGCTTAGCACAAAGACGTATGTAACGTGTATTTAATTTGTTTAATGCATATATAAAGTATAAAAATGACACATTGGGGTTTAAGTGCCGGCTGTGTTCACACCAAAAGCTTCTCGTGTGAGTTTACTCGCTTGACCCTTTGCGGCTTTTTCGCAGGATTCGCTTTATTCGTGCCTTAGAGGGGGCGGGGCTTATCTCTGTGGCTTGTCTCCGTAAAAAACAGTTGTCATTTCGGCCATCCACCATGGAAGAACTAACCACTAGTTCTGCTTTATACTTGTTGAGGACATCCCACAAACATCGGAACATCTAACGCCCCCGTGTTTGGGTTCATGCCATCACCCGTATCTTGTCTTTCACCGACATCGTCCGGATGACTGCCGCCTCCAGCGCCATTAGAACAGCAGCAGCCGGTTAGATGCACCAACGGCGGAGCATCTCGACGCTGACTGGCTTTCGCAACTCTGCAAATATATTTTGCAACCAATCGCAACCATTTGCACGTCTTCACATTGACTTTGCGTGAGATCTACTCACGCATAAAATGCGCAACCCTTTTGGTGTGAACGCAGCATTCGTGTCTCGAACGTCACAGGTATATTTACCAAAATGTTTAAATGTTAGACCATTACTAAGACTAAGTCTAAGTAACTTTAATGTAATCACCGAATTTCAAATTGTAATCCCTTCCACGACTCATCAGTAAATAAAGACTAAACATAGTACATGGCAGTGTATATAATAAAGCAACTGTGTAAGTCATCGTAGCTCTGTTTGTCACAGGGGTGCTTTATCTGTCGATCTGCTGGTTGTGTCCCAAGTTTCCTCAGTTTATCCACCCGTCCTCACATCTGTCTTTATCCTCGTTCTCTGAGATGCGTGTGAGATGCCTGGGATACACTGCTGTGACAGTGGTTGAGCAATGTGCCTGTCTTGTTCTGGGGCCCCTGCTGAAGCACAGTTCCTCTTTGTTCTGTGATGTATTGATCCATTCAGACCTCCTCCCGAATATACTCCGCTGCGGCCCGCTCTGCCCAGACCAGCGTGTGCCATGGATCTTGGTGTAATGCTCGCTCACGCACAGCGGCATGAAACCCGGACTCTATGTTCTACTCAGCTGTCATGACTTAATAAGCCATTAAAAGTCCTTTTACTGTTGTCCGTCCGTAAGGGATTATTTGGCAAGGTCAAAATCCTCAGGTCACGCTGTATACTCTGACATACAGAAGAAGTCCCCTCCTGCATTTTTTTTGTATAACAGTTCTGCTGTCACTGCTGCACATATATCCTGCGTTGTATATGTTCGAAAACAGAGTGGACATGGAGCTCCCGTGCATTTGGTACTCGGTCCAAACGCATTAGAATCAAAGAGAGGTTTTATGTGTGGGAATCCGTTCCATTAGGGCTGCCTGCACACAAGCCAGAAGCCGTGCAGGATGAAAGGGAGGATTTATCTGCACGAGCTCATCACATGGTGTGACCCGGGGACTGGAGTAGAAAGGTCTCTCACTCAGGTGCCATGGAAACCAGCCACTGGCTGCCTGTCCCGTCGTCCTCCAGTCGTCCTCTGCGCTTTTCCTACGTGGATTTCTTGGCCAACGCTATGAGGAGGATTCCCAGCCCTGTTGAGTGTTTAAAAGAGATTATTCCAGAAATGTGGTGAACTTCTGCTTCATTGGTGCGTTACAGAACTGAAATGTCGAGTAAGATGTTCCTTAAGACGCTACTAGCGTACTGTGCCACTGTGCACAGCTACATGACAACACAGTCATTGTGATGGCTCTCTCCGTCTCTCCTCTCTCTCTCTCTCTCTCTCTCTCTCTCTCTCTTTCTCTCTCTCTCTGTCTCACAAGTTAGAGAATCCACATAATGTTTCATGTGTGGAGGGCCAAACATGACACTTAACAAACAAATAAAGTAAAAAAAAAATAAGAAATACATAATGGAAGAAAAGCAGGTGAGGTGACTTGGAAAGACTAAATTACCCATGTGTGTGAAATTGTTTATCTTTTTGTAAAGTACCCAACCTAGACTGTATAATAAGTAGTCCCTTACATGTTGGACACACTAAAAACAAACACACGGTGAAAGTGTTAATGAAAACTCAGACAGCTCCCAGAGCCAGGCCAAAACACGTACCGTGCTTTATCATCTATTTTACCCTGAATCGGACCATATTTCAATCGTGATAATCGTGCTGCATTGAGGAACACTTGACAATTGAGCGATTGAGACCATGAACTCATGTTTACAATGTTTACTGAGAGAATAAATCAAGTGAGAGGTAGAGTCAGCGTTTCCTAGACTTCTATACGATCAGACTTCTTTTCACCACCAGGGCTGGACATTAGGACTAACCCAAGTTTGCGGCGCTTCTGCATTGGATTCACTTTTCAGACTTGGATGTTGCTGCTCGAATAGACCCCACCTGATCCCTGACGACTATTGTATGAATGTATGTGACGGAGCAGCGTGAGTCTGAGCCTGTGAAGACGAGTAAACGTTTCTGTTCAGTGGAAGTCCATTGATGAGATTTACCAAAGTGTTTCTCTTAGTTAATGAAAAGTTAAACTGTTACTGTAACAAAACTGCATACGTTCTTCTTCTTCTGCATGGAATTCGAGAAAACCAAATCAGATGTAATCAGATGTATAACATGCACTAGCAGAGATTAATTTATGTGGTTAAGTGAAAACAAAAGTATATTAAATCGTATCTGGATCCGTGCCAGATATAAATTACTTAAAATAACAAGTGTGTAAAAGTGTCCAGCAAGTCTGTGGTGTACTGTACCTGACCACTTTCCTAGTGCATGCTGGGATATGTTCCAAGCCCAGGCGAAGGATGTGTTGTTCAGAAAATAGAATAAATACACACCAATACATACTTTTACTAATAAATATAGAAACAACAGTGGGTACAAGTCCAATCAGATTATTTAAACACAGCTGGACTAGACTTGAAATATGAGCCACAGCAAAAGGTTTGAATACTTATGACCATTTGATATTCCAGTTTTTCCTTTTTAATAAATTTGCAAAAATCTCTACATTTCTGTTTTCTTCTGTGAAGATGGGGTGCTGAGAAACAAAATTAACTTTTTAGATTTTAGCAAATGGCTGCAATGAAACAAAGAGTGAACATTTTAAAGGGATCTGAATACTTTCCGTACCCACTCTATGAAAACATAAATTCAGGGGATGCCCAGACTTGACTTTCTTTCGGAAGGACTCCCCTTTTTCACGTTAAATCAGCTACAATCCTAAAATCGATAATAAATAATGTTGGGTTAAATGAATACATTTGTAGATGTTATGTCGCCAGTTAGTTTCCTGGAAGGTTTAGCCACTGCACAGCGCCAGCGCCCTGGAACATGCACATGACGTAGCTGCTGTTTTGTCCTACACCTGAGCGTTATATTTGCCACTGCTGTCCGAGTCGGCCGTTGTTACTGTTAATAACTGTGACTGCATCACAGAATCCTACTCATGTGGACGGTATCCTGGCCTGGGAAATTAGTGCATTCCACGGCGCGCTCCATAATATAAATCGTTTATGTCTCCGCTGCAAATTAAGCTCTTTACAGGACCTCTAGAAGCATTTCCTGTTGTTTCACTAGTGAGTGGCTGATCACACATCAGCCTGGCAATGAATGGGTGAAGATCAGTGCCAGCTCCGTGATTTGTTTGCGTTGCCGTGTAGCCGGAAAGTACCAGCATATATTTAGATTTCTAAATGCCCTGCTAACGTAACTTAGCAGATGTTGAGGAGTCATATGGATGTTGGTGTAACAGAGACCCCCTCAGGTATTCTCATTATTCTACAACTGAGCAGATGGCTGGGAAACTTACCACACTTACCATTATCCATCATACATATTCTGCTCCCAATTTACATAGCCTGGCGCTTCACAGGAGCTCCTACAGGGAAAGTACCTAGCTCCAGGATTGCACCGCGGCTCCACCTGAGGCCTAGGAAGACAGTCTGAGATGTCACTGCCACTGCACCTCAAACTCAAATATGCTAATAGTTGAACAGAGGAATTCCGATGGGGGCATCCCAGTTGTATATTTTGAATTGTGAGGGTAGAAATATCTGCAGCTCGAAGATTTTTAAAGATTAATATCAATCAGGGCATGTATTTGCAATGAAACAGCCTTAATAAGATGGGGAACTAGTGGCTTTAATTGTATTGTTGAGTGTTTACTGCCTGTCACTTATCAGGACCTCAAGTTTCAGTCTGGATACTTTTTCCGACGTTTCAAAACACAAATATTTTTTGCATTTCCAGATCCTGAAAACCTATTTTCTCAACAAGCTTTTCATTAAGTTTAATTTGCTTCATTACTTTGTGATGTTTTGGAACACTACGAAGTTGTGCTACTAGTGGGTCCATGTTTTATTTGTTGTGACGCTTGAGCAGAAACGGCACAGGTGACGAGACGCATTCTGTCCCGGCCATAGAGCGCAACGCGCCACACGAGGAACACCACCACACCCAATGGAGGGGAAGTCAGTCAGCGGCAGAGTGCAGCCGAGGGTTAAAACGCTAACAAAATGCCTGAAGCTAGCATAACGCAAATGGTTGTTTTGGATCCCCGTTTCTACGAGGCACGCTAATGTTAGCTAAGTGTGAACATGTTACTGTGGCTAGCTTCCGCACTTGCAAATATAATACCCCACAGCTTTCTGTATTCTATTGTAACACAAGTATCATTAACTTACAGGAATATAATTAGCTTAAAGCACACATTTTGGACAACAGCTTTCTGGACACGTAACATTGTGCCCGTGTCAGGGTCCCACAGTTTGCCTCTTCTTCCTGCTGATGGCTCACTTCCGATTGTCTGTATTCTTAAATGTTTTAGTTCGGCAGCTTCTAAAAACAAAGTTCTGTTGATTTGTACCCCGTTGGTAGTGCCTCCCATCAAAAAGCAGCTTTTAGGCATTTTTCTGTTGTAAGCTAGCAGACGAAAGAGACAAGGGGGCACCTTCACACACGACAAAGTCAATGGGGAGCATTGAATAGCTTCCCCTAGGCTTTGATTGTTCTCTTTCTCTATAGAGCAGTCGTTCTCTTTTTTGAGTCCCCCCCCCCCCCCCCCCCACACACACACACACACACACAAGAATAATTAGTAAATCCCCCGTTAGATACTCATGTACGGGCACATTTTCTCTCACAAACACTCAATATAATATATTTTCGGTTAATTATATCATTACTTTAGGCAAGCAATACAAAAAAAACCATCCCCAGTCTAAAAATGTGTTATTTAATTTTTGTATTATGTTCTTTTATTTGCTTTCTCCTCAACCATCTGGTAACCCGACCCCCAGATTGAGAACCACTCATAGATAGGCCTACAGACTACAAAAGATCATTGTATCACAGTTTGTGGACTGCAGTTTTGGTTGTCTCTATTTTATTTTTTTGCCATCAGAAGTGATGTGGAACACAACCAAAGTATAACCAATAGCTGAATAAGACATTTTTGTGGGACCAAAATGTCACTATTTTCCTCTAAATGGACCCAGATGAACATCATGCTGTATTGATGGTGACTTGAAACTGCCGATTGAGACCATAAACTTGTGTTTACAATGTCTGAGGTAATATAGAAGTAGTCGTATTTGTCACTGGCTTCTTTCTTTTTTCAACCAGAGGAGTCGCCCCCTAATGGCCATTAGAAAGAATGCACTTTTCAGTCTTGAAAATCGCAGGTAGCACTCATCAAGACATCTAACGCAGTCTTTCAGCTGCTCACACTAAAACACTGTGGCACTCTTATAAGCGTTTGCATACCTTCCCCCTGATGTGAGTCCCGCATGTATACACATACAGATGATACACAGCGCTGCTCAAACTTTAGCTCCACGCTCCACTTTTTTGGGGTGTTTTTTATTTTATTGAGGTTTGCTTGCCCCTCCTCCTCTTCCATTTCCTCTCAGTGGCGGAGGCGAGCAGCGGCAGTGAGGCAGCACTGGGCCTGAAGGGCACTTTTCAGCCTGGCCAGACACACTCGGGCCTTGCTGCTTGGCTAAGCAACATGGGTCACCGACTTACATTAGGAGGACCCTGCCAAAGTCAGCCAAGCGGAGCCCTGCAACATACCTGAAAACGAAGGAGCAGAGTCGAGGCTGTGACAAACACACATGTGTTTGACTGTAAGAATGGGATGTGACATCTAAAAAAAATGGAATATGAATATTCCAAACATAAGGTGTCTCATCATCAGGATGGATTTTTCCCCCTCTTCTCCCAGCCATAAATCTCCAATCACATTAACTCTTATAATTATAACAAATAAAAAGCGCTAGCCAATAGTTTTGATTAGTGTGCCTTGCATCTTGGCACGGCCCGGGAATAAAACCGTCTCCCTTTGAGCCCTTGGGTGCTCCCGCTGAGGTCACGAGGGGAAACTAAAGCAGACCTTATGTGTCAGCCGCTGTTATTTATTTGGAGTTCAGGCTCTATTCATCACCACGCTGCCACTCCGAACCGTCTCTTCCCCTCTCTGGAGGGAAGGCAGCGGACATACAACCCCCCCACCCCCTCCACGCCCCGCACCCCCCACCCCTCCAAGCATCTCCCCTGCATCCCACCTCTAGAGTCCAATGATCGACGTTTCACGAGAGGCACCTCAAGGTGGGGCTAAACGGTCTTATATTCCCAATCATGTCGCGGAGGCGGAGTCTGACTCCGGTGCTCTCTCCGCCTGCCCAGTCTGTACTGTACATGACGAGGGATGTGAGTGAGGGAAATCAATCCACACTCCTCATTTCTCACAGCCACGCTTTTGTGTGTGCGTGTGTGTGTGCGTGTGTGTGTGTGGTGAGAGTGAGGGTGGGGGGGGGGGGATTTGGCAGGAATAGTGTTGTGTATGTAGATGGGGGGGGGGGGCTGGTTTTGGATCAGTGCGCCACATTACAAGAAAACGTGCCCTAGTTCGTGTCAGTAGTTGAAATCAGCAGTCTCTCTCTCTCTCACTCTCTCTCTCTCGCTCTCTCTCTCTCTATCACACGCACTCTCTCTCACACACACACTCTCTCTTTCTCAAACACGCTCTCGCTCTCTCTCCCTCACTCCCTCACTCTCTCTCTCTCACCCCCCTCTCACTCCCTCTCTCTCTCTCTCTCTTTACGCACGCCGTATCCTCCAGTGAAGGCAACGGCAGTTCAGATCAGATTTCACATTCAGCTCCGACCAGCTGAGGGGAGAGACAGCCAAGAGAGAGCAGAGGAGGACTCGTGTCTCCGCTTCCCTCTCCGATACCCCCGCCAGAAAAAGAAGAAGAAGAAGAGAGAAGAGAGAGACAAATTAAAAATAAAGCCTAAGCGAGGAAACGACCGGGGCGCGCGCGGCGCAAATATTAAAAAACACCACCGGGATTTTATTTTTTTTCCTCCCTCTTTTTTTCTTCTTCTTATATGTATTTTTGCAGGATTTCAGCAGCGCCACAGAGAATTAGATAGAAGGAAGAGGAAGGAAGAAGAGATGGACGAGCAGACGAGGTTGATGCACTCTCACTCGGGGGTGGGCATGGCAGGGCACCCCGGCCTGCCGCAGCACATGCAGGAGGGCACCGGAGGAACGGACGGCGACGGGAGGAAGCAGGACATTGGAGACATTTTACAGCAAATCATGACCATCACGGATCAGAGTCTGGACGAAGCTCAAGCCAGGTAAAGATGCCCGGAGGAGGCGGCGGCGCGAAAAACTAGACACGTTAAGGAAAAAAATAAAATGCAAAAAAAAATAACAAAATAAATAAAAATCGACTTACTGAATTTACAACACAGCGATGATACTTTTTTAATTTAATTTAATTTTTGTTGTATTAAATGTGAGCCGTGTGTAATGAAAAGCCGGATATAAAACAACGGGTGGCAAATTGTCTTCGCGCTTTTTAAAATAAGTCCCTTGTCGAAGGAGAAAATATTTTAAAAAGTGCACGAATGTGGTGTCACTACCGTGACACGCCAACGTGTCGCCCACGGAGAGTATTTTCTTTTTTTAAATTATTTTTATATATTATTATTTTTACAGTACTTTACGCCTTAACCACAGTTATGGTGCATTCACGAGAGCCACAAATATCACAGCTGATTAATTAATATTTTGAAAATGTAATTACTGAGTGGCTCTCAGCTCGCTTACTGCACGGCGAGAGAAAGAAAGGCAACTTTCTCACTTGTAAATGCACAATTCATCCATCTTGTGGCAACCACTTTGAATTAAGTAAGGACCAAAGGTGTGCATTTCAAATGTTTTCGTTTATTAATAAAGTTGGTCAAAAAATCAAAAAATATATATAATTTTTTTTTAATAATCACAGGACAACAGACAAAGCTAAATAAAAGGTTTCTTTGTGTACATATACATGTATATATGTTATATCTGGGCCTGTAATTGTGCTGGAAGATATATCTAAAAGGTGAGGGGGGAAATTAAATATAAATTATGGTATATAGGCCAATAATACCGAGATTGAAGAGGTTCTTAGATGTAATGTATGGTCCTTTGGTTTTGAGTCTAAAGCCACTTTTCTGTTTCAGGAAACACGCTCTCAACTGTCACAGAATGAAGCCAGCTCTTTTCAATGTCTTGTGTGAAATTAAAGAGAAAACAGGTACGTTCACGTTCATTCTGCACCACGAGCAGGGGAGCTGCTCATCACTGTGCACTGTTGTTGTCCACACTGTCTCCGAGAAGTGCTCCCAGGTCCCCCCGGCCAGTGGCGAACAAATACAGTATCTGTTCACTGATGGAGCGAATAGCTTAAGCGTGAAGAAGAAAAAAACACCCCAGAGAGGCACCGGCTCTGGTGAGGGCTATTCCATCATTAACGTGTAATGTGCTATTCACACTCAGATTCACAAAAGGAAAACCCTGACGTCGGACATTCAGTCACAACACAAGTCACCACATAAATTTCACTGACACACACAACATGTGTTTCCTCCTGTAGCTCTGAAGTCTGCGTGTTTTTTTGAACAACTCTTTCACAATATAATCTGTGGACAATTACCTCCGAGCAGTTCTTATCAATTGAGGTGTCAAAATATAAATGAGGGTTTTCAAACAAAGAAGAAGAAAAAAAGAAAGTATGCTAGTGTGGAATAATACGTAGTATTGAGTAAAAAAAAAAAAAAAATGTCACAAGCACGTTGATGTCTCACCCTTGTGAGTTAGCTGTCACGTCTGGTGAAAACGTCTCTTTCTGTTACGCCGTGGTGTCTCTCTATCAAAGCAGTTGAGAAAGAGAGAGAGAGAGAGAGAGCGTGTCAGCGGAATAATTGCAAGGTGAGAAATAACCGCTCCACGTGACATTTTTTGAAATTGTACACAGATGGAATTTGGTGCACCTCAGACCCCCCCCCAAACACACACACACACACACACACACTCTCCTCAGACCCCTCAAAAAGTTCCACCGCTGAGATGCCGAGTGGCCCCTGTGTGCCGAGATTGCTGCGGAAAGGCGGCGGCGGCGCACGTTTCTGTGCGTTTTCACACTCATTAGTGCATGAAATCAAGTGGAATGCCTGGAGGATGAGGAGGGTGCTCTTTTCCATTGTCTCCAAAGTTGCACTTGCTCACACTTGACCTTTGCGGGGCGGCGGGGTGGCGGCGGCGGCGCTTGTTTACATGCCGTTCCTCGCGTGTGATCACACTCTCTAGCCTGGCGCTTCCACGGATGTTTTTTTTATTGAGGGTTTCTTTACCCCCCCCCCCCCCATTGAAGCTCACCTCGCTGCCGAAAACCCGCAAGCCCCGGCAGTTTATCTTGAGTCGGCCACTGCCTAGGGAGAGAGCGGGGGTCGGGGCGCTTTTGAAGCCTGCTGGCTCGCTCCTCTGGTGTTTTTTTTTTTGTTGTTGTCTTGGTAGGTTTCTTTTTTGATGGGGGGGGGGGGGTGACACAGTTATGCATAGTGTTTTACTCCCTGGCGCTTCTGGGGGAGTTCATCCAAAGTTCGGCTCTGCCGAGAGTACAAAGTAGCCTGGACCTCTCTTCCTGCCTGCACAATCCATTCTCTTCCCTTTCAGCTGGCAACCTATAAATATGAGGTGCAGCTCGCTGGGAGCTCTGGTGCTCGTCTCGTTTGTGTCGTCTTCCTTTTCATCTGGTCGGCTTTGTTCTGAGTGTCAGACGGAGAGAGAGAGAGAGAGAGAGAGAGAGAGAGATTGGCGGTTAATGCGGTTCAAACCGTTTTTCTAATTCTGGTGTAATTTCAAGATTTTTTTTCTTTCTTTCTTTATATCACTTCAAATGCTCCGGTGTTTCTTAATAAGCCCTCCGCTAATCCTGCTGGAGGTCGATGTGCAATTATGGGGTCGCGGTATTAAAAAGAAGAAGAAGCAATTGTGCTCCAAACTCGACTTCACCTTCGTCTCTGTCGCTTTGGGTGTAAATTAAACAAGATCTGTTTCCATGCACACGACAGTCTTGTCGGAAAAAAAACATCATTTCACTCACAAACTGGGGAGAAAGAGACGGTAGGAGAATAAAAGCCTTGAGAGGAAGGTTGTAATTTACTCTTGCTTCATTAGGTCCACTCAGCAACTATCGCGTGTGAGCTTGATAATGAATTCCTTTTTAATTTATTCATATCGCCCCAATCAACACAGAAGTTATCTCCGGGTGATTTTTCAATTTATTTTGATGAATAAATTGAGTCTCCTGGACGCTCGTGGCGTTACCTTGATCGCGTCTCGGTGAATCTCGCAGGTTCTACGTGAACGGGACTATCCTAAAATGTTGAGTGGAGCTCGCAGAGCGTTGCTCCCCCTAGTGGCCGGGTGTCTTCGGTATTTGAATTAGGGTTTGTGACCTATTTTATTTCGACACTTTAGTTTAAGCTTTTCGGAATTTAGTAGAAATGAAATTGTAGCTGCGATGGCCGAAGACCGTTCCAATGACGAGAACTTAGTAGTATCGTGGTATTTGTAGTTTTTTAAGTTGTCACTATAGCGAAGGAAATCTTTTGGCTTTGTTTCTCTCGCGCCAAAATGAAACAATAAAGGATACCACTTTGCTGGTATTTTAATGCATAACCGTCATTATTGATGTGTCTTAATGGCTAAAGATGATTGGAAACAGCCTTCCTTGCCTCCTCCTCCTCCTCCTCCTGCTCCTCCTCCTCCTCCTCCTCCTCCTCCTCCTCCTCTACGTTTGCCCCAGTCCCACCTCTTAACTATTTCATAGTGAGCATGAGCTTCAGCTTCTCCTCGAGGCTACCAGTTGAAACTTCTTGATCACGGGTACCACTCGAGCGCATGAGCCGGTGTGTATCCAAAGAGTCTCTGTTTGCTTGTGTGTGTATGTGTGTGTGTGTGTGTGTGTGTGTGTGTGTGTGTGTGTGTGTGTGTGTATATTTCCGCCTGAAGCGAGCGGCTGACAGCACCTGCAGGACACAATGCCAGTGTTGATCTAGGGCCTGAACCTCTGACCTTCTCTGTGTATTTTTACCGGGCTGAAGTGAGGGATGGCCAACAGAATTACTGTGCAGTGTAAACAAGCACCAGCAGAGAGGAAGGGACCAGGAAAACACACACTGTGTTCTCTTCTTCTTCTGTTTCTTCTTCTTCTTCTTCTTCTTCTTCTTCTTCTTCTTCTTCTTTTGGACAGACATCGGTTTCGGTTTCATTCCAGGCATACTTGGGTTGTCTTTTTTACTTCAAAGGAATACTGGTTTTCAGACACAGTGCGTAACTGTGTGTGTGTGTGTGTGTGTGTGTGTGTGTGAGTGTGTTTGTGTGTGTGTGTGTGTTGCGTAGTATATTCTTAAGATGAGACAAAGCATAAAATACGCAAAGCATATTAATTATTGTACCAGCGTGTCCAAGATATGGAGCGAAGGTTAAAAAATAAATTAAAAAACATGTCTCGTCTGTGAGGTTCTCGCATAGACTTTTCCAAAAAGCATATATATATATATATATATATATATATATATATATATATATATCAAATATCAAATTTGACTGGAGCTGCTATCGACCCCTGAAACCTTATCCTTCCACTAACCTAAAGCAAGTTCGTTAAAGAAAGGCACCGAAAATCAAATATGACACGACTCGATCCAAGTCTCTCTCTCTCTCTCTCTCTCTCTCTCTCTCTCTCTCTCTCTCTCTCTCTCTCTCTCTCTCTCTCTCTCTCTCTCTCTCTCTCTCTCTCTCTCTCTCTCTCTCTCTCTCTCTCTCTCTCTCTCTGTATGTAATCCATCCATCTGGCTTGCGCAGATGTTTTGTAGGTGGACTTTTCTCTCTTGGTCTTCACCATCAGTTTTTAATTTTTTTTTTCCTATGATTGATGAAAAGGCCTCTTTAGATAAGCAAACACTTGACAAACTGATTTGGAAAATGAGCCGCCTTGACCCCCCCCCCCCCCCCCCCCCCCCCTGTAAACACTTCACCAACATCCATAAATCTCAAGCGGTGTCAAACAAAAGCGCGTTCTCCTCGAGACCCGAGCTGCTCGACGAACGCGCGGCGGTTCTGACTCGCCGTTTAACTCCCAACCTCAACAAAAGGCCGGCTTTCTCGCGGCGCCCCGTGTTTGTGTAGTGTAAGGTTTCCAGCCTTGGGGGGGGGGGGGGGGGGAAATCCTCCATTTATACAAAACGACTCGGCGAGTGATGTAATGTGTTTTTGAAGGGTGGAAATGGGGTGTTTTACGGGGGGGGGGGTCGGGCCGAGGAGCCGCTCGACGGGGCGAAGGGAGCCGGGAGGTCTGACTATGGAAGGTGCATTGGGGGGGGGCCCCCCCCCCGCCACGCTGACCCGTCAGTCCACGCTGACGCCTGGCATCTTGCCTGTTTGGGTTACGGAGGCCGAACGCTCCAATGGCGCCCACCGTGGGCGATCAGGTGGCTTTTCTTGGTGGTATCGCTCCTTTCTGAATCATCATTTACATACATAGTTTATTTATTTATTTTTGCTTTTTTTCCCGCTTTCGATCATTAGAACTGAACGTCTTTCATTATTTTTGGCGAACAAATAAACTGCCAATTTTTTCCTCTCTCGAAATAATCGATTCAGCATTAGATCGACAAACAATAAAACAAGCACATTATCCGAGACTCCAAGGTCTTCTTCAGTTGTGTATTTTGGCAGCTTTTGCTTCTTTTCTTTTTTTAAATGACCTGAAGATTTATCTTCTGCCCATCAACTCGTCAACGGAGGGACCGATCGCTGCCGCCCGAGACGAGACGATTGAAGACCCTGGAAGTTTGTGATCGACGTTCACATTTCACACACCAAGCAACTCGTCAACTAATTGAACCCTGAACCCCCCCCCCCCACACACACACACACACACACACACACACACCCTCCCCACCCCCATCAACAACAACTTAATTCAAATTGAAAATAAGCGTTACAAAAATAAGGAACGGCAACTAACACTTATGTTTCATTACCCATCAATCCGTCTACGATCCTGCGATGTGACGACAAGTCATTTGGAAGCGAACATCAATCTGAAGAAAATATGAGCACAGGGAGCGGCGAGCAGCAGACAAGCACAAGTCCGTTCTGATGGCGAGCGCCGTGTCCCGTCTCCTCCACGCTGACACAGCAGCGTTCAGAAAAAAGGGGGAGGGGGGGGAAGACGAGCTCGCCACCACAGCTGTTTCCCCAATCTCTATGCCCGATCATCCACTGAGAGAGAGAGAGAGAGAGAGAGACTAATTCTGCTCCTCACGTGTAGACAACGGGGTGAAATAGGTATTGATCGTGTCCACATGCCGACCGTTGCCCGTATTTTCGATGCGGAATCCTAATCACAGGATCGTCAGTGAGTGACAGCGTCGTAAACGGTGCGTTAATACCATTACAGTATAGAACAATGTGCTTACATTATACATTATGCTAATTGTCAGTCGCCTAATTGATACGTGTTAATCATATTAAGGAGCTTAATTATAGGAATCTTACTGCGCCGCCATTTGTTAATTAATGCTGACATCACACGTAGACGGGGAGAGGGACGTGATTTCTTGCCAGCAGAAGAAGTTCCTCCACCCTGATACGCCTCCTCTCTCGCTTTTAGCAGATATATCGAATGTATGAATGCTTTTTTTAAATATTTGTTGGGTGCTCCCCTCCACTGGAATGTTTCTACAAAGAAAAGTTAGGTTGAGCGCGTGTGCCATCTCAGTCGCGGCAGGTTATTATTTTTTCTTCATATAAAAAAAAAAAAATACCGGCCTTTTCAATACGTTAAGAAAGTCTGCAAATTCGCTCTGCACGTTAAATTGAACATGCAATGGCACATTTAGATGTGGTTGCCATACCAACCCCCCCCCCCCCCCAGGAGTTCATTTTCCTTAATGTAGTGTTCTGAGTCTCATTTCCTCCACTTTTCTGTCCCCCCCCTCCCCCGCCTCCTCCTCCTCCCTCCCTCCCCAGCTCCCTCCTCCCTCCTTCAGGCGGCCGCTGTACGTTCGCCACGAAAAAAAAAGCTGCCACGGCTTTTTAGACGCTGAGAGGGGGAGAGAGAGAGGGGGAGAGAGAGAGAGAGAGAGAGGCCTCTCTCCACGTAGTGGAAATGACACAAATTAATATACACTACTTAAACCAGACCAAGATTAATGGTTCCCTTTCGCTGCAGCTTAGTCCCACTGTCAGTTGCCGGGTGCTCGTTGGACAAAATCAACACTAATCAACATTTATTCCACTTTTGCCCTGGGCTCTCAGGAGTCTGGCAGCAAAGTGTGCCCCCCCCTCCCCCCCAGCCCCCACTCCCCCCTCCCAGCGATCCCCCACCCCTCCCTTTCCGTCCGTCTCGCTACGCTTTTCACCTCTCATCCAGCTCCTCCATACATCACCCTCCTCACGCCGCTCGGCTCGGAGGAGGAGAGTGTGTGCCCCCCCCCCCCTCCTATCAGGCCGCATTAGAGTCATGATAGATTTTCTCTTTTCATTTGCATCTGATATATTTAACACAGCAAAGCAGTTGCTCTGTCACTTTGCGGTACGCGCCGGTGCGCGCGCGAGCGTGAGAGTGTGTGAGTGAGAGTGTGTGAGTGAGAGTGTGTGAGTGAGAGTGTGTGTGTGTGTGTGAGTGAGAGCGTGTGAGTGAGAGTGTGTGTGTGTGTGTGTGAGTGAGAGCGTGTGAGTGAGAGCATGTGAGTGAGAGTGTGTGTGTGAGTGTGTGTGTGAGAGTGTGTGAGTGTGAGAGTGTGTGTGTGAGAGTGTGTGAGTGTGAGAGTGTGTGTGTGTGAGAGTGTGTGTGTGAGAGTGTGTGAGTGTGAGAGTGTGTGTGAGAGTGTGTGTGTGAGAGTGTGAGTGTGAGAGTGTGTGTGTGAGAGTGTGTGTGAGAGTGTGTGAGAGTGTGTGTGAGTGTGAGAGTGTGTGTGTGAGTGTGTGTGTGAGTGTGTGTGTGAGAGTGTGAGTGTGTGTGTGAGAGTGTGTGTGTGAGAGTGTGTGTGAGAGTGTGTGAGTGTGAGAGTGTGTGTGAGAGTGTGTGAGTGTGAGAGTGTGTGTGAGAGTGTGTGAGTGTGAGAGTGTGTGAGAGAGTGTGTGTGCGCACGGGCTTTCTTCTTTGTTTGGGTCATGTGTGTTCTTTTGAAACATGACCTTGCTTAGCAAGACAAAGTTATTTTTATTTTTTAAGGAAATGTTCATATCCTAAAAGAAGACATTGTTCCATCCCCCGGTCCAAATCAGCACGATGGTAAAAATAAAAAGAAAGAAAAAAAAGAGGCTTCCACAGTTCTGCTGATTCGTCTCCGAGAGGCAGTGGACCCCCCCCCCCCCCCCCCCACACACACAGAGGGAGCGTCCATCCGAGGCTCACGATTGGCCGAAATGTAACAGTGTGTTGAGTAAATATCAGAGCTTTCATTCTTCTTATTAGTAGGACTGGGATGGCTCTAGGAAGACATCTCCTAATTCACACTTCACTTAAATCAGAACGCACATTTCCATAAACGCTTCATCACAAAATCCTGATTCCCGGGTAAATAACCCCGATATTAATTTGTCTGATCGTGTCACTTTGAATTGAAATTTTAAACGAAAATGATATTCAATCTGTAATCATTTGTTCAAAAATCCACAGCGTGTGAAAGCAACAGGTGGCGTGGGGCCTTGTACTCCGGCGGGGGTTGTTTGTCAAATGCTGACAGAAAAAAAAGAAAAAAAACATTTGCAGAAACTACCTGACACAAGCATTTTGGGATTTAAGTCCAAAGCGAGCGAACGTGAGGCCGCTGACACCGTGGAACGCAGCCGGCTGTCAGCAGCAGCAGCTCGGACACGAGGTGGACGCCCTCGGGTTTGTTTTGATATCCAACCCGTTCCTCCAGCTATTGTCTCACCCCGGCTAGATGTGCTGGATCTATTCCCAGCATTCCCGAAGTCAAGAGAAACACCCTGGCGTGGCGACCGGTCCGCCTCAGATTTAGAGATTGTTTTTTTTTTGTTGAGCATGTCGGAAGGGGGGGGGGGGGGGGGGCTTTGTCTCTCCTCCTCATCCTGAAAAGGTAACACATGTTCCGTCGCAGAGACGGCATTGTGGTACCCGGACGCCGCCGGCAGCGCCGTGGCGGGGAAACTTGCTCTTTTACTTCCCCGCCGCCCCGTCGGCTCTCGACGTGTCTTTGCTATTCGCAGACATCCTCCTCCAGAAATAGCTTTGTGCTTACTGTAGTTAGCTCCTCTTTCTGTTTTATAAATGGTCTGTCACTTTCTCTCCGGCGGTGCCACGTTACACCGGGAGAGAGCTGGCGCTGGATGTGCACTTGGCTGAAGTTACTTTCAGGCGGGTGATGTCAGGGGGAGGAGGGGGAGGGGGGGGATTGTAGAGGGGGCAGGCGTGGAGACGCCTTGGCGACCTCCGAACTGTAACCACCGGGCGCATCTGCCCCGCTGGATACGCCTCCTACCCCCTCCCCCTCCCCGTGTGCGTGATTCCTGTTGGATCTCTCGGTGGGGGGGGGGGGGGGGGCGTCAGTGGCTGCCGTGACATTTTTATGACTCGTCGACTGGAGCAAAGGTGGTGAGTCACGAAGGCTTGAAATGGAAGCTCGGCGCTCACCTCCATTAATGAGGAACCAGCGGCTAATCGTGCAGACAGGGGAGGATCCTGGAGCCGCGCGGCGGGAGGCGGAGAACGACGATCCACGGAACGCGGGCGGCGGGCGGCGGCGCGTCGGGACGGGAGTGCGGGTTGTCTAAGAGGTGGTTGAGGCCGGGTTGTCTAAGAGGTGGTTTAAATGGGGGGGGGGGGGGGGGGCTGTCAGCGCTGTGAACCCCGCTGAGTGTTACAAACTCACGCTGAAATTATCCCAGAGTACACGACGAGTTTTGCTTTCGAGGACACTAAACCGAGGAGAAGAGCAAACAGACATGATGGGTTTTGAGAGGGACCGATTTGTCTCCCAGATTACCGTCGCAGTTTTAAATCGAAAGCATAAAATAAAAAACACAATAGAATTACTTGGTTACGTAAAGGGGACAAAACGACTTGGTTGAGTTGAGTAAATGATCCTGGTTTGGACTTGACATACAGTAAATATGTCTTTTGTGTCAACAGTGACACGTAGGAGAGGAACAGCGGTCTCATGGGTTAAAGTCGGACCATCACACACACACACACACACACACACAAACACACACACACACACACACACACTTAACAAACATTCATCCTTTTTTTAAAAAGCTCTGGCTAATGCTGTGTGCACGTCCTATTATTTCAAACACAATTAAGTATCTGGAAAAAAACTACAGCTTGCCAGCAAACTGTGAGCAAGATGGCGGCAAAATGCACCCCCACTGGCAGTCCCATTAAAATGGAATCCAATATTAACACGAATACAAGAGTCGGCTAATTTTAAAGGCTTCAAATACAGCAAAAGCGGCTCATTTGGGCTTTTGATTGGTGCGACTACAAGGATTATTATTACCGGATTATAAACACTCAAACTGGAATAATTGGTGTTTTTATTTCTCCTGTTCTTCCCATTATGTCGTCGGCCTAAGCCACAAACTCTTCAGATCATCTACAAATATGACAGCATTGATCCTGATACTCCTCACGTATCTCTTGTTATTATATTTGTATAATTTAATTACACACATTGGCGTTTTTTGGGGTCGAACCAGACGCGCAATTCCAAAAGCGTCACCGATGTGACGGGCACCTCTGACTACTTCCTGTCATTCCCAACGCTAAACGATTATGAGTCAATCAGAACATAATAATTGGGAGATTAATTGATAGTCAAAGTAGTCATTAGTTGCCGTTGTATAAGCCAGCTGGCCGCCCTGTCGCCGCTGATGGATGCACATTGCTCCCGCCTCGGCTGTAAAAAGGGAATCTCGTTGATAAGTTAATATTCCGACAACAGGGCCGAGATGAAGAGGTTTTTAGGAGTTTGGAGGAGAGCGTAACCTTGATAAAACGCTCATCCCGGTGACATTGATTCTCACCATCCATCTTCGTCTGATGTGAAGTATGCAAATGGTGGCGTGGGCTGGGAGTGGAGTACAGCGCTGTTAAATGGGCCATTTCAAATGTTCTTGGTACGACGCTGACTTCGCAAAGAAAAAAGAAATCCAGTGTCAGACAGCGTGCCGATTGTCTTTCCGGAGACACTTTGTCCACTTTTATCCGATATCGCCTTCCATTTATTCCACGACTCTTACTCCCCACTGCCCTCCACCTTTATTTACTTACCCGCCATCTCTTCCCCCGCCCTCTCTTTGAGGCACACCGGCGGTGTCAGAAAGGCTACTCGTGAAATATTAACAGTGTGTAGAGAATTTGTACTTTTCTCTTCATGTTCAACGATGTCAGCGCGGTGCGGTGGAACGTTTATTTGTGTGAGTTCGGGGCAGGCTATTACCCGACCAACACTTCTTCTTTTTTTTTTTTTCATGTTTCACACGATATCCATCAACCTCTCCTTCCACACGCAGGTATTCCATCTCACCTCCAATGGAAGCGAGCCTCTATTCCAGAGCGTTTATTTCTACCTCCCACATACTGGGGGATGACATGAGCTCGGGATGCGATATCCCGACTGTAACGAGGTGTTTATCGCCTCATGGAAGTAGTAATTATGAGTGAGATAAGAGCCACATATGGGTAGTTGTTAAAAAAAAAAGTCGGATCGGTATTCTCCATCATAAATCTGCCTCTGAAAGTCTTCATTTTCTCTTTCTGTATTTGTCTCTTTAAGATGGCTTATTCTGCTTCATTCACTCCAAATGCCTTCAACTGAGTGGGCGGGGATGGCCTCTCTCTCTCTCTCTCTCTCTCTCTCTCTCTCTCTCTCTGCCTTTTTGTCGGATGGCCCTTTTAAAAGATGGAGCCGTCAATCATCCGCTTGCTTCCCGAGTCTTGAGAGGCAGCGTCGGTTGCGGCGGGAGGGACCACAACAATGACTTTTGTTGTGACACGTGCGTTGTGCCGAGCGCCCGGCGGACAGCGTGTTTACCCCGTAATTAAGTTCATCCTTTCCTCCTGAATGGAGCTAAGAAGGGAGACGCACAAACGGCTGTCCAAATAACGGAAATGATGGAATACAGATCAAATGATCCTCTTGAGTTCATCGCATCTTCGCATCTTGTTTTCATCCGTGGCTGTATTGGTAATTAGCTTTTTCTTCATAAAATATCATTTGCTGATTAAATGATGCACTAGCCTCAGAAAAGCAAAATAACAACAACAACAACAACCATCACACCACAAGGCTAATCAAAATACACGTATTAATCGGAGCACTTGCGGATCGCTTTTGAACGTATGGACGATTCTCTTGAAAACAATATTACAATAAGACTGAATACTTAGCAAGAAACTGAAACTGGACTTTCGAGGTCCTCCGCTCCGATTCAGCACTACGGACAGCACCGCACTGCGGCCCCCCAAACACAACAAACAGGGCTACGGCCCCCGAAAAAAACAACAGCTAACAGTTAGCCACGTTAGCTTACGTTAGCTAACGTGCATCTTGGCCAAGTTATGAGAAAAACACAGAGGCGATTCACTTTTAATGATGCAAATATTATACCAGGCTCAAAAAAGAGACAGAGCGGGAGCCCGACTGCTAAATATCTGATAATTGACCAAATATTGTCTCTCATTATATATTGTGATATCAACCCTAACCCTTTATCATTGGACAGATCCGAAAGAAGAAAAATATATATTTCTTCTGCAACTGCATTGTTGCTGTAAAAAAAAAAGAGAAAAAAGAAATAAAAAGAAAATGGCGGGAAATGAGTTGATGAGGTGTATCCACCTCTCTTATCATACGTAGCTGGGACTAGCTCTCCTCCTGACTAATGATGATGTCTGGCGCAGGTAGCTGTCAGCCAGCCGTGATTAATTAAACGGGAAACTGGGCCAATTAGTCATATTGTTCTATAGCCGTGGTCGGCGAGCGAGGATTCCTGCCGCTCTACCTTCGACAGCCACGACGCCTCGGCTGGGGGGGGTGGGGGGGTGGGGGGGAGTTTCATCAGGTCCGGGGGAAAGTTTGACCTGCGGCGCCCTGCCTCAAATGCAGACCCCGATAACGATTATAGAACGAGGCTCGTGAAATATCAGCGTGCCGATATCAGCGTGCCGATCTCAGAGGTTCAGCGTAACGAACCTCCCCCCCCCCCTGCACACGCACTCGAAGCTTCATTCCCTCTTTTCGGAGCGATCAGCAACGCCGAGGATCCCGAGGCTTCTCAGCTGCCGGCCGCGGGTCTCTCCGCAGGCCTCTCCGGCGAAGGAAGTCTCGCCGTTCTCAGCGTGCCGCCTGGCCCCTGTCAGCGGCCCCTGTCACGTTTGTCCCGACAGCAGAAACACCCCCCATCCCTGCATCACAAAGGCAGGCTCGTCCTGAGAGAGACAGGTGTCAGCATACCCCTCCCCCACCCCCCCCCGGACACCCCGCTGCGACGACGCAGCCTCACACATGAAGAAAAATAAGCAGAAGAAAGAAAAAAAGGCGAGGGTCATCGCTCTCCGCCCCCGCGCCCGTTCGGCAGTCGCCATATTGCCGGAGACCCCGAGTCCCATCAGAGCGCCGGAGAGCGCTTTCGCGTGTCAGATGCGGAGCGTCCGCCGGAGCAGAGCGGCCCCGTCCAGCAGCGCCGCAGACGGGCCCTGCCTCCTGACTGACTGACGCGCTGACTGACAGCTTCATTGTGTCCTTTGAGGAACGGGGGATGAAAGGCTCTCTCGCGAAAGAGGCCTTCCAAGCGCAGACCACACTCAGCCGCGCTCGTCCCTTTGTGCGCATTGTTGTCCCTTTGTGTGGAGTCCACGTCTTTTAGCTGACAACACTCTTTTTTTCTTCTTCTAATTGTACAAAAGCGACCATGGATGAATCTGACAACACAAAGCTGCAGCGCGGAGGGAATCAGGGGTTTCACGAGGAAGTCTTATTAGCTTAACTTGTTCAAGATTGAAGAAGTTTAATGATACCAGGGTGGATTATTATTTTTATTATATTATATGGCTGGAGGACACTAGCACTAAGCCAAGGTAGCATTCTAACAACCATCAGAGAAACTAAACAAATATTTTGTTGAGCCATCGCACTGCCGACAAACCACGGCTACATTTACAAATACGACACGGTCCTAAAGCGTGGAAAACTTTAACATGATACATTTTGTAACAGCCCATATGTTCATATATATATATATATATATATATATATATATATATATATATATATATATCAGTTGTAGAGTGACATTTGTATATATATATATATATATACACACACACACATATATATATGTGCCACTCTACAACTGTCATGTGAGGTCACGGATGTCGCAGCGAGAGAGGACCCAAACTCCAACATAACTGCAAAAAACAATGTTTTAATCCTCAAAATACGAACAGGACGACAAAAACTCAGACCAAACAGTACGAAGCCACACTGGGAAAGAGACGAACAGGGTTTACATACACAGGCAAGGTGAGAGGTGATTGGACAACGGGGAACGAGACACAGGTGGACACAATGAGGGCGGGGCCAGCAATCACACAGGTGGAAACAATCAGGACCAGGGAAGACAATCACAGGGAGACAGACGACAAACGGACTTCAAAACAAGACATAAAACAAGAAACAAACTCCAGACCCTGACAACAACTGGCTTGAATATATATATATATATATATATATATATATATATATATATATATATATATATATATATATATACACATACATACATATGTATAAGTAACACGCATCCAAATTGATCCATGGTGAAGCCAGACAAAGTTTGCTGTATTTTTAATGTCTTTCAGCAGCCACATTAAGAGGGTAGTTTGAATGGAGGGGGTGGTGGTGGTGGTAGGGGGGTGAGGATGGGGGGGGGGGGGGACATCAATATTTAATTGCAGCCGTGTATCTGAATGCTGCAGGAGCGCCAAGTGATGGATATTTTTTAATGATATGAAGAGTGAAGCCCAGAAAGATCAATGCACACACACACACACACACACACACACACACACACACACACACACACACACACACACACACACACACACACACACACAGTGTCTGTCAAAGTGAATATATGGGCCTAGCGAGGATGATTGTGCTCCCACACTAATATTGTTTTGGTCCGCGAGCCGTCTGGTCTGATCTTCCGGGCTGAAGGTCTCCGGCCCAAACGACTCGGTCCCCTTTGCCGGCGCTGTCACAACTGACAGTCCTCATGTTTATTTCATTTTGCGTCCGGGCTGTCTCGTTTCCCTACCCTCCAATGTCATTAACGCTCGGAGCCAGGACCCTGCAGTGGCGCCGCCTAATGAATTCCTCTGCGGCTCCTCGCTCCCCACCTAGTTACCCCAGCTCAAGGTGTCAAATTAAAACAGCCTGGGAAAAGACGGCTCTCGTTTGTGTGCGTGCGCGCGGCTTTTCATTGCGCGTATGTCCCTCTGTTGCATTATTTAGTTTGTTTTGGGGGGAGGGGGGGGCAGCGATTTGTTTTAAGTGGCTCGGATTGAGAGAGTTGTTGTTGCTTATCCTCCCCCCCCCTCTCCCTCCCCCTCCCACGGCCCAGCGGGAAAACAAACAAGCCCCCCCCCCCCAAAAAAAATATGAACTTCTTAATCTTCCAATAAAAAAAAAAAAAGAACGAGTCGACAGCGAACGATGGTGCAACAATCTGTGCAAATGAGTCTGATCCTGTGATGTCTGCGTGTGGCTTTGATCCGCCCCCTTTTGAGTTTTTTCCGGGGACGGCTCGGTGAGGGATCGCCCGCTTTCAACATTTGGGGATCTCGGCGAAATAATAATAATTTTAAGGAGGGAACGGAATCGACAGCAGCGCGGACGCCCGGGCGACGGCTAATTGTGCGTATTTAGTTGTCATTGTGATAAGCGTAACAAGGCCAGACGCGTTATTGAGCTGTGAGGCTGCAGCCGGGGTTGGGCGGTGGTGGTGATGGGGGGGGGGGGGAGGGGGCGTTTTGTCAGTAAAGTGAAGCGTCCGCTCATACTTTGTACTCCTACAGGACGAGGTTAAGCTGCGTACCGGAGACCCTTCAGAAGTGACCACAGGGCTTGCAGGCCTCGCTGTGTGGCATCTCTCTCTCTCTATTTCTCTTTCTCTCTCTTTCTCTCTCTCTCTTTCTTTTTCTGACAGCACCGGGAGATGGGAAATGGTGTCAATCAATTCATCACATCAACACGGGGCGGCTGTGCAGCGGGGAGAGCTGGGGGGAGGGGGGGGTGGAGCGCGGTGGTGCGGCATCCCCCCCCCCGCCCTCGCTGCAGCGCCTTTAATGGACCGAGTCGAGCTGAACAACGCGGCGGTCCGGAGGACTCCTGCGGAGCGGTGATCCATCGTCGTCTGAGGGTCCCCCCCCCCCCCCCCCCATGATGCTCCAGAACCCCCGCCGCGTTTTTAGGCCAACTCACCACGTGGCTTGTTAAGAGCGGGGGGGTGGGGGGGGGGGGGGAGCAATGCGGCGGCGGCGTTAATTAAAGACGTGTAAATGCGCTCGAGTGGGCCGCGTCCTCGCGTTAGGAGAGATTTGCGGGGAATCGCCGGCGTGATCTATTTTAATTACGGATTAATTAAAAAAATAATGGGGGATTTTATTTTGCCTGGCAGATTTGGAGACGATTCTGGCGTCTGCCGAGCGAGGAGCTCATCAGCGGAATTATTGAGCACCTCGGATCGCTCCTCCAGGAGGAAGGAAGCTCTGGAGGTCTCCTGGAGAGGAGAGGCTCGGCCCTCTACTCTACGGAGTGGAAAGAAAAGGAAAAACAGGCATTTGCCGTGAGAGGGAGTGGCCAACGCGTTGGCTTAATTAAATCTCCCCCCATCTCTCCTCCTACTCCTCCTCTGATCTTCACCATCACCCATCCTCTCCTCTCTTTTTCGGCTGGCAGAGCAGCAGAGTGGCTCCGAGACACGGAACACTAGTTGTGCTGGCAATTATGTTAATGGGATGCTATTAGGCCATGATTCCGTATGAGCGATCGGGGAGAAGAAGAGCCCCGGCGGCAGAAAATGATAACGGAGCGTGCGCCTCGTTGATACCGCTCCAGCAGGATCATTTGCATAATGAACCCTCCCCACTAACGAGGGGTGTGGCCTCGACACCGAGCTACTTAGAAGGCTCAGGAGTCGCAGCGTGAGGCGAGCCGACACCGAGAGCTCCGAGTGACGAGAGAGATTCATGGAGCTTGCACGTCGTGTTCCAAGAAAAGAAAGGAGGAAGAAGAAGAAGAAGAAGAAGAAGAAGAAGATATGCACATGACGATGCAGTTGATTCCGTATCTTAGAATTTAGAAGTCTAATTTAATCCTATCAAACGTTTCCCCGGCTGGTAACGTGTGTGTGTGTGTGTGTGTGTGTGGCTCCAAATATTCACCACCATGTCAATTCTTTAATGTTTCGACTTTAAACCTTCCCGCTTGAAGTCGACACTTTGCATTACACACACACACACACACACACACACACACACACACACACACACACACACTAAGCTATAAGAAGGAAACTACCTCGGGGGGCACCAACGCCCCGTGGATTCCCTCGGCAGCTGAAATAAAAAAAAACAAGCTGAGCAGGGATCGCTCCGTTTGCTCGACATGCTGCATTCCACCGGAGAGACGCCGTTAATCCCAAATACCAACAATTTGTTATTAATTGGGTTGGGGGGGGTCCTGCGTGTCGATGTCTCGGCGCATTGTGTGTGTGTGTGTGTCGGCGCGGCCCAGTGGTTCCTCAAGACGCGGCCGCAGGATTTGATCAGAATGATCTGGAAGGCCCAAGGGAGGACATTAAACACCCAGAATGGCCCCCTCCCTCTCTCTCTCTCTCTCTCTCTCCCTCCTCTCCCTCTCTCTCTCTCTCTCTCTCTCTCTCTCTCTCCTTCTCTCTCCCAACCTTTCATTCCCACTTAATGAGAACTCCTCCTAATTATTTCAGTGGCTGGAGCGTGGGGACACAGCCGGAGTTAGACCCCCCCCCCCCCCCTCCTTCGCGCTCGGACGTGACTGCGATGCTGATGAAAGCGATGGGGTGGATGGGGGAGGGGGGGAGGGGGGGGGGATCAATAATTTAGGCTCCGGCCCTTTAATGGTGAGGAGTGAGGAGAAAGCGATACATTCCGACTCAGAGATTACATTTATAAGAAAAGAAGAAGAAAGAAGGAAAGAGAACAGGCTCCGCCGCCGGACGCGTTCGCCGTAAACAGCCGACACATTTGTGTTTTACTGGAATCCTTATCGCTCTTCCTTTTAAAGCTAAGTCTGCGTCTAAGTGCTTGTTTACCTAGCTTTGTGTATTCAATTATTGCCGTCTGCAGAGTCACTCTGGAAACGTCTCGGCTCGCCAAATGATTTGCATTTGAAGTACATGGGGATATAATTGATTTAGAGGCATGAATATTGATGGTATCTTATCAGCTCGGTGCCCATCCCTCAAACCGCCCGGCGGAGGAATAATGGTCCTCTGAGCATTTCTCTGGTCATCTTGCCTTAGCGGATGCACACATAATCTTTAAGTGTACAGAGCCTGGGCTCCACGAAGCCCTTCCATCTCCCTCTGGGGAGGCATCCATGCATCTTTTAAGGACTCCTCACATCAAGGAGGCCCGGACCAGAGTACCCTGCAGTCTCTCGCTCAATTATTAAAGCCGGGATTTTGACGCTGTGTTTTTTTTTTACTTGAACAACTAAGCCTGGGAAGGGAGGAGGAGGAGGAGGAGGAGGAGGAGGAGGAGGAGGAGGGGGGGCACATGCAAGAGGACAGTAGCCAAGCCTCACATCCTTCCCCTGAAAAGGAAGAGAGCGAGTAAGAGAGAGAGAGAGACGGTGACAATTTTCTCAGGCAATTTAGTAGAAGAGTTTTTTTCTGGTCGACTTGGAGGAGGGTTTGAAACATTCATATGGGTTTCATACTGGAGACATTCCTTCTTCAAACAGAATGATTCACTGCGGGTTGCAGTAGAGTTTTTTTTTCTTTCCAGCACTGCATACCCTGTCACTGTGTGATAGAAAGAAGATAGAAAAAAAAAAGGGTCTGCATCCAATTATAACAAGGGGGTGGGGGGTGGGAGGTGGGGTGTGGGACACACACACACACACACATTTGCTCCCCATGTTTCCCTCTGATTGATGCGCGCGGGCTGCGGTCGGAGCTCTAACCAACTCCAAGAGGCTCGGATTGAAACGTCACGTATTGACTCGGGTCCCGGCGAAAAAACAACAACAATAACATCCACAGCGGACGCCGGCGTGCCGGCTGCCAAGTGGGGTGGGGGGAGGGGGCGAGCAAGCGATGAGCGAATCTCACGTTATGCTCGTCATCGCTCGCAGCGTGAGAGGATTTAGTTGTTGCTAACTGAGTAAAGGATCCCGCTCGGCCTCCATAGGACGCCGTCGTTTATTTATTTTGTTCGCCGCTGCCGAGGAAGTCACAAAAGAGGGGGGACTCGTCTGAACCCCGACGCGTCGTCCCTGTGAATTGCAGCCGCCTTTAACCGCGATTAAATATTGATGCCCGTGTAAACACTCGTGCCGTATTGAGTTCTTCATTCCGAGTCATCACAAGTCTCCCTCCGCGCGGCTTGAGAAATAGGCCGGCTTGTTTTTCCCGCTGCTCGCCGTTGATTTACGGCGACAACGTAAAGTGTTCTTCTGACACCGAGCTGAAATTAAGGACCCCGCTGATTTCCAACCGAGGTGTCGTGAATTTGAACGGCTCCCTTTTGGCGAGCGCGAGCTAGCGCACGCGTCCTCGGGATGTTTTTGAGGCTGTGAACGGCGACGACTGTGGCTGTAATTTAATATTGTCTTCCACGGGCATAAATATTCCCTATTTGGGAAAAGGCCCAGGATTAGGACAGCTAATTGATAATTGACAAGATTTATTCGGCGTCCGCAATCAATCAAGCGTTTTTTCTTTGTTGTGTATGTACATATGTGTGTAATATAATAATGATACATATATTATATTCATATAACTTACATTATCCAGAACCAACCATTTTTATTTATGTATATATATATATATTTATATATATGTATATATATATATATGTATGTATATATATATGTATATACATATATATTTATGTATATATATATATATATACATATATATACATATATAAATATATATACATATATATATATATACATATATATATACATATATATACATATATATATATACATATATATATATACCTTAGTTTTATATATAAACACATACAGATTATTCAGGATAATCATGCCATACGGGTCATGACTTTGACCTTTTTGTTTTTTATTCACTTATTTTATTTGATTTCATTACAGGTTTTTTCTGTGTCTGTTTTAATATGTCGTCGTTGAAACCGGACTCAGATGTCTGGAACGAAAAGCTTTTTAGTGGCTCGGGTTCATAGTCGAAGATTTATGTTGTTTTGCCGCTTGGTTCCCAAAATAGTTGAACGCACGACTCCCGAGATAAACCTCCAGCAATAACACGGACGACTCGTCGCTGTACGGATTTGGATGCAGTCGTCAAACGCAGCGCCACGTGGCCCCGACTGTACCCCGCCGCTCAGATCTCACAGAGCAAAGTCCTGATCTTTCCCAGCATGCATCAGAAACAGGACACGTTGACTTTTATTGATACCCGTTAATGATCAAAAGAGGGCAACGCTCAAACTAAATAATCTACTTTTACTATTCAGCTACCGTCAAGGTGAGTCTCCAATTAATCCCCGAAAACCCCAACGTGTCTTCTTTTTTTTGCTCTTCTTCTTGTTAACCCTTCCTGTACGAGCAACTTTCATTTGCTGCTGTAACTATTTCACACTCGGGTCTATATTTGAATCTCTTAACGTATATTCGGGGACTCACTGCACTCAACCATCGGGCAAATTGAGAGACAATCTGGGGACGCGATCCTCCTGGATTGCATCCTTAGATTAGCTTGAGGCACCGCGGCGCTCTCTACCACCTGCGTCTTTCATCCCACGCTGCAATAGCTGCCACACACTGAGATAAAACTACTGCGAGGAGAGACATTTTCTTCCCTTCTCCCTCTCTGTTTTTCTCTCTGTCTTTTCTGTGAATAATAGATATCTTGCCAGCAGAGTTTCTCTCTCTCTCTCTCTCTCTCTCTCTCTCTCTCCTGATATCTCAGAGGCAACTCATTGGCCATGTGAAACAGAAACATTACAGACTCTTACTGTGAGACCGTATGAGTGCGTCTGTGCATACAGTGCACACCGCCAGCCGTGTCTGGAAATGCCACGGTCCCGGGAGGAGGAGGAGGATGGAGGGGTGGGGGGTGAGGGAGGGAGGGGGGGGGGGGGTATCCACACATAAGAAATGAATGGGGTAATGTGCAGGGAGGTAATGGGGTTCATGCAACATAATGGAACAGAGCGGCTCGTTAGGAGACTGGAGGCCTAACCCCACGGTGCTGCTCTGCCTCTCCTCCCTTTGTCATGGCAAGACCGGTGGAGGCCGGGGGATTTAGTGCTGGGGGGGAGGTTAATACTAGGAGTCTTTGCACAGAGGCACAGGTGACTTACTTTATGCGTGAAGCCCCCCCCCCCCAGTCTCCGAGCAGCAGACCAGCGACGGTTTGCTTCCCCTGGCAAGGAGGCGCAATCAATAGGAGAGCACTCAGTATTAATACCATGTAAGTGACCTACATGTCGTGTTGGATGTGGAGGAAAGTCGAAGGCCGTAGTGAAACTAAAGTCGTTCCGAAAAAACTAAGGGCCTACGAGGGCTCGGTGTTAAACCTTGTGAGTCCTTCTTCAGGGAGTGCTGGTCGTTTTCTACAATTCTACACGACTTAATATGAGGCAACGCCACAGAACAAAAAAGTTGCGCGCTATTATCGTACCGTTAAGAGAGTTTTAAACAGTTGAGGGTGTAATAAATAATAAACCACAGGCTCATGGCTGCTGATGGAAAAAAGAAAAGACGCTATTAAATGTCTCTTCCACTCTCGCCTAATATGGCCAACGGGAGTGGAAGTGGGTAGGAAGAGGAAGTCGGGGGTTATTAGGATGATGTCATCGTGTCGGTTCAGGCTAAGCTGATTCCTACTGTTATTCTGTGGTATGTGCCATATCTTTGGGGGGTGGGGGTTGCAACCACAATGTTCCTGTCGTTCGGTTTCTAAGATGTACGCAACAGCACACCGCACAATTATTGCAAACGGCCAATATAAACGTGTAACGGTCGCCTGGGATTCGCCGCAACTGTAAACCTCACGACCCGCGAGCCCGGAATAATACCCGGCTCTGACGAGGATTGTGTTTCACAGCGAGTGTCGCGTTCTGTTTGGTCGCTGCGCGCAACACGGACAGGAAATGCAACGGATGGGCTCGGTGCCATCTCCGCGTGCCGTATCATCACGCGTCACCGGGCGGCGCGCCGGCTGACTGACGGGCGCTACGGCGTCCGCTCGAAGGCGGCGTCAGCATTGTGAGGCGGTGAATAACATGCTTGGATCACGTTTGGTTTGTGTGATTGAGACGTGGTCGGGGCCTGGTGTGTGTGTGTGTGTGTGTGTGTGTGTCTCTCCGCGGTGGTGTGGGATTTACTTGGCAGGCAGGCAAGCGTCACCAGGTTTTTGGCCTGCGTGAAGTTTTCCGGTCTATTTCCAGCGCTGCTGTGTTCATTCTAGGTGACTGTGTGTGTGTGTGTGTGTGTGTGTGTGTGTGTGTGTGTGTGTGTGTGTGTGTGTGTGTGTGTGTGTGTGTGTGTGTGTGTGTGTGTGTCATTAAAGGCCCATCCTCTGCCTCTACCCAAGTGTGAAATGCTGCGCCTTGAGGAGGCTGGTCTGCTTCTGTTTGTTCGACCGGTTTGAAATCCTGGGCAGAGGGTCAAGAGCTGCTCTCAGAGGTCAGGGACACGCGGCGCCGCTTGATTTTTTTTCCTTTCCTCTTTTCTGGTGTTTTTTGCTTCTTTTACACAGTGAGAGTGTATTATTATCCTGTCTCATACATCTGTCACCCAGTGTGGCGGCTTTAGGGTGCACTACTAGCAGAAATGGAATAGAGTTCCCTGAGCTCGCCATGTTGCACCGCCATGTCCCTCCAGTATTCCAGAATGGAGAAGCAGAGCTCGTTGGCGTCTTTATGTCACGTGGAAGTTCTCCCTGTGGAACCGTCGATGACGACAACCACAGCGCTGCGCTCGGTGGCTGCCGTCATCCCAGTCTTTGTAAAGGGTGTTTAGTTGGTTGCAATCTGCCACGCCACCACTAGATGGCACTACAGCGTACACGCGGCGCCTTTAAGGCCTGAACTAAATAGATATGAATAGGATTCCTTCGGACTGTACGGGCTCACCGGAAGACGTTTTCTCATTGACTGTCAGGGAAGAAAAACAAGCCTTTTGGGACGCATCACCGTAACAATAAAGTTGGTCAATTATCCCCCTGTTGACAGTTTCCCAACCGTTTTACAGTTGATTCAAAGATATAAAACTTTTATCGGATACAAAAGAAAAGATACGGGACAGAGCACTGTGTTGTTTTCTTGGTTCTGCTTTATAGAATCTATATTATAGGTCCATTTAAAACTTTATTGGACAGGACAGAAAAATCTGGAGGGCAGTGTATAGAATTGGGAATATATTAGTGGCGTTTTGTGTAAGTTGCGTTTGAAATGTTATAGCGTGGAGAGATGGAGGAGCTCGGCCGGCGTGGTTTTAATGCTGCGGTCGGGTAACGATGTGTCGTAAGGAGCAGGTAGCAGATGCTGACGTAAAAAGAACACGATCTATCAATATTCAGCATAACAGATGTGACGTGGCATTTTATAACGGCATAATCACCGGCTGACCCTGTAAGTCAGTAACGGCGGAGTGATTTAAATACAAAAACACGGTGGTTGAAAAACGGGCTCTTTGACGTTTAATATTTCAGATACCAACGTTTTTTATTTTAATTTCCAGGGTCATTTTCTGATCGCTGCGATGAGGGGTGCATTTCCTGCACAGGGAGTGATATGTTCGAGATGCGGTTCAGGGAAGGCTATAAAAGTCGGAGACTCTTTTTTTTTTTTTTTTTTTTTTAGAGGCAGGTGCGCATCCTCAGCCACGAGAGCAGAATTTAAAAGGAGGCGAGGAGGTAGGCTCTGCGGGGAAACCAAAGTAGGAAGTCAATAAGGCCTGAATCTTTTATGAAGGCAGAGGTATTCAGATCACAGCTCTGCCGACAGGAAGAGCAGCCTGCTGCTTATGTGAGGAGACAGAGAGTAGTCCAGGGTCTAAATCTCTCCCTGATTTACCTCAATCCTCATTAATGCAGGAGCTGCTGCTCGTTACGCCTCATTCCTCACGGAGGGAGAGGCGGATGTACAGTCTCGCACCGGGATGGAATACAAGAGACGGTGTCATTATAATAAGCGTTGAGCGTTTCCCTTTTTTTTCTTTCTGTCGTATTTCGGTAAGTTGAGAACAAGAAAAAACATTTGAGGACATATCGTTATCGTTTTCAAGTTCATAGTTCATGTGCGACATGTTTAAGTTTCCAGAAAAAAACATAATTCTTCAGACCGTCTGAAAACGCTCCGTCTCTTTAAGCCCTGTCTCTTTAAGCCCCGCCTCCCACTAAAGGCCAGTCTGCTCCGATTGGTCGCGCTGCCGTCTTGGAGATTAGCGGCCCTTCTACTGACTGTATAGTCGTGACATCACAACCTCACGCAAATTCCTCATGTTGAAATGCACATTTCGTACGAGCTGTGTGTATCTCTGCGTGAACGAAGCTTCCACGTTATTTACATCGCGCCTAGCCCTGCTTTATAATCAAGAAAGACATTAAAATCTGACTTTTCTTACAATATGGGGAATTCTGGTTTATTATAACTTGGCTACCACATTTATAGTTGTGCCCATCATTCGTATTGGTTATGATAATACTTACTACTCGGTTACGCATGTAACTAACAGAGACTTTCTTGTTAAATACATTTAATACATTCAGTTTTACTATCAAGAAAAAAAAAAAGTCTGAATCTGTGAGTCCTTGCTTGATGAAATGAGAAATGACCAACGATTTATTCACGGCACAAATACTCTAAATGATGAATGTTGCTCTTCATCGGACGGATGTGTAACCAGGCAACCGCATGAACTTTTATGAGATGATCAAATGTCACAACTTGTACGACTGCCCCTAAGCGGTGCCCCGCCCAAAAAATTAAAAGAATTAATGAATGCCAGTGTCAAGATGTTCAAGTTAAACGTCCTTTGAAACTATTCTGAACAAAAAGACGAAGCATTCTTCGAATGCAAAGCCGCGACGCTGAAGCGTGAATATAATTCTTCATATCAACAGACTCAGCTCCCCCTCCATCATCTCCCTCCGCTGTCCTCACTCAGACTTCCTCTGAGTGTGTGAGCGTCTGAGTGGCTCTTGTTTACTCGGAGAGGAACGTCTGGGGGAGTTTGAGTTTGTTATTGATCAGGCGGACAGACAGAGTGCGTCTGAGAACCGATGTCTTGAAGAATAGCCGCCGCGTTGTGTTGTCGAGAACTGAAAATAGCCCCATCAGCGACTAATCGAATTAATGCATCCTTACTGCCGCCAAGATCTAATTAAGCATGCTTGCGCAATTCTCAAAGACACCGAATGACATCGGATGAATAGAGAAAATATTAATTTGAGTGGGTAACAAATATCCAGCGGGGTCCTAGCAAACGTACCGCGGACGGAAGGAGCAGGTGCGGCGCCGCAGAAAGGTCGAGGTTGCTCTTTGTGAATGTTGGCCAGCTCGCACCGGGGCTGGGACACGTCCACAATAACAGTTTTTTCTTTTCTTTCGTATGTCTTTTTTTTTTCTCCTTCTCTCCACTCCCAGAGATGCTCCGCTGGATCTCATTGCAATTAAAACCAAGTGTCCATCAGAGGCTATCTGGGCTCTGTGTGGCCCATATGTTTGGGTGCTGATAGAGCGTGGATTACT
>CM070102.1:5845000-6035000 GCA_036178185.1 Liparis tanakae
GGCCGTTATCATTGGATATCACTACCACTCTAATTAGTGGTGTAATGGACCGCTGTTGATCCGTGATCCGTATGGATCCCCCCCTCGCGGCTCAGCACACATGTGAACCGCGGATCAATTACACAGATGTGATGGAAGGTTTTACTCACGATTGCCGTCTGACAATTTTTTGTCAAATATAGTGTTTCTGCTTTTCTAGTCGTCGGTCTCTGGTAATGTTACATTGAAAACAACTAATCCAAGAGAGTTAGTATCTGCACAGCTTCCATTAAGATGGGTTCAAGCTCCGTTCAGTGAGAATGAGGATCGGTTGAAGGTAAATTATTGCGTTATCATATGTTCATGTGTAATCTCCGAAAATATACTGTTGGTGCAAAACACACATAATTCCAGTTGTTTGAGGGAGATGATTTCGCACCAATATAAATAGATGTTAGAAAAATAATAGCTATATAATAGCTTATAATACATCATTAAAACTATTAATGACTAGATTATTTTAATTTATAAAAATACCATTTGATGGTTTACACTGACTTCAAAGAGGTTGAAATTATTTTTGGGATGGTGGCAAATAAAAGAGAAAAAGGTCTGTAATTAGTATTGGCGGCAAAAAAAGAAAACAACTTAGGTTAAACTAAACTACTTGGTTAGGTTTAGAGAAAGATAGTGATAGTCAAAATAAGTATGCTTGATTCCGTAACCTATACTTCGTTAAGTACGCAAGTTATGGAAGAAAAATACGGTAAAATAAGCCCACGTTGACTTGGTTTCATGTAGGACATGAACAGCTGTCCCCTGGGTGAAAGTCCTGTGTTTGACTGTCGGTATGGATTCCGGTCTGCTGGAAAGCAACACGGCTGGATACTGGTGGGATTAGATGAGTGTAGGCAGATTACGTTTCACTAAATACAACGATAATAGACTTGTAGGGTATAAAGAGCACAGGGCCTCGATACATTTATTAAAATGGAGACGTACCTGTTCCGTGAAGGACCGTCAATAAAAGCTGAGCTCAACTAGTTATATTCACTTCAAACAGACGGGCGACGCTGTATTACGCGTTGTTCCCCTGGATTTCAAACTTTGAAAGTGTTATATTTGAGAACAGAATTCAACGGGGAAGGTGAAATGATACACCTCTTGTCATTTCGAGAAAACGGGACATCGTCGGTCTACTAATTGGGTCACGAGGTTCTCATCCACGCAAAGCAAAAACTATCGTTTCTGTATCGATTTCGACGCGTCGGAATCTGATTAGAAAGTTTTTAAACGACACACCTCTGCCCGGATTACGAATCTTCTGTTTATGGACGTTCGCTACGCAACCATCCACGGAGAGCTCATCTGAGATTCGCACAAAGTCCAAGCGAGTCTCGTACCGTCTCAGGTGGACCTCAGCCGGCGGTGGCATCCACGCTCGGCGTGCCCGCTGCCGCTCTCGAAGCCCTCAGCTGTTCCAGATGTGGCTTAATTTACTGCGACTTGGCTAATCACGGTGATTAAGGATTAATGACTGTTAATCACTTTTACATAAACTGGTTTGGCAGTAGGGGAGCTGTGCTGGGTGAATAATGCCACACGAGGGTGTGTGTGTCGGCGGAACAGACGGAGAAGGGACGGAGATGGAGGCCGCCGGGCTTCTCAATCGGGGATGTTTCCTCTGTAGCTTTTATACTCACGAGCTCACCGGTCCAACGGCGTTAACCTCTAATAACAGGGTTCGTACGGTCGTGGAAAACCTGGAAAAGTCATGGAAATTTAAAATGATCATTTCCAGGCCTGGAAAAGTCATGGAATAAACTTAAATCATAAAAGTTTGGGAAAAGTCATGGAATTTGTTATAATCACGTGTTCATTTACGCCGAGTTTGAAATAATTCATATGTTTTTTTAAAGAAAGACACTCAAAATATAAGCCGGGGTGCGCTCTCAATACGCACAATTCTCTAAATTGTTCATGTTTATACTGAGATTTCAGTTCGGTCATGGAAATTTGGTTTAAAGTCATTGAAAAGTCATGGAAAAGTCATGGAAATCCATTGGTTAAAATGTGTAAGAACCCTGTAATAACTCTCAGCATCGGTTGACGCTGGTCAAACGGCACCGGGGCCAATTTGTACTGGGAGTACGCTCGTGTTGGTTTCATCCTGGGCGTTCCTAAATCGGAGTCTCCCCGGAACATATTTCTTCTTTGACAGGAGAGACGTTGTCAATATTCAGCGCGGCAGTCGTCTCCCGGTCGGCCGAGGCTAAGCAGACAACCGCTGGGGCTGCGCGACCGTCCTGCGACGGGAGATAAGAATGTGAAGGAGCACAACCACCGCGACTTCCATTAACACGGACTGACAAGGGAATCACAGGGACATCAGGGGGTCCGGGGACGAGACGGACAACAAAGCCGCTGCTCCCCCCCGCCCCCCTCCACCTCTGCCGCCCCTCCTCCTCGCAGGCTGAGGGTGGCAGTGTGGTCACCTTCCCCTCCGTGGCCTGGTTTCCCCGCTGTGTGACATGCTCGTCTGCTCTCCTGAAGGAATGGCTTTAATAAGGTGGAGCGGATCAAGGCGACCGATGATGACACGGCGGGCCGAGCCAACGGCGCGCCCCGAGGCCACGGATGGCCCCGGCCCGGTTCACGCCGCCGGACGCTCGCCATCTCATCGTGAGACGCGCGGGACACTCGTCTGGACGCTCTTTCGCTGCTACCCGTCCGGTTATGTGGTGTGAGGAGTTGCACAGTGGAGTGAGCCCCGGCACGGAATTTCTCAAGACATCGCGTCGCGTTTTAAATCACACGTCGGACAACAGAAATATCTCGCTTGATTGTCAATAAACTTCAGTTAACTTGTTTTTTTTTATATTGGGCGGGGGTATTAATAAGTTTAGTTGCATTGGAATGTTATTGGAGACAGGGGTGCAGTGGACGGAGGCTGGGGATGTGTTCGAAAGCCTCTGGAAAAGCTCGTAAGTGACCTTGAGTTAAGATTATTTTATCAAAGTACGATAACCAAAATCAACAATGACCTCCGACGCTCAAGAAAAGAATATTTTAATTAATTGTCTTAGTTTTTCTTCTCAGATCATTTTCCTCTTGAAATTGGACAGAGCAATTGGCCAACTTTCTCACAGCTCATAGACGTATGCAACCTGTGTTGAGACTATATAGCAAGAAGGCGACGTATTGATTTTAAAGGGCCACTTGCACAGAAAGGTCCTTAAAGACGTTGACGGAACAAGGCATCAAGGCTGAGCCTGAGGCCAGCGGCGTCCCTTCATCCTTCACGCAGTGAGATTACATAAAGCCCACCATTCTTCTATGGAAAAAGAGGTTGCTTTGAAACAAGTGTCAGACGGAAGTGAGTGATTAGAAATAAAAAAAGGGCATTTTTCATGGAAATTCCAATTGGAAGTGTTCGTCCACCGTAGCGAAGACTGTGCGTGCATTACGACTGGCCCTCAGGCCTTGGTGGACCTAATTCTAATTACCTTCATTAGTGGTATCTGCAGATTACAGCGTAATGCGTGCATGTGCGTGTGTGTGTGTGTGCGTGTGTGCGTGTGTGTGTGTGTGTGTGGGGGGGGGGGTCGTATTTCCTAACAAAAGACTGCTGCGTCTTTCTCCTCTGAGCTGGTGGTCACAAAGCGGCGGGGCCACACAGCGGATGAGATGGCAGCGCGGCGCTTTAATGTGAAGGCTGTCAGCTCCACTCCCCTTGGTTTTCACCCTCTGAAGAGCACAAGGCCTTATCGCTTTAATTGACTCTTTATCTTTTTGTTAATTTCCCTTTTAGTGCAATAGCTCCCGTTCTACCTTTTCATGTCATTTCTCATTGGCTTTTGCCTGACTTACAGGAAGTGGCTGTATAGATTATCATATTTCATGGAGAAAAAAAAGAAATTGGCAGATTTTTTTTTCTTACAACGATGTTAAGGAGCTCAGTTGCTTCTTAATTGTCCTCGTTGTCCATTGACCTCTTTGATATTGTCGGTGAACTCCTTTTCCCTTCAATGAATTACACGACTTTGTGTCTCCACCAGCGGTAACATAATTGTGTTCTTTGCACATCTCAAAGCTTTTCTTGTGCATATCTAATAAGTTCTGTATAATTTGATAGTGCTGGCAGGAGTTTAAACACTTGAGCCTTTACAAAGGCAAACAGAGGGGACTTAAGGGGAGCGGGATTTAACAGTGTGATGCCTGTCGTCTTCCTCCTGGTGTATGTTGGTTCCCTTTCCATTCCAGTACACATGCGACTGTATAATGAATTATGCCGATGTCGAATTAGCATGTAGCTGTCGCTTCGGCGCTGGTGCCTGCCTTGTGACAGGACCACCGTAGCACAGGCTGGCGTCGAGAGAGGGGGCTTCCACTGTGATTTATTAACTGCCGGAGCCACAATGAAGTGTGCCCAGTGAAGCACCAACGCAAACAAATAGGGCCGGGGCTGTCACCGTAAATTCAAGCAGACAGGCCGACCGCAGCCTGACCAGGAAGGGTTAATTATGCAAAAGCATTTGGCTTTCATCAGACCCGGCGGACTGTCTTGGGAGGATGGACTGGTTATTCGAGACAAGATTACAACATGACTGTTTGGAAGACCACGTGCCGAAGGTCGCTGTTGACACCCGTTTATTCGAATAGTAATATTTGATAACTCCTAAAATGTATCACCCTAAGGTGATTTTTATAAACTCTTGTGTTAAGCATTCATTATACACACATGGGAACACAGATAGGTTGTGCGCTTGAATTTTTTGTGTCAGCACTGCTTATGTCGCCGTATCATTTTTTGAAATTCCCAAACTTATGGAAAGCTTGCTACATGTCTGTACGATTGAAAAAAAAATACAACTTGTCTCTGGTAAATACACTCAATATTACCCCACAACTGAATTCAGTAATGGGATTAGTGCCTCCGCCACTACCTTCTTTGGTTTGTCCATCAGCAGAATTGTGGAAGTCAAATAATATTTGGTGATAATATGCCACATACTCTTTACATTTTGGAAATATCTTGGATATGATGAATATTACATATTAGCGAACATGGCTATTGCCGGATTTAAGCTAACGTCTTTTTGCACTGTAATTCCCGGACTGTGCCACCATTTTCTGGTGTTTTCCTTTGAAGAAGATTCAGGACGTTCTTTCCCCCTAAACCCAAGTTAAGTTTGAACAAATTACAACTAATAAATCATGAAGCCCCATCCTCAACACGGCTGTAGCGACGGTGCCGCTCCATTCGTTTGCGGTGTGAGTGACTAGCTAACGTTACTGTTAGCAAAGTCAGCAAACAGCCTGATGGGGGGTAACCTTTAGGTTTTAGCCCTGATGGTGGTTTCTGCTAAGGCTAACCACCTGCTTCCTCCACCCCCCCCCCCCCCCAACCACACACACACACACACACAAACACACACACACAAAACCTTTTCGCTGCTGCATCACTTCCAGTGTGCCAGAGGCTTCTTCTTTTTGTTTCACAGGAAAGACCAACCTGACACAGCAAAAGTTTTAATAAGCCTCATTTGGCTTGATTGCTCAGCAACACAAGAGCAACGCTGATATGAAAGCATCAAAGGGCTGTCGCTTTAAAGCCTCGTGCCCTTTGCCTTTTCTACTCGAAGGACTCTGAGAAAATGTCACGCCAAGCGTTGTTGATCTGTCCAGACACGCTGTCACCTGACCGGCATGGCGTGACTCCGTTGCCCGTCCTGCTGCCGGTGATGTAACACTGCGGATCACATTTCAGCGTGTGGGTGCAGAATGGAGGGTCTCGTAAAAAAGGTGTCTGCCAGTTGGAACCGAGGTGCCCAATCTCCGTCAGAGGGCCGTCCATCTCTCTAACTGTGACAGAACAGCCCAATATCATTAATTAAACATCAGGCTGTGTCCCCCAATCACCCGATCGCCACAACAGGCTGCCGCGCCGACAGTCCCTGTCGACATGCCTTCAAAATCTAGAAGGGGGATTACATATGGTAATGGTTTTTGACAGCCTGCCATTTGCCACCGTTAATCTGATAGGATAAGATATCTGGACCGCAGAGCACGGTGTGCCGCAACTCTTTTGAGTCCAATATTGTTATGCCGCGGCACAAATAAGGGAGGGGGGAAAAAACTGAATCATTTTGAAGATGCAAGCAGTGTCCTGGAAGACATTTTAATCCCCTGACAGGCTTTTGATATCATCCCACATATTGTCACTGACTTTAAAAAGCGTATTTTTAGACCTGGATCCTGTTTGTATTTGCTGTCAATTATTATATTTCTCACACTAACTTCTGTTACGTACGGCAGCGAGACAATGTGACGTTCTGCAACGTGTCCTTCTCTCAGTGACAACGTTCTACCACAGAGGCTAGCCCACGGCTGCCAACCCACTTCTCATTTTTCCACGGTCTTTGTTCAATTAAGACTCGCCGTGTACTCAGTTCTGCTCGGAAATGTTGCAAGTAGTATTTTAATACCCATATCTTCATATGAGGCTGTGGGCCAATCTTCTCGGATGACTAATATATGGGGAGAGTGTTACACATGTGCAATGGGAGGCAAGAAGTGGGGTTTAGGCAAGCTGACACCCCCCACCCCACCCCCACCTCCCTCCAAATGCGTACATCATCTCAGAGCATGATATTCCGAGTTTAGACCAAAACAAAGACCAAAAACTCTCCCCCCTCATTGAGGAAATTAAATAAATATTCCCAGATAAACAACCAGACATCGACCTCTCCAAAAGCCAATTACTCCTGGTATTATATATATTGGCAAGGTAAATATCGCTGTACTTTTCCTGTCTTCAGTCGGTGACATTTCCACCCAGCGACCAGCGCTCCCCAAATCTCGACCCAATCCGGCACGTCGACACGGTGGAGGTTTCCTTCCAACACTTACACCGCCGTCTTGCATTATGTACGTTATATCAGCGAATCCATCAGAAACCGCAAATGTGAGAATCGCTGGTTTTTTTTGTGGTGGGGGGGGGGGGATTCTCAGAGAATAAAGTGAAGCAATAAAAGCCCCGATGCTCGCCTGCTTGCGAGAATTGCTTGTCAACAACCGGAGGGAGGGAATACGGCATCGTCTGACAACAAGCCATCTTTGAAACGCCTCCAAGAGGGAAATGGCATCCATTAGAGACATACAGAAGATGTGTGTTCACTCACGGGGGAGGCGGGGAGGAGAGTGTGTGTGTGTGTGGGGAGGGCGGGGGGGGGGGCGCACGCATACAATTGTCTGCGGGTGGCTAAGTAAGTTCACCAGCACTATTGGACAGGGAGTGCCCAGCAGACCCAAGGCTCAGAAAAAAAACATTAGGATGAATCAATTAGGCCGCCATTAGCCAATAAAGTGGCCCTCACTGAGTCGTGTAATTATGACCCACAGCAAAGCCAATTTTATGGAGGCACATTATCCCTTTCTTTTCTTTCGTAATTTTATTTGTTTGAGATAATCCCTCCGTGGTTTTAATTATGTGCTCTAGGTTCAGGGGTGGAATGCATAAATCTTTGTTTGCTTGCGTCAGCAGGTCTGCCGGTTTTCCTCCATGCGGGGGGAAAAACACGTCCCATCTCGAGGCGATTGTTGCCATTAGGTCTGTCGCCGTTGCGAGGATCAAACTGATTAGTCGCTTAAATTAAAAAAGCGAAAACGCCGTCGCATCCCCCCCCCGCGGGATCCACATTAACCCCACTCGGAGCGGGTGCCCATCAGATCGTATGATAAGAGGCGGCGGGAAAGAGCTGATATGATGGGCCCCAGCTACTTAGCTTGTTCAGCAGCTCAGAGGACACTGTGTAAGTGTGACAATGTGCTGTCAATGAGGGATGACAGTACACAGCCAACATGGCGTAATGCATTGTTCCTTCCTGGGTCCCTCCTGACAGATGCTCTCCAAGACAGCTGGATCAGCAGCAACGAATGGAGCTGGGAATCTGGGCTGCGAGCGAGGGAAGGATGCGATACGCGAGGGCTGATTAGCGAGGGTGTACACGTGTCAACAAGCGAGGCCTGGGGATCGTGTCGGCAGTTTGTGTTAATTGTCAGCTTAACACACGTTTACCTATTTATTCCGAGGAGTAATGCTCGGCTTCGGGTACCCGGCCCCCGTCGAGCGTAGTCGTTTGCTTTCCACAACCCTTTTTTTTTCATTTTTGGGGTTCCATGATTCTGCAAAAACAAAAAAGTTGGACCCGGTAGTTTTTTTATTTCTTCTTTTCTTCTTCACTTTGCCTTTCCGAGAGGAATGACCTTGGTCTGCAACAGGCGCTCCGATAAGACGGATGTTGGAGTCGCTCGTAGCCAAGAGAAATAAACTTGGATAAAGAACTTTTTAAGTTGGAACTTGGCAGACGTGAATCGAAGGTTGGTTATATTTTCGTTCGTCAGTCTAGAGGTTTGAGAAAAAATCTGGAGCTTTCCCAGACATTAGTTCTTACTCTCTACAGGGTCAGGTGAATTGCTCAACAGGCCTAATTTAGAGATCAATACTCCAGTCTTCTGTATCTCAGCATTGGTTGTTAGTCCACCCTAGAATACTAAATGAAGCATCTTATCGTTGTCTTTTTTTGGGGTCATTTGTCTTCATAGCTGTTGTTTTCCTCCTGAAAATGACTCTTTTTATTCTGTGAAATTAGTTTTGCTCTCTCATTTTAACACCCACTGTAGTCTGGTATTTATGAGGTGGTAACTTCAGTGTGGAAAGAACTGCCTCTCCGTACTGGTGAGTGCTCAGGAGCCCGGGTCGGGCCTCTGCTGATGTACGTTAACTGGAGCGGACAGCCGGGTTTAAAGTTTCTGACGGGGCGCGTCTCATCGGGTCGCGGCGCAGCTTGCAGTCGCGGCAGCGCCGAGGTGAGACGTCCCCCTCCCGAGCCCGTCCATACATTACGGGAGTGATGAAGGAGTCTGGGTAATGAGACAGGATGTTTGTACAGTCCTGCCATCCCGAGGGTCACCCCCCACCCTATCCCCCCACACACACACGCACTCAATCTACCTCCCGCTGAGCCGGTGGCCTGAACCACTGACCTCTCCCTCTCGCCAACAGTTGCCATATTTGCATTTCCAGCCCACTTAAAAAGGCGAGGAGGGGGCGACTACAGCAGGCCTCATTCTCATCCCGGTGGACCCCCCCCCCCCCCCCCCCAGTCCAGGCCTACCAACCCCGAACGGCAGTCTGGGGTTAATGCACCAAGTGCTCCCATTGTCTCTGAATTAATGAAGTGCTCCCTGCCTGTCCCTTCTCATTCAATGACAACAAGGCAAATGACAAATGGTAGCGGTGTAAATGGCTATCGGCACGTGTGTGTGTGTGTGTGTGTGTGTGTGTGTGTGGGGGGGGGGGGGGTTGAAGTCACAGAGTGAAGTCCTGGCTCGCTTCGGCCCTTCGGCCGGCCGGCGGCCCACACCGGGATCAATTTGGAACGGTGGCAACACGACGCTCCACACAGGGGAAGGTGTTTCATATTGAAATGGATGGTGCTCAGATGGAGGAGGAAGAGTCAGAGGCTTAGGGGGGGGGGGGGTACCTCAGTAAATTGGAAAGAAAGGTGGGACTTTCAAAGAATGGCAAGGGAGACCTCTGGTGGAAGGCCGAGGTATCCGCTCAGGCTGCTGCTGCTGCTGCTGCTGCTGAGGAAGCTCAAGATTAATGTTTACGTCTTCAGAAGGATGAGGAACATTTAGTTCATCAGGTCACTAATCGCAGCAAATAGACGTGTATATTTAATATACATAAAGTAACAAGCTTTGTGTCCACACAATGTGTCCACTTTTCCACTGATGAAATTAAACGTGGGAATCAGAGATGTTATTTTCCAATTGAAGGCAAAACATGCACAAGAATATACCACAAACAAACAAACAGCAAGCCCTCTGGCAGATTTTGAGGAGGACCATTTACCAACAGATGGTAAATAATAATAATTAAAAAAGGAGAGGAAAGTGAAATTAAATAAATAGATGATGGGATGGAGGAGTTAGGGAAAGGCCTAACCCTAACCTTTAGAACTAAATACTGTAATGCGTTGCATCGAAAGCCGCCACTTGAGATTATTTTTATTAGACATTTCCAGATTAATCAATAAATTATTCGTATAAAATCACCTCACGTCCAATGGGACGTCATCCAACGTCTTACTTTGGCTTAAACCACAACGATATTGAATTTACAATAACTGGAGAAAAGCATAACATCCTCCAATTGCTTGGCTTTTGAATGGACTGGAGAATGGACTGATTTAGAGAATCGACTGTAGATGATGAAGCGGTTGAGACCAGAGAGGGCGGGGCCGAATGCTATGAATGGAGACGTAAGGATGTGTGTATCTTCCTCAACAAGGCATCCTTGTCTTCGTATCCACACACACTAACGGCGTGTTCTGTCTTTGCTCTCTCCGGCTGACAGCTTGTTTACGGCGCATCACGCCACCGTAGGTGTGACCTTTCTTTGGCTGACCTCTGACCTTCTGCTCTCCCCCCCCCCCCCCCCCCTGCAGTGCTGAGTATCCGCGGCGCCCAGGAGGAGGAGCCTCCAGATCCCCAGCTCATGCGCCTGGACAACATGCTGCTGGCCGAGGGCGTGTCCGGTCCGGAGAAAGGCGGAGGGGCGGCGGCGGCGGCGGTGGCAGCGGCGGCGGCCTCGGTGGGCGCGGGCGCCGGGGCGGACAACACCACGGAGCACTCGGACTACAGGGCGAAGCTGACCCAGATCAGACAGATCTACCACACGGAGCTGGAGAAGTACGAGCAGGTGAGGGCAGCAGCCAGGCTTCTTTTCTTTTTTCACCAATTGCATCTTTTTTCTCTCCAGTAAAAAAATTGCCTTTGACAGAAATAACAAAAAACAGCAATAAAAAGGGACTTCATACAATAAAAAAGCGAAAACTACTTATTCCATAATGCTCCACCCTGTGTAAATCCAGTACGATAATATAGAAAAGATATCTTTCTTGATTAATTGACCATATTTCCTGGGTTACCTTCCAATTCTTAACAAAGCTCCTCCAGAGACACACAATATAAACTACAACCGATTTTCTTCTTAATCACAAGAATCTTTTCTTCCCCCACAAGAATCAATTGAAGTTTTTTTTTAATGTTAAAGTCTGTGGACTTAAATAAATTTGTGTATTTTCCAGCATTACTTTGCAGTTCCTGGCTAAATGCCATCAGGACATAAGTGCGCTCTGTGTAATGAAAGTCAAGCATTTACCCCCCAAACAGTTTTTCTAAACTTCGATTATTGTTTAATTCATTAATTCATTCAAGTAAACACACAGGTAGTTGCAGCTCCTCTTTTTTCTGCGAGGATTTCGCCGCTAATCTTCATTTTATTTGATAGCACAGTATTTTAAAGTTTTTGAGGCAAACCAAGACACTCTGTGTTTCGCCTCTGGCTTTTTTTTTGAGAATTGTAACGGTCATTTTGAACTTTTACACATTTCGGCATTTGTTCTTCCAATACTTTTCCCCTCAAAATACCCTCCTTAACAACCCAGATATGCAGTCAGAGCCCTTAAAATCAGTTAATGGCCATTTGGACATACATTTCACAGACTATTTTACATTTTTAATCAATGTTTCTTCAACATGTATCCACTCTCAGTCACAATCCCCTTCAGATTGTCTTCTCGGCCCAGAACAGTCCAGCATATGCAGTTTGTTGTTGTGTGTCTCTGTGAGTTTTACAAGTATAGTCTTGAAAGTCTGCTGTGTGTGTGTGTGTGTGTCTGTGTGTGTGGGGGGTGATTTCCTCTCAACGCCTTCGTAAACCGAGGCCTTCATGACAACGGCGTCCCCTTTCTAGATGCGTGCGAGTGAGACAGATGAACAGGCAGATAGACAGACACAGACAAAGCCTGACACGGCTAAACCCAGAGAGAGAGCGACGGGGAGGAAATAAAGAAGAGGAGACAGTAAGAGACGCAGAGTCGGAGTGTAATATCGTGGCAGATTCACGCCTGGTGTCACACGGGCTGCATGAATGAAAAACGCTGTGGCGTGTTCGTCTCTCTCAGGGTGGCTGCGCTGTGAAAGTGCGTCAGAGACGAAGAGCAGCTGTCATTGGCTCCTCTCAACACACTGCCATCGCCACTTCTGTTAAATATGAAACGTATCAGCGCTCGTATTCCCCCTTGGCTCTGGGAGAAAGCTTGCCCCAGAACTACATTTTCTTTTTTTTTTATTTAATCTGTGACTTTTAAATACTGTACGACATTGTGTGTGTGCGTGTGTGTGTGTGTGTGCAGATGTGTGTTTCTGCAGTTGTGAATTTGAATATACCCACATTGACAAAATAAAAGCCCTACAGTTTTTTTTATATTAACCCCTGTGTGTATGTGTGTGTGTTTCTGTGTGTGTGTCTTCCTCACAGGCGTGTAACGAGTTCACCACCCACGTGATGAACCTGTTGCGGGAGCAGTCGCGCACGCGGCCGATTTCGCCCAAAGAGATCGAGCGCATGGTGAACATCATCCACCGCAAGTTCAGCTCCATCCAGATGCAGCTCAAGCAGAGCACCTGCGAGGCCGTCATGATCCTGCGCTCACGCTTCCTCGATGCCAGGTGTGTGTGTGTGTGTGTGTGTGTGTGTTTTTCCCGCTATACTCACAGCATCTCCGATTGGAACAAACATTGCAGATCATCACGTGCCCCCCCTGCGCGGCCTGATATCCACTTGAATGGCCGATGTAGGAGGCCTATCATGCTATAAACATGCTGTAACACATGCTGTAATTGCAGCTTACACACACACGCACACACACAGATCCAAGGCTGCATCTATGGATGCCATTTGGACCCGCATACCCAGCAGCAACGCTGGCCAATAAGAGTTCACCGCGTGCTCCATAGCGCTAACGATTTCCCTTTTTTAATGTAATCGCTTGTTCCTTTTGATGCGCGCTTTGGATTTGCATACATTTCTCCGAGGATAAATGTCACTCCAAAGTCGGGAGTCGGAGGCATAACATTTAAATGAGGCATGCGCTCCTTTACAAAGCTCCCTATCTATTCTCTTGCAAATGATCGTGGCGGTGCAGAGGGAAGGGGACGGGAGAGGAGAGGAGAGCTTTCACTGGTTGAGAGGCTCCGCCATGCTCGGCGCCGCTGATTAATCTACTGGCTGCTGGAGCTCACGCTGGGGACATTTGCATATTCTCAAGCAGGCTTTGGAGTGCGGGACAGAGATTTTAGCACAAATCTCCTCACCGGTGGATACATGCATAGAGATTTCTACAGGGTTCCCCCTGCAGCTTATGCAAAGCCCTCTTCAGATGTGGCGCATGCAGACATGACCTGATAGGTGCAGGAGATGGAGGGTCAGTCAACTCGTGGGCATCGGCATGTGGCGTCTGTCTGCTTTAAAGGGGGGGAGATGGAGGGGGGGAGGGAAGCTTTGCGAAAATGTATGCTAGAATTTCATGTGAGATCTGTGCAGCCATGTATTCGTTGCACGCTGCAATATAACGATTTAACTTGGGATTAATTCCCATTAGATGCGGTTAGTCTGTACCATGGGAAGCCAAAGACAATGCTGGTGCAGTGCTCGCTGTAAAGCGGCTCTAATTATCGTGTTTTGCATTAACAATGGAACAAATGACAGCATTGTTTTGGTCTCATGGGTGCTGCCGGATATTTCTCCTTCCCTCTTCAAATGATGTCATGTGTGTCTGCGCCGGATGTGTAAATAGACAACTGTGGGCAAACCTGTTTGCCACAACAACTTCATGTGCGGACAGCTTGTTGCGCTGCCCCCAAGTGGCCAAAAAAAAGGCTGCAGGTTCAAAGAATATTAAGGAATATTTTTTTTCTTCTCCTTTTTGTACAAACCCCAACGACAAACAAGACAGATTGAACTAAAAATGACATAAACTTATCTTGAGATCTAAATTGGTATTTTTTATCAAATGTACAACTGTCTGACCAGACATGTGATCTGGATACGTCTGAGTGTTGGGATTTGATACGGAGCCCTACCAATAGTTGTTTTCATCATTTATTTTATATATGTATATATATCTATACATAAAATAATGCCACTTCCTGTAACTGTGGCTAAATTGATTGGTTTGTAGTGTGGCAGTAGCTTTCACAAAGCAAAGACCTTAAGAGGCTCCATTATTTGAAGACCAGTCGACTATTAAGTTAACAATTGTAGTCCCGGTGGTATTGTCGTGAGGTCAAAGACGCGAAGAAGATCTAATAAGGACTCAGGGAAAGACGACTGCTGTGAGAATGCGACTGTACTTACACTACACTGCAAAAATTCAGCCTAACAAAACAAGGAAAAAAAGTAATAAAATGAGGGAATATTACTTGAAATAAGCCAAATTATCTGCCAACAGAACAGGAAAATTTGACTTGCCAAGATTTCTTAAAACAAGTGAAATGCTCCAACATTAAAACTGCCTTGTAAGAAGAAATATCTTGTCAGTCAAAAAACAAGCATAGATTGCCTTAATTTGAGATATTTCATTTTATTTAGATTTACATTTTTGCAGTGTAGGCTATGTATTTATTATGCGTATAATCTCTTTTCCTCTCGTGAAGAACGCTCCGGGGTCATTTCACTCGGAAAAGTGTCCGAAGCAACAGCTCAGCGATCATTATAAACTCCACTCCGGTTTTAATTTGCCTCTCTGCTGTTTTTTTTGCAGACGGAAAAGACGAAACTTCAACAAGCAGGCGACAGAGATCCTGAACGAGTATTTCTACTCGCACCTCAGTAACCCCTACCCCAGCGAAGAGGCTAAAGAGGAGCTGGCAAAGAAGTGCGCCATCACAGTTGCCCAGGTACACCACAGATCAGCGCACACCTCACCTCACCATCACCTGTAGGAACACCACTGTACAGAGACGGCTGAGACAAATCCAGATTTCTAATCCGAAGGGGCTGCGAGCGTCTTGGCAAGTAACCTAATAATAAGTTTCCTGACTGTCATGGGTACAGACAGCTCCTCTAATCTTTCAGCGGTAGCTTCCTGGGAGAAAACAAAGGACTCAAAGTATAAATATATGCCGTGTCATAAGTTTGTCGTCTTGTAATTCAAACCAGACAAAGCTATTTTTGACCAATGATTCTTTTGTTTCTATTGAAGAGACAACACTGCTGTCAAAGTTCTCATCATGTAGGGGAAAAAGTTTTCTTATGACTCAAAATACAAAAAGCCACAACATCTGGAGTCAGTAAAAGTACAAAACACACATTTCTTTGTTTTGTGGGATTCTAAAATGATTATTATTTAGTTATTTTGTCTACTCATCCAAACATTTGATTAATACAAATAAAAAGACCAATGGGTTAATGAATTGTGTAAATAACCCCACTGCATATGGAAATAATTAGCCAGACCATTAGCGTCTGAAAGGCGGCACGTCGGTCCTTTAAGGCATGAGCAGTGCAAGGGCGGCTTTCTATTAATCTAGCCGTAACTAATTTACCAAACATCTCAAAATAAAAACTCTTGAGATGTTTGCGCCGTGGCTGCCAAGAAATACGGGTCAAATATTTAGGCCCCTTGTTTAGTTTGTTTTATCTTTGCACGCTCGCGTTCAAGTTGTTTCAATCCCGTGAGAATTGATAATAAGGGAAGCAACGCCAAGGTAAACAGCAGTTTGTGTTTTGAATCCATCATTTGGGAATGGATCGTTTTCTCAATTGATTTCATTAATTCATACCAAATGATTTGAGGATGCATCTGGGCCTGATTGTGGAAGCCGCTCGGCGGCTGAATGATTTGTAGACTTTCCGTTTCTTGGCCATAATAAAGGAGATGTTTACCTACTCTGCGTATTGGAAACTTTGCAGGATTGATTTGGTTTTCATTTTAATGTTGTTTATCATTAGCGCCGGGATTACCCCCCTGGCATCATCTGGGAGTCCATTAGCAGTAATGGGTGTTAGCGGATGTTGACTGATTGGTGCGTGCGTGAGTTCTGATGATAGCTGCAGTCATGGTGACATAATGAGACTGTTATTGGCAATCATTCCATTCTTGCACTAATGTGGATTCGCAGCACCAGTCTATGTAGCCTCTACCTCTCTGTACTGTTACATGCCATTACGGCAAAGCTAGAAAAGACCACCCTGATATCTCTGAACGCTTGCTCCTCCCCCTCCCCCTCCCCCAAATGCGGCGAGGCTTCTGTGTGTTGAGATTTCACGAGCATTAAACTACTCTCTCTTGTTTGTCTGCTCAGGTTTCCAACTGGTTTGGGAATAAAAGAATCAGATACAAGAAAAACATTGGTAAGTTCCAAGAAGAAGCCAACATGTACGCTGCGAGAACTGCCGTGAACGCGGCTAATGCATCCTCACATGGAAGCCAAGCAAATTCACCCTCAACTCCAAACTCTGCAGGTGAGACAGGAAGTCCCTGGCTCTGATCAGCTATAGACATGTACCTCCTCTCTGTGCATCACTACGACTAAACAACTATTGCGGTATATCACTCTGAGGCTATGCTGGTGCTGGTGATTTGTAAGGCATGAACAAATTAAGACTAACAAAAAGGCCGTTCTCGGATAAAGGACTATGCCTATCACCTGGTAACGCACCGTTATTATATTGAACAGGTCACCGTAACAAGTACGACGACACTTCTAGGTCAACGCTATGTCAGAGCCGAGTCTCCCTATGCTTACTGTCCTTTTGTCTTCATCTCAATGAATCCTCTTCTTCATGTGTGACTATTTAACTCTGTTTCCATCCTGTTCTGCTGTACTCATATTCTAAGGATAGTTCTGGGGATATTTCTGTCCTTCTTTTATTATTGTCAACAAATCACATTAAAAGACTAAATTAACAATAATTGACTCTACTAACAAGTGCTGCCTCCTACTTCTTCTTTCTTTGTGCCATAGTTGCCATTGTTGTCAACAAATTAAAACAAGTGAAAACAATCAATGAGCCATACGTTTAACCAAATTACCAAGTACATGGCCGCTGTTGGTTTTTTTGTTCCTCACATTACACACAATTTCACAGCAATTCTATGTAAATAGTCATTAACACCAAATCTGTGTGAATAGTAGCCCAAATATTCACAATTGTTTGCTTCTGTTTGGGTAACATTGCAAAAAAGGGGCCTTTAAGGGACATTTTAAAAACTGACACTATATAAGTAAGATCCAGAATTCTTTTCTATGTCGTAAAGTCCTTAATTTAATTAATAAATGTAGTTCTTTTTATGAGACTTGTTGACAGTAAACATATATATACTGCTAACCTCATCTTTTAAAGCCAAAGTTAATTATTTTGAGAAAATTGTGTATTTACAGTCTCAGCAGGAGTCAGAACAGGAAACATGTTTATCGTAGCATGGGACAAGTATGGGAAGCTGATGCAAACAACTACTAGAAAACAAATATACTCTCAGACCAGACAACTAAATAAAATATTGCACAAGTTTGGTTTGAAGGTTCCTGGCTAGGCTAATCACACCCTGAGCAGAATACTTTAAGAATACTTAAAGGTGCTAAATTACAAATTCAGAGCATATCTATGATTGAGGGATTGCCTCCACACAGCTCTCAACATGGCGACAGCTGAGCCAGCGGCAAGCAGCTAATGATGCTAACAGCACTAACAGTGCAAACAGACAGACCAGCTACATGCGTTTTGTTATTCTTATGTTGGTGACATTATTGAGCAATCACTGGTATAAGAATTCCCTTTTGGATTAATTAAATGAATATTAAAAGTATTATCTTATTTTATATAAACGAGCCAGTCAGATGAAAGGCTATCTACAAAAACAAGAAAGTAACATGATAATATCTAAAGATGGACTGAATAGTTCAACCATTCTATCATAACGTTGACAACCCAATCCTAAATCAACATTCAATGCTACGTATATATTTTAATTTTGCATATCTATTTATATCTATATGAACCTATAATATAAAACATAACATATATATCATATCTATGTTCAAACACAGTATTTATGCACAGTTTCAAATAAAGATTAGTCTGTACTTATTTTATTAGTTATACATATTTGTAGAATTAGTTTCCAGTGGTGCCGAGGATTGTTTCTGACTTCTGTTATCTAGACATTTCCAATAACTCCAGTGATCAAGTCCAAAAGTCAAAATGCATCGATAAAAAGATGGATGGAATCATTCTCCGAAATTCACTTTTTTTATTCACATCTTCCTCTTACAATATATTTTTGCTTAAATCCATATTTGTTGGCATTTAGTTTTTCAAAAACTAAATGTTTCACTTTACTAGTTGTTCATGTAGCGATTTTAATCGCACCATAAATTACATTTAGTTAACGACAATGACATTAAAGCTTGTTCCACCATTTCCTTTCATGGGAGATGATGATTTCCAAAAATATATTTGAAGTTCTGTTGGAAAATCTCAAAAGAAAATGAATACTTGGTCACATGACAAATAATCACAAATTCCAACTTTGCATGAAACATAAATTGAACAACAAATGAAAATAACTCTAAAATAACTTTAAAACAGAAACCACAATAGTAATTTGCCAAAATAAAATTAAAAAAACAGGCTTACCTGCAGCTACGCCTACACAGTTGGAGTCTCCTGAGCTCTGAGTTTGAAAGTTTAGATCACGTCATTGTAATCTTTAGTGTCGATTAGTTCTCCTTCCTCGAGTACCTCCAGTCACCACGGATGGTCTCAGGTTCGGATCCGGTTTGTTGCGTAGAAAAGTCTCTGATAGTTTCAGGCCGCCAGAGGGAGCCTGGGTGACGACGGCCAGCTGGCTCCTTTTTAACTGAACGACCCGGTTGTGTCCGAGGTTATCAAAACTAGCATAGCTCTCACAAGAAGTCCACGAGTAGATGGCCGCCGCCGCTTTTATCATATATTTACTTAGAAAGTTGTTGCTTACTGCTACACTGATGCTCTGAATTTTCAATTAAGCACATTTAACTCTGAAATGAAAACATATTAATACTTTGAACTTGCGTTTGATGGCAAGAAAGTACCCGTTGGACTATAAGTTAGCTTCTCCATGAATAACCAACGTAGGAATGACTCGCTTATTTTACAGTTTGGCGGCCAATCGGCCCTTGTGTCCGGCTACAGCTGTATCTCTGTATCTCTTCTTGCCCTCGTGTGTCCTTTGGTTTGCTCTAAAACATGGCCGCCTTCCTCTCATCTAACAGAGCCTGCGTGGCTGCTAGCTAACCTCTGCATGGCGCCCCTCCAGGCCGCCGCCTTGCTTGACGCTGCTTGCTCTCTGTCTCTCTGTGATGCGACTGCTCCCTCTCTCCTTCCAGGTTCTGGCGGCTCTTTTAACATGTCAAACTCCGGGGACTTGTTCATGAGCGTGCAGTCTCTCAATGGGGACTCGTACCAGGGGGCTCAGGTGGGAGCCAACGTGCAGTCACAGGTAGGGCCGCGAGCTGCACTGGCAGATGACACAGGGGCAGACCCCCCCCCCCCCCCCCCCCAGGTGTAATGATTATAATGATTTAGAAGTATTCGAGTCATATCAGAAGCCAAATCCAGTCCAGTAAGCTAGCTCTGAATGCCACTAACACGCCACTTGTTAGCATTCGGTTCTGCTCGTTGACAAGTAGCTACAGATGTAACATTTTAATCAAATCAAGCTAATGTGAGGCTAACAATGGCGGATCGGCGCGCCAACCCTCTCGAGTCGAAACGCTCGCCGGTTTTCTTTTCTCGTTATTTCATTCCGTCTGAAATTGTTTTGCTAACCTGATTTTTCCCCCCAGCCTTGCGGGCATTAAAAGCTCTCGTTTTGGGGTTTGTTGCTCTCACATGGCTGCCCCACAGAGTGGTTCTACTTCATTTCCACTGCATGTTTTTTTTTTTACCCACATTGTCATAGTACTACGCCCCAAAAGGGGAGCTAACCCCACGATTAAAACAACACGTGGACCTAAAGGGAACAGAGCCATCACAACACTGGTTGGTTTTCCAGTTAAAATGTCCGTCTGCACAGACCTCACAGTGTCCTGGGCACGTTAATTCTTATTTTGTGAATAGTTTTCATTTTAACAAGCAGAAAGCTTGTTTGTTCGATCCGACCCTGTCGTCTCCGATGAGGGACTCTCAGCCGCGTGCCCTCGGCGTCTCGGCGTCCCTCTCTCTCTTTGCTCTCGAGCGTCCCTCGCGTTGACTCTGACCTTGCTTTGTTTGTTGTCTCTGAATGTTTCAGGTGGATACCCTTCGCCATGTTATCAGTCAGACAGGCGGATACAGTGAAGGACACACAGCCAACCAGATGTACAGTCCGCAGGGCATCAATGTAAGGATTATTTTTTTTCCTTCTTCTTCTCCTTCTCCTTCTTCTCTTCCTGCCAATTATTTCAAAGCCATGGGGCTCAGAATGCCACTTAGTGGGACTTGTCTCAGCTCCGTGGTCACCTAGTTGATTGCCTCTGTGCAGCCCGCCCCACGGGCAGCGCGCCGCCCAGGCCGACGCAGGCATGTGGCCCGGCCACACGCGCGCAGCGCCGCCGTCCGAGCCTGTCACGTCGGATCAGGTCTGCCGCGGCACCGGCAGCCACGTACAGTGTGTGTGTGTGTGTGTGTGTGTGTGTGTGTGTGTGTGTGTGTGTGCCCGCGAGCCGACCGCACAAACAGGTGACACCTCTTGCGCCGGCCTTCAGATCCCCTCTGACCACCTGACCCCGTGGTTAGCAGCCCTGGGAGGCCAGAAGCTCCCGTTAAAGACGGCGCCGCCGTCCGACAAACAAAAAAGAAGGAAGAGAAAAAAAAAACACTCACACCACAGGACACGACTCCTTGTGTGCGTCGGGTTGCGTTCCTCCCTCGCGTTTGTGTTATTTTGTGGCAGAGTTTGTGGGTAGGGGGAGGGGAAGGAGGGGGTTGGTTGGTTGTGGGGTGGGGGGGCGCTCTAGCTGGCGGCGGCAAACGGTGGGGGTGAAAATTCGCAGCGACAAGCCGTGTCGCAAAGGGGAAAATCGATAAGACAGACACAAGGAGAGCAGAGTGTGGACTCGGGACAGCAATCCGAGCGCATTGCTCAGATCATGTTCCCGCCACACTAATGGCCCTGACAGCGAGCCGCCGCCGCCGCCGCCGCGCTACGAGGACGAGGCGCGGTCACGGCCGCGGCTCGGCTCCTCCGCGCTGTCGTCGTCGTCGTGCCTCAGTGGCCATATGATAATCAGATGAAATGTCTCCTCCCCCTCCCCCCCCCGTACAAAAACATGTATGTGTATTCAAATGGCTTCCCGGCTGCTTCCTTGGAGCGCACCCCCGCAGCCAGCTGTGCCCCCCCCCACTCGAGATGTCGCTCGCGTATGCAGGCCCCGTCCTCTGCCAGTCCCTTTGACCTCGCAGATACGGTTCTCCTTGGACGCCTGTTTGCTCTTCCACATCCTCCGCGGCCGCGGGACGCCGTGTTATTCACTCCCGCGTCCTGTAAAGAAGCCCTGCGATGCATAATGGAATAGCGGGATATCTGTCCGCCCCGGCTGTTTGCCCGTGATTTATGGAGCTGTGGCGAGTAACTTACGAGTTTCGGGCCTCGCTGCAATATATGCGCTTCGCAATTTTGTTTGACAATGATATTTTTCCGAGTGGCGGTAATTTCCGTCAAAGTTGTCAATCTTGTAGGAGAGAGCTAAATGTCATCTCAACCTTGTCTGGCCTGTTTAGGGCTTTAATTCAGAGGACTGAATATAAATTCACATATTTACTGTGTTATCAAATGGATAGATAACGCAGAAAAGATGCTACTATTTCTATTTTTATTTTTACTAAAGACATTAATCATATAAATGCCACCGCAACAGCCTTTTAGACGTCTCACTTGTTGTTTTTGTTAATGAGATTCATGCTGTATCCAGGAAAATATTTTTCCACACATCTGAAGACGAAGGGTTTCACGAGTGAAGAGCAGATGATGAGAGATAAAGAATTCTTATCTGAAATCCAACACAATGACTGGATAATGACTGAGCGGATACATAATGCATGCTGTGGATGATTACAGTTTTGAAACGGGCAAAGTCAGACTTTCTTCGATCTGACCCCTCCACTTTGTGATTACACACTACCGTCTGCCATCTTAAATACCAGGCTTTTTTTCATCTTTCTTTTTAATGAAAGGCTGTCGAGGACCATTTCCAGATATTCTGATGGCTTTAAACGTACTATTAATATCCTAAATGCTCTCTAACAGGCATGTCTGTGGTCGGGGAAAGGCCCTCCATTGCTCTTATTGTATGTTAATTCCTGCTGTCAGCGTCACAATTAGTGCACATGACGTTGATTGTACTTGTTTTGTTTCGGGGGGGGGGGTCTTTTCACAAAATTCACATATATTATTCATATTATTTAAAACGGAAGTGACAGGAATTTCTGTCGAGACAAAACCCTCGCACAGCTTCTCTTCTTTTTTTTCTTCCTTTTTTTTCTTCATGATATGAATTTGAGTGCGCCGTGAACGACGGCACGGAGGTTTTAATTCACTCCCTTTCTGCTTGGTTGAAAACATGATTTTTATATTTATTTGATGTCAGTCGTCTTCTGAAGTATTAGCTGTAACTCCAGCCAGGTTAGCTGCTCCTCCGATCCGGGAGGAAATTTGGCCCAAGGGCGGCGTCTACCCCGGCATCGCCCGGCCCGCCGTACACGACCTCGCCCTCAGGACCTTGTACCTCGCCGTGTTTTCACCCGGCCGCATTGAGTAATGAATGTGAAAGTAATGCCTCTCTCCTTTTCTTTTCCTTTTTTCTTCCCCCTTTTTCTCCTCTCAGGCAAACGGCGGCTGGCAGGATGCTCCGACCCCCTCGTCGGTGACTTCACCCACAGAAGGACCCGGAAGCGTTCACTCCGACACCTCCAACTGATCCTCCACCCCTCTCCCTCCTCCCGCTTCCCAGCCCCCCTCCATCACTGGGACCCCCACCCCCCCGCCTCCTCCCGCAGCCACATCTCCCAAAACTTAAGCTCGATCCCCACCAGGACTGGACGTGGCGTACTGTTTGTAGTCACGCGGCTGGACGCCGGCGGGGTCTGGGATGACATTTGCGGACAAAATATTTCACTTTTCCTATCCGGACCGCCGCGGCGCCGTTAGCAGCCTGCGGAGGGGACTCCCGTCCACAGTTCACAGTTTGTACAGTTTCCACTCGATGTCCATGTTGCCTCTTTGTATCTCTCTTATTATTATTAATATTATTATTATTAGTAGTATCGTTATTTGTTCACGCCAAATGCCCCCACGTCTTGTACATTTAAAAATGTTTCCACACTACCTCGATTCGAAAATAACAACGTGAATTTTTCTTCGGTTTAACCCAATTTTATAATCATTGGCGTCACCGCCCTGTCATGGCGTCTCGGTTCACACGCTTCTGTCAAAGTTCAACCCTGGAGGTGAATTTTGATAATGTTACATTTTAATGTCCTCCACCCCTTACTTTGTAAAGTATTGTTTTTATGTTAGTCCAGTCACATTAACTCGTAATAACTCGATTCATATAATTTGTATTCAGAACTTCTACAGCAGACAGTGACACATGAGGAAATTTGAAATGTCTGCTCATCTGCAGAAGAATAATGCAAAGGATTCACAATTTTCTCGGAAACAACTTTAACACAGACTCTCTCGTGGAGATATTTGAAGTTCCGTCACGCTTGTTGGCCGCGGCCACTGTATTCATAAAAGAGCCGACCCGTAAACACTCAAATCGACGGCAGCAGGAGCAATTACGGCACGCCGACGTGCATTAAAGCACAATACCGCCTGCTGATTGGACTCAAAGGGTAACGTTTGTAAATGACGAAAACAATACAGGAATACATTTTGAGGATATGGGAGGGGCATACGGAAGAAAGAGAGAGTGCATATACAGTGTATGATCAGACATCAGCCGTGTGTGTATCAGTGAGAGAGATGTAGCCAAATACTGCTGGTAACCAAATCCACAACAAAGAGAATCACAGTTCAGATAATTAAAGGTGCCACGGTGTTGGGATTGGACACGTTGCGTATCCTGTCTCTGAATTCACTTTTCATTTGTGGAATTCCATTTGTGCGATAGCGGTGAGGTTAGAACATAAAAAAATATCCTTAAGAATCGCTTTCGGTACAGACTTCGGTCTTAAAACATCATTTTCGGTGCTCCGGATGTCAGGCGCTCCCGGCTTGTGGCTCAAATGGACTTCCACGTGCAGTCAGCGCTGGAATAAACGTGAGGCTACTTGTCCCGTGACCCCTGTTCTACGATAACAAAGAGGAACAGTTGGAGAGAGGATTACAGCGTTTGTGTTTTTAAATGTTTGAGAGTCCATTTCACTTTTTTTATTTGATTTTAAAATGCCGCTAAAATAAAAGCGCCACACCCATCAACACAAACAATCCAAAATGTGAACATAAATGTGTGACTTTTGTTGTATGTACAGTATAGTATGTGGTCCAACATGTATACGAGATATCATTTGCATACTTTGATACCAAATTTTGACTTTTTATCCTCCACATTGGGATCAGCTTGGAGCTCTTTTCATAGGATTTGATTATCCGCGGTCCTCATGCTCTGGTTCTCTGTATCAAAGCCCGAGGAAATGCAGCTGGAATACAGACGTGTTTATATACATTGAAACGGAAACGGAACACCACGATGGCACACAAATCCATATTTGTACGTCTCCATTTTGTGAGAAACGTTGTTGTTTTCTTTTGATATAACGTTGGCTTCGCTACAGGATTGTTTCTTTGTTAATGCTCCCGTTATAAGTGAATTAGACCAATAATGCTCGATATACAGTATGTAGATATGCACCTTTACTACTTTAATTTTGCATCTATTGAATTTGGACGGAGTTCCTGTTGGATTCAAGGCCGCATCCTGGTGGTTATTTTGTACTAAAGACCCGCCTCCAACGCGGCCGCTGCCCGGACGAAGGGGACCTGAAGGGTCTGCGTTCACATCGCCTCCTCACATTGTTTTTTTTTTATTAGCATAACTGGACCCCTCTCGGAATAACAAAACTCAATCCCAACCAGTCGTACAGCCCAAAACATTTTGATTTTGATTTTTTTTTGTTACAGTTGTCAGTGTGTTTGTATTTATTCCACGTGTATGAAATCGTGGACAGCTACTGCGTGGAAATCATCCACAGACATGATCGCCATGAATAAAACTCACTTGGATCATTCGGCGGGCTCCTCCTCGACTCGCTCACTCAGAATAATAGGAGGGGGTCTTGGGGGGGGGGGGGGGGGGCAACATTGAAGTGATGCACAGAAACCTGCCTCAGTCGTGTCCCTTGAAGTCATTGGAGTGAATTGACAGCACCGGCCATGCAAGGCAAACGTACGGATTGTTTTTGTACCCCTCAAAAGAAGAACAAATAATAATAATAATAATAATAGTAATAATAATAATAATAACGTAACTTTACTTTTCACATTGCCTGTCAAATATTATCAGAGCTTCATGTAATGACGCTTTTGAGTTTTTTTTTTTATATATATAAAAAGGAAAAAAGACATGAAAAGAAAAACGGAACAATTTGTAAAACATGAAATGTTTTATTTGTTGCATGTTCTTTTTGTTCTTCAATAAAATAACGTACTGCGGTGTTTTGAATGTTAACTTCTTTTTTATAAGGATTTCAGACAGGTTTTTAACTTTTAACATCTCTGCGTATGTAAAAAAAAAAAGAAGAAAAAAAAAGTATGAAATGGAAAAAATGTTTGTTTTTTCTGCAGAAGGGAATAGCTGAAAGGTGTGTTTTATGGTCTCTTAATTTGTACTGGCGATGCGTATCCCAAATAAATACTTTCTTTTGTTGCATAAGTACATTGCAGATTGTTTTTTCGTCATTTTTCTCGCCCTTTGCTTTTGTGAAGTTTCCCTCTACTGAAGCTGAAGCTCATCTCAAACTTGTTTTCTTCGCCCCAGGCGGTGGTAACGGGGTCAAGGTCAGCAGTCACTAGGATACAAGTTCTCACGTCGCACACTTGTCAGTCCGACACCTCCTGGATAACATCGCACGCCCCCCCTTTTGCAAGTTTGCCACTGCACGCAGGCATTTTTATCGCCACTAACATGGCGCCGGAGCGCGGGCGTGCTGCAGAGGGTGTGAAGGGGACATTTTCACAGTTTTCCCGAGAGTGAAAGCTGTGTGCTCCCGGCAGACAGAACACACACACACACACACACACACACACACACACACACACACCTCCTCCCTTCATGCAAACACCCAGCTCTCCCTCCCAGGCATGGTTAATGTGCGTTCCCTGAAAGAGGCGGAATCCACACTTATCTCTCTCTTCCAGATAAACCAGACAGGATGTGTCTGATTCTGCTCCTCCAATTCATCCATCCTTGGGAAAATGTAACAAAAAAAAAGAAGAAAAAAATTAACTTGTGGATTAGGGAGAGGTTCCCAGGAGCATCCGAAATCGGAGAGCGTGACAAGAGACTGTGGGAGTGACATATGCAAACATGATCAAGTGTAATTACATGGAGGAGCCTCCTTGTTTCTATCAAAAGGGCCACTGTGAGGCATAAAAAGACGAGGGATGCTGGACGTGTTTAATTTATTCATGCGCTCCTCAGGAAACCAGAAGAAGAAAGAAAAAAAGGCATTGTGAGGCTGATTCAGTCATTACGTGGTGAAAAGGTGCAAATCCCATTCGGAGTTAAATCGCTGTACGTTCTTTTGAATGTGTGAACAAACAGGCTGGATACAGCGCTCCGCCGGGACGAATGCTACATGGTTTTTTTAAGAAGATTGCGATGATCATTATTCTTTATTTTCTTCTTTTTTTTAACAGCAAATCCAATCAGCAACGGAATCAGGACATGCTGAGGGGTTTCATCCATTAACAAAGAAGTAGACGAAGAGCAATACATTCAATCTAGCCAAACAATAAATAAATAAACCACTTCTCTTTTCGTGGCATTTTGTTAAAAGGTCACTCACAAAATTAAAGTGGCTTATATCCATTTTTTTTTTTAAAGGAATAGGAATCGGATGGCAGGTGTTATTATGTTTGATCTCCTGTGAGAGGAGCAAGCCATTACCACAAAATCACAGATTTGCAATTCAAAAGATGCCTTGATGTCTTGGGGAAGAAAAAAGATTTCAACTTTAAACTGGTATTTTAACTGCAGGTTTTTTGGAGAGCGTTTCTATACGCGTGTCGAAACTGATTCACATTGAAATAAGGATATTTTAATTCAGTTGAACGACAGTAGCTTACATGTCTAAAAATGAACAAACTTTATATTTCCTTCAGAGATCACATTTTTTTTATTTAATGGGTTTAATTAAAAAAACAGGTTTAAATAAACGATAAAATGAATGACGGCTGCATTCCTTTTAGCTGCCTCCTGGTATAGCTCATGCTGGCCCATACTGTAGGGGTCATGAGCTTTTCAATAACAAATCAAATGTGAAATTGTGACATTTTTCTTTTTTCAAAAGCACTCAAAATGTTTGGCTGCTAAAATTGCTTTTAACTTCTGGTGGTGCTGGGTACGTGAGCTTAAGTGGAACCTTCATGTTCATACTCTGCAGTCACAGGTATCACACCCTTGAGCCTCCATGATTCACTCGTTTGAATAGCTGTTCAGGTTTATTTGGTAACAGCGCCACAAAAAACACAGCATTAACTCAAACGGAAAAACACCTCCTACATTCAACCCAAACCTGTGTAGATGAATCCAGTTTTTAATAGAGAGCCCAGGTGAAACCGATACGGGAACCTCTTTAAAAAAATGTGTAAAGACGACAAACTTCTAAAAGAACACACGAATAACTACAAATCCAGCGTGGGAAGAGGCCCCTCCTCCGCTGTATATTGTGTGGCTTGCTTCATATGTCAGGATAAGAAGAAGATATTTTTTCAGCCGTCTTTATTCAAACACCATTTTCACATAATCCCGAAACATCACAGCTCAACAGAAGCTGCAGTTTTGTTCTGCACTCACGAAGTTTCACAAGGGTGGACCCGAACCCGAGCTGGGGAAGCTTTAAAAAGAAGGAACACAGCTCACGGTGTGTGTGTGTGTGTGTGTGTGTGTGTGTGTGGGGGGGGGGCTCTGTGGCCCTGGTTGTACACTTGAAGCGTCGCACAACAACAAGCGGCGTGCTATAAAAGACTTTCTAATGGAATGGGAGAGGGCATCCTCGGCATCTCTTTTTCAAAATATGTTTTAAACACACACCTCAATGTAAGCGTACGTTCGATTTGCAAAATGCTTCATCGCTATTCAATTTTATTTATTTTTTATGATGACCTCGTCCCCTGATCCGAGGCCTCTCGCCGCTCACGACGTTCAGATCGATCAGCCCTCATCCAGACCGCAGTGCATGTGGCACGGCGGGGCTCGGGGCTCACATTATATCAATGACAATAACAAGGCTCATATGGCCTTATGCGGAACGCATAATGCGCATCAGTTATGTCAACGCCTGCCAGCATGACACACACACACACACACACACACACACACACACACACACACACACACACGCGCGTGCCTGGGGGAAGGGCCACTCAAGCAGACGACGCAAAGTGTCCGAGGGCACAAAATATCGGAGGGGCTTTGTCTCCAGGAAAACCCGGATCTGCATTAATGCGACGAAACAAGTCTTGTCCTCCACTGATGGATCCCTGGCGCGTGAATCCTAAAACACCTCCAGGTTAGAGGAGCTTCTGCAGGAATAGGGTCAAGTCATTAGTGATTGTGGGCGTGTTGCAGAATTCAGATTTGGAAGCGGTTCAGTTTGGCAGAGGACTTTTTTGCCAACAGTCTGGCGTGGCCCGTATGCGCCACCCACAGATGTTTAATGAATTCCTCTCATCCCAACTTTCATAAAGAAGACATTCGGGGGAGATTTCACAGATCAGCGTGTGTCATTGGCGCCTTTCAAGTTATTTCAACCGTGGAACATTTGAATTAGGCTCCGCAGGAAATTGGAGCATCCTGGGCGTGGGCGTTTATAAGGCTGGAAACTGGTTCTTTATACTTGCCTAAAGCTCCCATAATGAGCGAGATGTGGACCTTATCTGTTATTCAATTATAGGGTGGGGAACGGGGGGGGGGGGGGACCCTTTAAAACAGTGCCAGGAGACGCTCTTATTAAAGAAACGAGAAAGTTATCTATCCAAAACATGAACGGAAATGAAGGGGAAAAAAAGGAAAAAGAAAGAAAGAAATGTTTTGTTTGTTGTTGTTGTTGTTTACCCGCTGATGATCCAGGACATCCAGATACACCGCTGTTTCAAGAATGATGTTGTTCGCATCCCACAACATAAGGTACAGGGGCCCGTTCACGTGGACGCTTTTTCTGACGCTCCGACACAAAGACGCAATCTTGATTTGAGAATCTAAATTAATATTTAGATTAATAGTCAGGAGAGAAGGCGCTGGAGGGAGTGTTGTTTCCACCTTGCAGGTGAAACGCTGCTGACCCCTCAAGGTCTGAGGACAGGAATGGGATGGAAGGCTCCGGAGTCAAAATGTTGGACCCTCGTTAAGGACCTTTCTGACTTTAAAAAAACAATAATTCAAATTTGTGGTTAAATAATTTTTGGTTTAATTTGTTTGTTTTCTGAATCTTTGGACCTCAGTATGTGATTGAATCAGCATCAACATTTAAAAAAAGTTTGCCAATCATTGACAAATCCCAGACAGAAAAAACTCAAATCATGGCATTCTGTAAACATAAAGACGTTTATTGAAATTTGTTACATATTTTAAATATATGGTAGTTCAGGATGGATTTCAGTAAAAAATATTTGACTGAAATAATAGAGAATATTGTTTTCAATTCGGGGGGAAACATGAAATAGTGTGTGTTAGCATGAGCTAATGCTATCTCACCAGCAGGTCTAGCTCTAGCCAACATGAGTGTAGTCACTGTGGTTTATATTGTTTTATTTTCTATTGTAAAACAACGTCCATGATAAGCTCAGACTCCGGTCTTAACTCAATCGTGACCGATGGCCTATCCTACATTTCGACCCTGCAGGGCAACCCGAATGGATGGCATTCGGATCCTGGTGCGACATGCTAGTTTTATGACAAGGAGTAAATTGATATTCTAATTGCTTCATACAGAAGAGGCACAACTGACACATGTGGCTGTGACAGCACGCATCAGGGCACCGATAGTGCGAAACTATAGCCCACTACATGTGCCTCTCCGGGGGATGCAATTTAAATCACTGCCTGCATCTCTGTGCTCTCACAGCTCGGGAAAAAGATGAGCGGACAAATCTATGTTTTTTGGGGGTGTTTTTTTGCTCATCATTCATCATAGGACACCAGAAACTGAGCAGAACGTGTCCATCTAACCTTTATATATACGTTTCCCCGTACTTCCTCATCCTCAAATCACAAATTGTCCGGAAAATAGGAACTCTCTCAACACTGATGGGGCCACATGTTCCCCCAGCAGACATGTTTGACTCGTCAGAGCTGCAGAGGCCCGGGTTGTCACTAATAACATTACCAACGGGCTCCTGCTCCGTTCCAGTGGCCCCCGTAAACAGTGACAGTGTGACAGGGAGCCAGCATGCACAACACCAGAAGCAGCTGAGTGGAATTCATCGTGGCATCAGTCATCATTTACAGATATGCACATATTACTCTCCCACAATGCATTTGAGGTTCCCCCGCTTTTTATAAGTTACAGCCACCACTCAACTTCTGCTCTGCTTGTTAAAAAACAACAACACAGGAACAAACATGGCCCTTGATTGTTTTGGGGAGGGGGCATTCTCAGTAAATGCCTCGCAGAGCATTGCACATTGAAAAATTATTGGAAACTAATGGCTGCTTGAAAAGCCCAAATTTAATGGCCGCATAAAACCATTTAAAGTGTGATAAATGTGACAGAAAACAACTCAGACCTATGGAGGACATCAAATGTCTTAAGCAAAAATAAATAAATGCATGCATAAATAAATGTATAAATACAGGAATAAATAAATAAATGTATAAATAGAGGTATACATCGATATAAGTCGTACCTAAAGAGGACATCATTAAATAAATACGTTTCTGTATTTCTTCATTTATTGATGTCTCTATTTATGTGTCCACACGTGTCCATGCAGACCCCCTGCTCTCCCCTCATCGTGTTCCGGGGTTTGCATGATTGCTGCCCGTTAGTTCTTTGTTTATAACGGAGACACCTCCTCCGCCGGTCTGACCTTGTGCAGCTTCGAGCTGTCTCAGCAGCGCGTCCGAGCGCGGCGGCTGACGCAGCGAGACGTCTGACCGTTTGGGGACAGAGGGTGAATGTAGGTCAGCGGCGGGCCCGCATGCTGTGACAGCAGCGCGGCCGCTGTGCGCGCGGCAGGACGCGGATCGGAGTGGACAGAGAGAGAGAGAGAGGGCGAGAGAGAGAGAGAGCCGGCCCCCCTCACACGTCAGCACCGATACTTCCTCATGTGCGGCCCTTCAACACGGTGACATTATCAGGCCACGCAGAGCGACGTCCGCCCTCGTTACGCTCACCTCTCGGTGCCGCGGCGAAGTGGGCAAAGAGGAGCCGGGGAAGAGGACACCGGCAGAAATACGGGCCGGGCCCATGGTGCATGTCTGAAAATGTCCGGAGTGGTCATTTGACGGGCACATGGTTCCTCCGTGTCAAGTCACGTGACACAAGCGATGATTACACACAACAATGGTACCCGTGTTGACCTTACAGAGCTGTGGAATATAATGTTTAACTTAAGCTACTGGCAAAGCACACACAAATGCGAGAAAAATTTATTTAAAACATTGTTTTATTACTTTCCTTTAGTACATTCTGATAATAAAAACAAAGTGATACAAATGTATTCATTCAAGTAGTTCTTTAAGCACATCTTTTATTGAAAGGGAAAAAAAGTATAGTACAAAATACAAGCCTTTCTGGTCTCACGGGTGATGGCATACTGCCATCTAGTGGCTCAAACACAAAGGTTCAGATCTCGCAAGTAATAACATTTTGTGTTTGAGATCATTTCACACAAAGAATGACCTCTGCCTCTAAAAGAGCAGAGGCGTAATAACGTCATAGATGTTGGTCCATTCTATGAAAATAATGTTTTTTTATAAAGTTACAAAAGGCGGATGTTATGAATTGTTGTCGATGCCGTTGGCGAGTCTCTGAAATGTCAAATGCTTCTGAACATAACACAAAAAAAGAATTTATAAAAAAGAATTTATAAAAAAGAATTAGCTTATCGGCTATAAGGATGGGCAGATTTGATGTTTGTCTTGATGCTGCTTGGCATTTTTCCTGAGAAAGAAAAGAAATAGGGGGGAAATTACTGCTTTTGTTACAATATTTTTCATCTGTCCTCTGAAACCTTAAGAGTCCAGCTAACTTCAATCGTTTATTTTTCTATACTACTACATTTGAGATGGATTTCTGTCTCGTCTGAACGAGAACGACAAAGAAGTTGTACAGTTTCCAGCCGCATCATCTGACTGAAAGAAATATGATTTGGTAGGTCAATCTTTTCAGCTTTTACTATTCAATAATTGCTGTTAAGATGATCGTGTGTGTGTGTACTATTAATTTATGTTTTTGCAGGGTATCACAATAGGTTTTAATCATCAAAGAGGGTTTAATTATTTCAATCCATATTTGATCCTGTCCAATAAAAACTCATCCTGAAATTAAGACATCAATTAATAATTCATTCTCACAATTAGACACATGCAAAGGGAAATGAAGAGCAGCAAGGGCTTAAAAGGACAGTTTGATATTTTTAAGTGGGGTTGTATGAGGTCCATAAACAGAGTCAGTGGTTTACCAACAGTAGATGGTGCGAAGTACGCCCCCAACGGACAGGAATACTACGGCTGAAACATAGCTGAGACCCCCCCAAAAAATACATTTACACCACTTTATTCTGCCGTCAGACACCCTTTCCAATGGGGAGCTGAACTTAAAGTGCAACTTAACTATAACCTTTTCATAAATAGTGGTGGCTTTAAAGAGAGCAGAGATAATTTTCACCTAAAGTTCAGTTCTCCTCAGAAAATATTTGATGGTGACTGATGTTTTTTTTTTGGTCGCTGAAATACATTTTGCTGCTGCTCCCATCCACAGCAGTACGTAGCTTTGCTGGTACTCTGGGAATACACAGACTATGCAGAAGTAGCTCATACAAGCCATCTTCCAAACCAAACTATCCCTTTAACATCAGTACAAATGTACCGTTAGAACACAGAACAACCAAAGTGGTCATGGTCGCGATATAACCCAGCTCTCCAGGTCTCCTACCTGGCTGACCTTGCTGCTGTGGAGCCACAGGTCCGCCCATACCTGCTTGCTGGTTTGAACCACCACCAATGGTGACCTGCTGCAAGGTTGGACCACCGCTCATCATGGGCCCTTGTCCCGGATGTCCAGGGGCCACTGGACCAGGAGGCCGACACTTGGAAAGCCCCTTTCCAAATGCAACTGCTCCGACCAACGCGTTAGTGTCAGCAGGGTTGAACGATGGTTTGTTCTGTCGTATTGCTGTGGAGAAGGAGAAGAAGAAGAAGAAGAAAAACGCACACGAGTCAACACAATTCATTTAATCAATACCCTTTAGATTACATTACATTACATGTCATTTAGCAGACGCTTTTATCCAAAGCGACTTACAATAAGTGCATTTCAACCTAGAGTGCAAACTAAGAACAACTTTAGATGAGTTACCTGGACATCAAAAGTGCCACGTACCTGCACTCTCTGAATCTCTGTCATCGCGAGGATTGTTCAGCTTCTCTAGCAGATTGGAACAAAGTTTATTCAGCGTCTGGATCTGTTTCTGTAGATGGAAATATAACCGAGGCGTTAGAACAATGCAAACTACTCCACAGCTGGAAGCGATGCAAGGCAATTGACGGTTCTACCTTTTAGCACGACAACATTACATTTGTGCCGATAAGTGAGACGGCATCGATCCACTCAGTTTGTGCGATAACTTACTGACCTGTGCCGCCTCTGGGCCAATCCGCGCCGCCTCTACACTCAGCTGTTTCTCCTGCTCCTCCACCTCTGGATCAGGCTTCGTCCGCAAGTAGTCTGGTACAATCTCATGGCTGAACACTGGGACACGCTGCTCTGTGAGTTTCTGTGGGGCGGAAGGAAGCGTTGGTCGTGAATGGTAAGCTCAGAGGGATTTGCTTAAAAATACAAATAAAAGAATAAAAAACACAATAGAGAAGCGTAAACGTCAGTCCTTGGCTTTGATACTCACGGCTAAATCCTCATCCCGGTCTGGGGACAGAAGCAGCGGTATTATAACCTGGTTGCGAAAGGACGGCGTCTTCTCGTTCTTCAGCAGCTTATTGATGCTGTTCAGCTGACCGGAGAGCAATGCGAAGTTGTCCAAAACAGAAGGCCTGAATTAAAAAACACAAATAACAGCATTTGAGGAGGAGGAGATAAAACAATCTACAAAAAGACATTTAAATGTATGCATTTCAACAACCAAACATAGCATCTTGTGTCAAATAGACAACATTGTTTACCTTTTTTTTGCGTTAAGGCAAGAGAAAATCTCATCAACTGACCGGGTAACGTCAGAGCAAACAGATTTATTCAAGGATGAAACTGGACAGTTTGTAAACCTGATAAATGATGTAGCTTACCACCACCGGTATGACTGTGTGTGTGCATGAATACTGGACCCTGGACTCTGTAAAGCGACTTTGGGTACTTAGAGAAGCACGATATAAGATTGAAGGTTATTATTATAAATAGCATAGAGCACTGTGTTACACTAACACTAACCTCCATCAACCAGAGAGATACAATAATAGTTTTAATACATTTCAGATGTCAATATTATCTGGAAAATCCACACTACACCAAAATTGAGATAATGTTTCCTTCATAAACACCATTGAAACACAACTTGACCGCAGAAACAGACTAAAGATGTGACATTCAGAGGTGGCTGCTGAAGTCAGAGGGACTGGTCCTACACTCAAAAGCCACTCAATGTAACCCTCCTATTACCTTTAGGGTCAATTTGACCCCATTCAATATTTAATGTCGATGTTCTTTGGGGTCAATTTGACCCCAGGCTGTTTTTCACAGTGTCAAACATATAATAAATAGCAACTTTTTTATATATTTAAAAGGACTATTTAGGTAGTCAACAAACACACATAAAGTACCTCACACTTAAACTTGGGAAACAATATTAATTCTAATAATTTTCTGGAGGTTTCAATTGCGGGATTCAAATTGACCCCGAGGGAAGTAAATGTGAACCCAGTTAGTAAATGTGAAGGTAACAGGAGGGTTAAAAGACTGACTACAGCCTGAACATTTATTATGGAGGATGATTCTCCCTTCAGAGGGTGCAGACTGATAGCTAATAACTATTCTATGGGGGAAATCCTTAACTCACCACGTTAATCGCTCATATTCATTTTCCAGCTTATAGATGAAACTGTGCAGAGCGTTTTTGACGTGCGCGACCCGAGAAGCGAGAGACTCCACCGCCGCGTCCAGCTGCTTCTCCTCCCGCTGCTGAGAGAAACAAGAGAGACACGCGCCACTGGTGAACACAAACACGATAACTATAAATCAAGACTACACCTTCATGTCACCGACATTGTACAATACCGTTAGCTGTTACCTGTTAGCAAGCTAGCTAGTGCTAGCTCTAAAGATAAGTAAAGCGAAGCGCCATATTCAAACATCTGCAAGTAGAGCTGCAACGACATAATCGGAGTATAATAGAGCAAATAAGGATCCACTAAATGATAATATGTGGGCATCAAAGTAGCATTACCTGCATTGTTGAACTACAAGCTACGAGCTAACAGTGAAATGGTCTAAATCAGTCAAGGCATAAACACTTCCGGTTAACCGTGTCAAAATAAAAGCACGTGTTGTGGGCGTGTTCACGACACGAACATATCCAAGTGGTGGAATGTAACTATTGGTAAAACTTTTGGATTATCTGAAAAAAACATTGTAGTATTATCAGTGTCTGGTTAATTTTCCTTCAGCAAAGGATCTGGATACTTCTTCCATCACTAAGAAAATGCTTCCAAAACATATACTGTATATACAATTACACGTATGCGCATCAACCTTTGCTTACGTCACTAACGATAAAAAGCTTGAACAAGCATGACAATACTGCAACACGTATTGTCAAATATGTAATATTGTATAAAATACTGTGGCATGGCTGTATCATTTTGGGCCAATTATTGTTATTATGGGCAATAACTGCTTGACGAGGGGGATAATAATACTTAAACAATACTCATGCAATATTGACGTATTGATCAAGGTATTTTGTACGTCTACTTGCATAGCATCAGGTACAATGTAACAGGTAATATGTATATCTGGAGGTTGGACATGTGGTAGCATAGAGTGCTGCAGGGATGATGTGATTTTGTAGGCATAGGCATCTTACTTCCTAACACAGAATAAAACCATGAAAGTTAAAACAAATGTGTGTGTGTACAATATATATATATATATATATATATATATATATATATATATATATATATATATATATATTCACAAAGAAGATGCTGGCTGTGGCTTGAAGACAAACATAACTTACCGTAGTCATCTTTTACTCTCATGAAACAATATCGAGGTAAAATGTCTTCCTGATTTCATCATTTAGTACTCTGACCATACCTACACATGGTGCGCTCCCAAACCATGCTGGGATCTGGCACGAGTTCAAACTCCATCTAATTCCTTCCTGTATCATAGTATTTTATGTTAAACTCTCCAAAGCTTCTGTTACGTTATGTGGCTCTATCAAAGGCCCAAACTATAAACATTATTTTAGGCATTTAACCAAAACCTATTTACTTCCATGTTGAGGGAACAGAAAGTGCCGTAATGATAACTCACTTCCAGGTTTGGAGGCCTATAACTGCAGAGCGCCGTTGTACTTTAATGTCCACATCAGCAATTGGATATTTTTAAAAATGTAAACGATTATATACACGGCCAAGACTGATGTGTTGGTCAGTTAAGAAGTTGCAGCAATTCATCTTTTATTTTGAAGCAACAAGCAGCCAGGCATAGACTTTCTATGTTATGAAAAGGCATTAGTTGTCCAATAATGTGTCAGTTAAGCATGGAGTATACATATTTGTACACAGACTGAATAATCATGATTCACAGTTTTGACGTCACGGCTTCTGTTAATTTGCTTGGTTAATATTCAAAGTAGGTTCAGTAGAGCGAGAGAGCTCCATGTACTGATGTCTGGTCTGAAGCACATGGCAGAAGGCAGCAGGGAAGCGTTTCATCCACAGTTCTGGCAGAGCTGGTTAACTTGAGGAGTTTAGAAGAGGCTGTCGACGTCGCCCATTTCCACAACCACCGTCTTCAGCTGGGAGTAGTACTCGATGGTCACCTGACCGTTCTCTCTTCCAAAACCTGGCGAAGCACAGGAGATATCCTTTTTTAGCGATTTACCCTGCTTTCATCTCAGTAAAAGATAAATGCATGTCACTCGCTGCAAACACATTTTATACTACATATGCATTTTCTTAATAATTCGCAACATTTGAACCTTCAAAAATAATTTATACTCAATAAAAAAAAATAAAAAAAATCACCCCACCTGACATCTTGTATCCTCCAAATGGCACTTCAACAGGGCTGATGTTGTAGTTGTTGATGAAGCAGGTCCCTGCCTCCAGGTTCTCAGCCACCCGATGTGCTCTGGAGATATCCCTGCAGTCGGAGGAAAGGAACGCGGTTCAGCTTCAATCATCAAAAGAAAAGTCTGTATGCAACTTGATCACACCCTCCAGCCTCAGACTACTGTTGCGCCACATATTCCACTTTGTAATTGCAACCCTGGTTTTTTTTGCTGCTCTGCAGAAAACATGGACAGAACCCAACGGAATGCGATACCCGCATTATCTCTCGGAGCAAACTGTCAGCGCTGCGAATAATCAGTAGTCCTGACAAACGTCCAAGCCGGTGCATGCGTGTACTCCGCTGACCTGGTGAAGACGCCAGAGGCCAAACCAAACGTGGAGTTGTTGGCTCTCGCCAGGACTTCTTCCTCCGTGTCGAAAGGCAGCACCGACATGACCGGGCCAAAGATCTCCTCCTTCACACAGGTCATGTCATCCCTGCAGTCGTCTGCATCGGGGGGAGGGGACAGACAAGACTTCACGCGATGCACGCCAGGACCCAACATAAGTGTCGTTGTGCGATTGTGCATCGTCACTTACCAAGCACACAAGGCGCCATATAGTAGCCCCCCTTCAATTTAGGGTCACTGGGGACAAGAGGCTCTCCTCCACAAAGCACTTTGGCTCCCTTAGAAAAATAGACAGTCGCCGAAAATTATTATGACAACCGGGAAAAAGTATGAATAGACTTCACACAACTGCTCTGAGGTGTGTATGAAAACACTGGCGGCAGATTCCCTCTCAGATAAAACGCCTCCCACGCTGCTCTAGCGACTAAGAGGGTTAGGGGTTCGCACCTCTTTCTTGGCCTGGGTGACAAACCCCAGCACTTTCTCCAGGTGCGGCTTGCTGATCAGCGCGCCCATCCGGGTGCCGTCCAACAGGGGGTCACCCACTGGGATGGCCTTGGTCCTTTCCACGACTTTCTCAAGGAACTGGGGCATGATCTCTCTTTGCACGTACACTCTGGTGCCGTTGCAGCAAACCTATATATACACACACGGAAATAAAGAATGCATTGGATCGGGCCGAGCAACAACGCCGTACAAGACAGAAATGACACCGCCGTCTCACCTGCCCCTGTGTCAGGAAGTTTGCCATAAGCGCTCCCTTCACTGCGTTCTCCAGCTCACAGTCTTTGAAGATCAGGAGGGGGGATTTCCCTCCAAGCTCCAGAGTCACCTGCTTCACCCCCTTTGCAGACATTTCCATGACCTGAGGGCAAGGGGAACACACAATGATTCAGGGCTCCAGACTGCGACCAAATGGTCGCATTTTGGGCCTAAAATCAGACGCAGTGCGAGTACATTTTTCATCAACTCGCACATGGGCGACCAGTAAATTAGCAGTTTTTGTTTTTTTGTTAAATATTTTTGTTGCTGCCAAACTTGTTCTACACTTCAGCCCACTATAGTTAGCGGTAATGCCTGCATGATTGGTTTGCTAACCGACATTAACTCGAGAAGAAGAAGAAGAAGAAAGGAGACGAAAACGGAAGAAGAAGAAGGCTGGCCTGTGTGTGAGAGCGGGAACATAAAATGCCAAAGTGGGAGTGGAGCTGCACTCCCGGTCGCATTTAGAAGACAAGAGGCTGCTAACCAGTGCGCCGAGGAGGCCGAAGTCAGGGCTCTCAAGTGTCACGCATTGAGCGTGAGACTCACACATTTCGGTCTTAACTCACGCACTCCCGCCACACATCGTATTTCTCACGCTGAAAAAAACTTGGCTATTTAAAGTTTTAATGTGCCTCATCGTGGAGGAATCAAGCGCTCCCTGGAGTTCTGCTGTGAGGTGCCACTTATCAGCCAATCAAATCTTTGGCAATACTTTGAAAAAAAGTGGACTGTGATCAATGTCTCCTATCTGCGTCAATTGGGATTAAAGTCCTATGATTGTTATGTTGCAACGCAGTGCAGACCTTTCAGAATCGAGCTGCCTGGCAGTAATGCATGCAGTCACGATGTGTATGAGCGGTGTGGTTACAACGTTCACCACTTTCCAATTTGGGTTCTAATCAAAGAAGCTCACTGTACCTTTTTGCCCGTGGGCACACTACCGGTGAAAGATACTTTGGCGACCTTCGGGTGTTGGCAGAGCAAGGTGCCGGTGTCGGCCCCGCCTTGCACCACGCAGAAGAGCCCGTCGGGCACCCCCGCCTCTTTGTAAATCTCGGCCAGAATGACGGCCGTCACAGGGGTCATCGGAGAGGGCTTGAACACCATGGCGTTACCTGAACACAACACACGCATTTTAGAACGGCAGGTCGGAGTTTTAGTGGTCAGAAATAATTAACTTTTAATGGTTCATTTTAAAGTCAGACACTCACCACATGCCAGAGCAGGAGCAGACTTCCATGATGCGATCTGGAAGGGGTAGTTCCACGCACCGATTCCCACGCACACGCCAAGGGGCTCCCTCCTGGTGTAAGCAAACGATCCGCCAGGGAGCTGGACGTGCTGGCCTATGATGAACAAAACACAGCTTTAATAAAAATGTTACTTCACATTTAGTTTTTATTTGGCAAAAAACTAAAAGTGTTTGTGCACCCACCTGCGAGTGTACCAGCCATGCCAGCATAGTACTCAATGCACTGCCAGGCAACATCAATATCAACCAGCGCTTCAGTGATAGACTTGCCATTGTTGATCACTTCCAGCTTTGCAATCTCCTCCCTTCTTTCCTATTGGTATTGAAATAACAGAAAACCAAACAAAAAGACTTGAATGCAAACACTTACCAAACTGTTTAAACATATATGGGGTAGTTTGGTGATATTACAGATATGGCTTTAACATGATAAGATGAATCGGACCAATTGAGGTTAAAATCCAAACCTGCAGGACATCAATCTGGCCGCACGGACAGATGAAAGGTTTTTATTGTGTGCAAATGTAGGTCGGCAGTAGAAGGGGGGACCGGGGGGCATGGTAATGAATAACTAATGTCTTACACTTGCCAAACTCTGTTCTAATTTGAGTTGCACAACACTGACATCAGGCTGGTTTCCAGACTGGATGACAATGAACACAGCTCCACAAGCTCACCCTGATAATGCGGGCGGCCTCCAACATCACCCTCGCCCTCTCCATGCCGGCCTTCTTGCGCCATTGTAGGAAGGCAGCATGGGCGCTCTTTATGGCCTCGTCCACCTCCTCGGCTCCACAGGGAACCATCTGACACAGGACGCGGCCTACACAAACAAGATTATCAGGTTTACAGGTGGGATGAGTGCCAAGATAAACAACAGAATTGATAAAGAGCTGCGGAGAGGTCTCACTTATTCCTGCATGCAGCCAAGTGTTGCAACCAGTCGTATAGCTTTAATAATGTGCATTAAGGTTATTAGAACAAGTGTGAACACGTCACAACATCTCTGTGATAGTTAAACATGATACATAACTAGGTCAACAATCTTTAGTCTCAGAGTTTATTATTTCTTATCAGAAAAGGTTAAATCAGTTTGAATTGGGGCGCGGTTTAAAATGTATAACTAGATATTAAAATTGAAAATTGACAGAGCACCGTCTTTTTACTTTTTTACCGAAATTGTGCGCGCGCACACAAATCCAAACTCCAACGTACACCAGTCCGTACTTGGTATTGAGAAAGCGTCGTAGACTTTTTCCCAAGTTACTCCACCATAGAAGAAGAATAAGTGGGGAGGGGTTCCGTGTCCTCATATTGAACCTGCCACGCGTTAACATACGCGTCACAAATGTAATGATCTAGAGACCTCATAACGTCACACAACGGACCAGACGGCAGCATTTACCGGTCGCGGGTTCAAACACGGGCTCCGCGTTTTTGTCCTGCATGGGCTTCACTCGCTTCCCACCCCAGAAGTTCAGCGGGTCTGAGATCAGCACGGTGCCCGTCGTGGCTCCGGGCATGGTGTCGAGGATTGACTGGGCCATAGTCAGAGGGAGAGGACCTGCAAGGACACCGGGGAGATGCAGACAAGCGGCTGTGAGACGACGCGGACTAACACGTAGGACAAGGGAAGCTAACGGCCTTTAGCTGGGCTAGCACACAGTTAGGGCGCGAGTAAAAGTGGGCATGCGGGAGCGAGCACACGCATGGCAGTATGATATTAGAGTAATTAGACCATTAGTGCGTGCAGAAACAATTACGCGACCTCACCTGCTGGGCTTCACCAGATGGACTCGATGCTGACGAAGATTTCAGACTTCAAGCTTGTCGACAGGACACGCCCCCTTTGCGGGGAGGCGTGTCTAATGTTTGTGGTTTGTTTCATCGCCCGACAGAGATTTAATACATAAGTTTACAATGTTTTGTGTCGCTGCTTCAAGTGCAAAGTTCAGCAACGGGACAGATACCATCTTTGCACTCTCTCAAAGTGCGCAATGATGGCAGTACAGAGGGAATGTTGAAAAGAAAGGGCGGGGCGAAACAATCTGAATTAAATATATAAACGTAAACAAAAAAATTAAACGCATTACGACAGAGTAATCATAAAACTTTATTAATATGTAAGAAATAAGGATACAGACAATGACGATAATACTGACAAACGGATCAGATGTTTCTGCACCAATTAAATCATTAAAATCTCAAAACAATGTATGGCTTGTGCTGAACACACGGCGGTGTCATTTGTATCCTTTATCTAATCAACGTATTTATGGACTAATTTTTCTTTTAATTCTTAAGTGAGACAGTCTTAAAAGTTAAATAAACAGAAACGCGGAGTGAGAAATCCGACAGAAGGCAGTCACACAGTCTTCGCGGCAGATAACACAGTTGCTCCTCCAGCGTTTGCAGAGTCTGTTCTGTCCTCGCTCTAAAGGACGGAGCCGCGGCTGCGCAGTCGCCGTGCAGGAACGGCGCCGTTGAACCCGCCTGGTAATCAGGAAAACTTGGCTGCTTGGGGAGGAGGCCCCAGGAAGCCTCCAGCCTGTTTGGTTGCAGCTCTGGAGGGCGCGAGGCCGAGCATCTTCTGGATGTTCTGGAGAGAAGACACAGCAACAAATAATTGTTTTCTAGTTCAAAGTTCCAATGCCAAAGGTTTAAAGTGTAGTAAAAATGATCTCAAAAGCTAAAAAATCGCGTATTACATGATAGCACATTTTAAAATGAGATTTTTAAAACGGTTCCACAATGCACACATTGCCGGACTAAATGTTATCTACTCCTGGTTTTGTAGAATTCTCAGTTGGCTGTCCATTAATTCCTGACTGGTCACATCCTAAATAGTTCTGGCTGGTATTTTCACAAGTAAATATGATTATGCAATAATATTTCTGTGGAAAAAACGCTTAGTAATAAGATAATACATTTACCTTACATTTGTTGATCATGCAATACACATTTGTGACATTTTCAGACCACTTTCATGCTGCAATAACATACTTGTCCAGAGGGTGGCAGCAGAGGACACAGCATGTTGCTACGCCCCGAAAACCAGACGATCGACTCTTATCCCATTTGAGTGACCCCACTCGGAGCTAAAATGTCAAGCTTCTCCAACTTCTCCACACGTTGGGCCACCACTGCCCCACCTTGGGTCTATTGTCGAAGTTACCTGTCTGATGGACATGGTGCAGAGGATGTAGAGGAAGATGAAGGAGCAGTCCGTGTAATCCTCGCCCAGCAGGTTGCGATGAGACAGGCCCTGGATGTAGGAGAGCGGCACGAATGGCAACCTGGCCACGACTCTTCCGTCGAAGCTAAACAAAAGAAGTGGGATGAAGTAGTCTGCTTTCACATATTACGTACTGTTTGCTTTGGTCAAATGCAAACCATAATTCCTCATCGACACTATTTTAACCCTCCTGTTACCTTAAAATGTACTAACATCTTTTACCCTTTTTGACCCCAGCAGTTAAAACCTCCAGAAAATGATTAGAATTAATATTGTTTCCCAAGTTTAAGTGTCAGGTACTTTATGTTTGTTTCTAAATAGACCTTTAAATAAATAAAACCAGTTGATATTTCTTATTTGTTTTAAACGGTGAAAAACAGCCTGGGGTCAAATTGTACACGACATTGAAAACATATCATCATCTGAATTGGATGTTTTCCCAGTTGTCCCCAATAAATTAGGAAAAGTCATGAAATATGAATAAATAAAAAAAATGTTAATCATTTTTTTTAGAGACGTCAAACATTGAATGGTGTCAAATTGACCCCAAAGGTAATAGAAGGGTTAACGTTTCTCTTAATTTTGGTTAATTGTTTATATAAATCAAAAGACGAAGACAAATATGGAAGAACCGACTCGATGCAACTTTGTGCATTACTTACATGGAGTTGAACATGCCCATCAAAGCTGTGAAGCAGAAGCCAATGGCGAACATGGACTTCATGCGCACCTGCAAACAGAACACACACAAGATGAAACAAAGAGAAGGGAATTTGAAGTTTGATCACATCTGACTACATTGAGAATGTAAAAATATATGCAAGGCTGTTAATGTTGTTGTACAATATTTATTCTGAACTAGACCTAAAAACAACCAGAATTCCAGACGTGATCCCGTTTCATGTGACAATGTAATGATGGATTTATCTCCAAGTCTAAGCATTGCATATTTATTGTGAACAAATTGCTTCTCACCATAGACAAGTCTCTGTTGTTGTTCTTCAGTTTCTCTTCTTGTCGTTCTGCAACACATTCAGAGCTATGCATCACGTATTGAGGTAAGAAATGGGGCAGAGATGTCGAGGTTTCTTTCTTGTTTGCCTAAAAGCAATTTATTTCTCAGCCGATTTATTTCCGGGTTCTTACCAATTTTCTTTTTCTGTTGACGTCCTGCAGATTCTGTGATGGTTTCCTTTTTCTTCTCGACTGAGACCAAAAGAAGCAACAGAGAATTCATCAAAAAGTCGACAGAAGGGCAGTCGATGCAGAACTGACAGTATGAGGGTCACATATGAGGGAGTCGCTTACGTTTCTTGCTTTGTTTTTCCACTTCAGCCTTGAGCCCCTTGTACTTTTCAGTGCGATACACTAAAACCCAGGTAATCCCTGGGGGGTGGGGGAAATCAAGACAAGAGGTTTGATTATAAAATAAAAAACAACTCCTTTGGACCACCAAGCTATAAGGTCCAACATGGGGTTGAGCCGATATACATTTATCCGATTTTTACACTATATGTGAAGTCTTGCTGTTGTTATTGCTTATTCATAACAATGTATTTGTTTTCTTCTTAATAAGTCTCTTGTTGCACTTTACTTATGCTGCTGTAATCCTGTAAATGTCCCCACTGCGAAACTAATAAAGGATTATCTTATTCAATATTGTATTTTTTGTATCAGCCAACATTTCAGTTTGATTATTTTATTAATACTTTTTTATCGGTTTATCCCACGTACCGATATCACAACATACAGATACATGTTGCACTCCTAGCGGAAAAGAAAGACTAATTCTACACGGTAAATAACATTGTGTTATGTGGCCATCCCGCTTTTTATTGTTTCGAGATGCTGAACTGCACTTGAAAATATGAGATAAGAGTGTGAAATGCAGATCAAATTGATCATCAATAAAACTTCAATAACCGTTTCAATCAAATTAAGTTTTCGCAGGGTATGTAAAATGCATAATAAAAATGTACATTACAGAGAGCGCAAAGGCTTTTATTCTGAAAATCTAACCGGACGTTTCCTTATTAAGCACTAGCTTATTTAGCTAAATACCCTGCTGGTACACTACTGGTCCCCAAAAGCACCACAAGTAGACATCAATCAACACTAACAACAAACAAACAAAGATCCTCAACTTAACGGAGAAGGGAATAAAACAATTGGCGTCTAAAATGTGTGTCTTGGACGATAGTAAAGCGTGCTCATACTCGAGCTGCCCGTCGGACAGTCGGGAGGATTTCACTCACCTTCGGCCAACAGCGCCGTGCAAACGGAGATAAACACGATGAGAATAGTATCGGCGAACATGGTGACCGGTTAAGTGTCAGAGTACGGGACCGTTGATCAGAGCAGAGAGGATCCGTCAATCTGTCACGAGAGTTACACCGCGGGCCGAGAGCACATCGCAGCGGTGTTAGCTCCACTAGGCTGTGTCAGCGTTACGGGAGGTCATCCGTGTGGAAACTACTTCCGGTTCAACGAACACCGTTTGACTGCTCTGTACGTTACAAACGAAATAATATACTATACTATTTATGATATACTGTACAAAGTGTACATCATGTATAATGTATATATAATGTGCGTGTATACATATATATGATGTTTATTATAGATCATAGTATAGTATATTATTGCGTTTGTAATGTATAGCACTTGTAATGTATAGAACTATATATATATATATATATATATATATATATATATATATATATATATATATGTGTGTGTGTGTGTGTGTGTGTGTGCTACCCACTGACCCACAGTCTATAATTATAAATAAATAAATGCTTTCATCTCAAATGTGATAACATAAACATGTAGAGTATGCCCGTCACTGTCAGACTGTCAACAGTTACTTTTTTAATTGACAAGTCTAAATATGATTTGAGAGATACTTTCATCATACAGAAAGATACAATATATATTAAAAAGGTGATTAAAAGGAGATCACGTAAATATAAGAATATCTAACTCTTGGTTTTCAAAATGATTATTTATTAAGATATTTCTGAGGGTGACGAGTGTGTATGAAATATATATATATATATATATATATATATATATATATATATATATATATATATATATATATATATATATATATATTGATACTAATGTAGGATTTGATTAGACAGAGGTTCGGACCGCCCCAGCTCATTTGAATATACGGACATGTAAATGTCACACATAAATAAATGAAGAAATACGTGTGGACACATAAATAGAGAAATAAATAAATGAAGAAATACAGAAATGTAGAAATATATTTATTTAATGATGCCCTGTTGATTTATAACTTATATTCATTCATTCCTCTATTTAAGCATTTATTTATACATTTATGTATTTATTTATACATTTATTTAAGCATTTATACATTTATTTATACATTTATTTAAGCATTTATTTATTTATTCCTATATTTATTCATTTATTTATTTATTTATACTTAAGTCATTTTTAGTCCTCCATAAATGTAAGCATCATCATTGTATGATAACCTCCCCTTCGTCATCATTGATTCCTTGAATGCATCTCCATTAGCGTGAGCCTCGTCATCATGCACCCCCACCCCCACCCCTCACCCTCCTCACCCGGTCCCGGTGTGTGCGTGTGTTTTTTTTTAGAGGGCCGCATCGTGCCGCAGATGAAGCATGGCAGGAGACAGCGAGACAAAGCCAGGTGACCAAGCCGAAAATCAGAGCGCTAGTCGGCAGCCTTTCCTCATTGGTGTGGCTGGAGGGACGGCCAGCGGCAAGGTCGGTAGAGCTTGTATTGAACGCGGTTTCGTGCGATTTCTTGGTATTTCTTTGGTGTTTCTTGTATATGAATATCTGTGTGAACCGGCTTTAATGTATTCGTTTTTATTTTAATTGAAGATGACACGCTTTTATTTTGTCTCCTGGAAAATATTTATAATGTTTCAACTGGAACAATTAGACGGATTATATTACCCGATGAGTATATAGGACAGCTGAGAGCTTATCTCATGTCAAACTAACTCGTGCGTTGTCAAAGTAGGCTTTTTTTTAGATGGTTAGTAAAGAAACAGTGTAATATGTGGAAATCAGACTTAAGGACTCCCTTGCATGCCCTTTTTATTTTAAAGGGTTGTAATGCTCAGAGTAAATGTCAATTAATTAGTATTACCTGCGCAAGGTCTGACTATCAGCTCCTGAAATAGAGAATAACAAGACAAACTAATTTACAGACTCCAAAAGTAGAAGTTTAAAATAACTAAGCAGCTCTTATTTTGAGATGTGAAACTGCCATTTATGACAAATATTTCTGAATTATATACCCAGAGTTAGATGAGAGAATTCTTTTTTTAGTGATCTTTATTTTTTCTGGTGGGTCTGCTGAAATCTAGATTATTTGTTCTCCTCTTTGTCTCAAGCCCCCGGCTTATTTTCACTTCAGCTAATTTCTCAGACTGACTCACTGAGATAAGGATCGTATCTTTAGCGTCATGAGATCAACATAGATGTCACTCTGTATTTCATTTTGTGCAGTGTTGTCAATAAGTGCTGTTCTCTCTCTTTTAAAGATCAGAAATGGACACATTAGTTTGGTTGCATCTTCTCTTTTGTAGAGTCCGTCCTCCAGGAACCGAGGTGGACTCAACGTCCTTATTTCTCCTTCTTTCGGCGTGTATACGAAAAATTTGTATTCTCCAAATTTCTTTGAGGTATCGTCAATCCAATCAAGTAGTCCTGCGCGTGGGATATTTTGAACACGTGTTATTATTTACCTATGCTGATCCTTGTTAGTCACGTAGATTGATTTCACAGGCGGTTAAATGAAACAAACTTGGTTCAGCAGACAGTTGTCTGTGGGTGTGACTTCCTGGTACTCTCCCTGGTTTCCCCCACAACAGTAACGACTCACAGAGCCACCTGCTCTCCCACACACGTTATCTGAGTGCGGCGTGAACGGCAGTCTTTTTGTTTTGGGAGTTTTCTGTGCGTCTCTCTCCCCATCCGTGTTTTTTCCGGCCGATGTTTTGCCATGCCACTTGTTTTTTGTTCTCCTCGTGTGACTAGTCGTCAGTGTGCAGCAAGATCATAGAGCTGCTGGGCCAGAACGAGATCGACCACCACCAGCGGCAGGTGGCCATCCTCAGCCAAGACAGCTTCTACAGGGTCCTCACCCCAGAGCAGAAGGCCAAAGCACTCAAGGGCCAGTTCAACTTCGACCACCCAGGTGTGTCGGTGTTAATCACCTCATCACACGCCGCAGTTGTGTTCATGTGTCAACTGGCAGCAGGGTAATCGACAATAGATGCCTGCTGGCTAGGGACACGTCTGTCACCTGCCTTGTTCATGCAGAGGCGATTCCAGCTCGTAATCTGGATGCAATTCAGGACCTTTTTTAGTTATGGGGTTTGTTTTGTAAAACTCCTGCTGCAGAAATAATGTTATCGCTTTTTTCTGTTTCCCTCTGCATAGATGCCTTTGACAACGACCTCATCATCGCGACTCTCTGGGACATCAAGGAGGGAAAAAGCGTCCACATCCCTGTTTATGACTTTGTCTCCCATTCCAGGTGAAGGAGTCTTAAAAAAGTTCATGAGATGCTCAAAGTGGAAGGCGGATGAAGTCCAGTCAATACGGCTACCTACAGACACAACATATTTGAATATATTTGCTTCATCCCAGGGACTATAAAGAGGACTCCAATTTGCCAGAATGTGGCAGTAACACTAAATATAAAAGTGTGAATATATGGCCTCTGAGTCGCAAGAGCGCAGCTAACAGTGCTGACGGAACGGGAACCGCAACGTCAACGTCGTCCTGACAATCACATGTTGTTTTTGCTGTTACATTATTGCTATATTGAACAATAGTTTCCTGGAAGGAAGAAAAAACAGTGGAACATTTAAACTCCACAGGATGAGCTCATCGTTACTGCAACGTATATTTAAATTGTCATTTTCACTACAGCTTTTGAAGCAAGTCAAAGTGTAAACAATGGATTGGAAGCCCGGTGGGGTATAGTAACGGTCAAACAACTTCTAAGATTTATTCTTCCGGTCACAGGCGAAGTGGAAATCTGACTCGACAGAGAAAAACAGTAATTTTTTCTACACAAGGAAAAAGTCATCTGACCCATTCAGAATCTGCAATCTAATTGGACCTAGCTGGCATGAGGGAGGACAACCGCATCCTCCCTGGCCTTGTCAAACAAAAACTTACAATGTTTCCGTCTGATCTTCAAAGATGATATCAAATCCGACCAATGGTGTGTGTGTGTGCATTGCATTTGTATCGTTATAAACTTATCTCTGCCTCCCCTAGATTCATCAGCTGTCTGACCTGAAACTGAAGTCTGTTTTTTTTTTATAATCATGAGTTTCCTGCAGTCCAAGTTTGATGAGAGCTCTTATAAATGGAAGCATACAATTAAAGAACATAAGAATACATAAAAGTATAATATAGAACACAAAACTGTAGCTTTTACAAAAGAAAAGTTCAATACAACAAATGCAAATGCTCCATGGGCACACATGCTTTTTTTACATTACATGTCACTTTTATGTTCTGTCTATTTGCACGGCAGGAAGGAAGAGACTGTGATGGTGTACCCTGCTGACGTAGTGCTGTTCGAGGGCATCCTGATGTTCTACTCCCAGGAGATCCGAGACCTCTTCCAAATGAAGCTGTTCGTGGACACCGATGCAGATACACGTCTATCTCGAAGAGGTGAGACATCCATCCAAGCAAGACAGACGTGTCCCCTTCCGGTTTCCAAACGCTAGAGGCAAAGCGCTGTGATAAAGATGGTTGGACGTTTTACAGAAATGCGGCAGGTGGATGGATAAAACTCAGCTTTACTTTACTCAGCACTTTACTTTGTGTTCCCCCATGTTTATTTAGTATTACTATTAGTATTTAGCTTTTAGTATTTATTTTTGTGTTTTATAATATTTTTTATTAATGCTCTGATGTGCGCCGCTGCTTTGATTTTTGAAATTTATAAATAAATGTTTATATCATATCATATCTTAGCTCGGCCCGTGGATGGCTAGACCGGCTGCTATAGAAAAGCAATAAATCCTAAACTAAAGTAATCCAACCTAACTCCTCCATAACTCTTCTAGTTAAAGATAACTCTTCCCATGTCTTCTCTCCCCCAGTGCTGCGTGATATAAGTGAACGTGGGCGGGACCTGGAAAGCGTTCTCGCACAGTACATCACTTTCGTAAAGCCTGCGTTTGAGGAGTTCTGCCTACCAGTAAGTGATCTTCTACACGTACTTTCACACTACTCAACACATTGGCATGATTCTGCCCCCGAGCCTTGACTCATGGTCGAAACCGTTTGTTCTTTATTTTTTTTATTTTTTTTATAAGACCAAGAAATATGCTGACGTGATCATACCGAGAGGAGTTGACAATCTCGGTGAGTATTGGTGCTTTCGGAGCTCATAGTATATTAATGGAAGCCCAATGTTCCCGTCTCTAGTCTTAACGCTGTTATCATAAAGGACGCAGCTGTGTTTGTTGTTGGCCTTCTGTGCTGGGAATTGTCTTCTCAAAACTAAGGAAGCCCAAGCATCTGCTGCCGGGAGAATCAAACCGCTCCGTCTGTTGATATGAAAACTTCTATCCAAAAGAAACTGCAAACAAAAACTACGCTGTATAGTCTAAATATGTTGAACCTCCTTTGACCTTGCCCCGTAGGATCATTACATCAAGGTCACAGAGCTGAGCGTCCAGTTACACTCTGCAATCTTTGAAGTGAAGACAGCGTGCCATGCTAGCAGCGAGGCAGAGTTTATTTTGTATTCGCATGGTATCATCATTTTAAATTGTGTTGAGGTCGGCAGAGAATACGAACAGAAGAAATAGACAGTGGTGCCTTTTTTCTTTTCTTTTTTCTAACTTACTTTGTTTTATTATTGCCGTCCTCCGTTTTACGTAGGTTGCTCACAGGAGAACGTTTTTAACGGTTTGGAATATGCTACATGCGGTACTAGTATAGTTGCATACAATAATACACACAATAGTTATATTTAATTATGTTGTATGTTCCATCACCACAGCATCATTTCTTAATGAAAGCTCTTGTTTCCCCCCATGGCGTCCAGAAGGCGTCCGTCTACTACACGGTTGGCAACCTCCAAGTCTGAAAAGCGAAGTCAATGGAGAAGTGCCTTCAGCCTGTATTCTCTCTACTGGCCACCAGGGGGCGACTTCTGGTCTGATTGTATAGAATTAAATGAAAAATTACTCTACTTCTCACTTAATAGTATTAGCTCAGTAAACATTGTCAACATGTGTTAATGGTCTCTAGTTCCAAGTCATGCTGTGAATTATGTTCCCGTTGCAGGTGAAATAGATGACAAAGCAGGGTAAGCTTTAGGGCGGGGCTACCATGTGATTGACAGGTCACTACCAAGGCATCAGCTGAGGCTGATGGGGATGTCATCAGTTTTGCTGGTATTGTGTCATGAGACTAATTAATGGACAACAAAAGTCAGAGGGTCGTCTCATCTTCTGTTGTCCATGATTGTCCGTACAACATGTCAAGGCAATCCATCTGGCAGTTGTTAAGATGCAATATTTGGAACAACAGATAGGAAATGTTTTATTCTTTCAATTCCTTCGATGAAATGGCAGTTTTTATAAAATAACCTTGTGGGTTTTTCAAAGATCGCTGTGTGACTTAAATGTGATGGTCATACATACAAACCAGGACTAACCCCGTGATCTCTTGTGTCTCCCGATACAGTTGCCATAAATCTGATAGTGCAGCACATCCAGGATATCCTCAACGGCGGTTTGACCAAGCGGCTGAACGGGTGGTTAAATGTTTACGGCACGCCGAAGGAGCAGCCGAACGTGGAGTCCGGCAGTCGGCCCCACTGAGTGCAGCGAGACGAGAGGCGCTCAAGAAGCCCGACGGGCACGTCGTCGTGGCTAGCGAGGCACGGCTAATTTACAGGGACGCAAAAGGCCTCTTTTTCTTTCTTTTTTCTTTTATATGATTCTGTTTGGACTGAAGAAATTAATCGAAGGGAGAGTATCTCTTTTGTGGAAATTAAAGCTTCAGTTATACATTTCTCTTCAGTTTGGCTCACTGTGAGAAAAGGGATGGAGAGAGAGATACAAAGGGGCTAACTCGCAATTTAATGAAATGTTGCTTGCCTTTTACCACAGCACTGACAGAGCAGAAGCTGCTCCGGAGTCTAAAGACCGTTTCAGAACACTTGACTGCCTTTAAGCTTACAATGAATGCCGTCAAGCGGCACGCTGCTTAAAGGCAAGGCCTTACCCTTTAGGAGGTGTAACTTCCCCCTTTGGTTAATACAACTTGCCATGTTTTCTTTCTTTTCAAGCGCTGTATGAATTTCTAATTTGACCGGAACAAATAGATTTTGAAGACACGTCTAATGGTTTGTGATGTTTGTCTCATCTAACTCTAACAAACTGAATTGGCTATTAGTCAATTTGAACAATGATTCACACCTCAAACCATCTGATGTTTGAAATCACCAAAGATTATTTTCTGTACCGTCTTTGTGGAAACATTTTGTGTTTCAATGTGAGGCTGACATTACTGTCACTCATTCAATAAGATGCTAAGAAATTTCCACACGGTGTTAATTTTCTTTTGAGTTCCATAAACTTGAATACTCGGATGTGTTCGTATGCAAGTTTCATTTGAAAGACGCATCGGAAATAGTGTTTCCTAACGAGTTGTTTAGATGTCAATAAGTACAAGATGCCCAATGTCAACGTGCACTGTAACTGTTGTTTAATGGGATTTTCTTTTGTCCTGTGTACATTTTCTCATGATAAAGTTCTCAGGTACTGTGCTTGAGTTGACGCACGCCATTTGCATCTGATTGAAAACCTAATTATTTTTCAGACTATTTGCTGTTTTCCTCTTCTCGACATATTTAAAAGGCAAATATACCACATGCTTGACACCACATTGTAGATGCCAAGAAAAGGCTAAACAATGAACCTACTTTTCATAGAAGTAAGGTGGTCACAATGTGTCCCTCACTAACTCAGAGGCCACTGAAGTCCTCCGTGGGAATTTGGGGCTTCATGCATTATTCCGTGGTGGTTTGCCTGGCTGCTGAGCTCCTTCAAGTGGTGGTGGTGTGTTTGCAGCCATGTTGCTGACCGTTTGTTCACATGTCCGTATAGTCTGGGATAGTCTCGGTGTCGTTACTTCTCTGAGACTTAGATCGGAGGGTGACTATAATACTTTTTAAGTGACGGGATGTGAGCAAGGGCGTAGGTTTACATATGGTCCATAGGGACTAGTCACAACCAAAGTTTTGGGAAAGACAATTGTCCCCTCCAATATGTTGTTATTTTTAATTGCCTGTTAGAAAAAGTAATTGTGCACAATATATTTGCAAACTCTGTTCCAACTATGTCCGTTACCCAGAAGAGTAAAAACTACATGTCCATGTTTTCCAGGACTTCCAGGGATGGAAATCATCTGATTCTAAAAACGACAAAACGGAAGTGCTTGAAATGAATGTCAAAATAAAAGCCAGCGATCGAGGGAGAAGCAGTTTGTTTTACAAGCAACAACAGAAAAAGAAAAGAGATATCCAAAGTCTGCATCCGTTTTAAATGCATTCAGGAAACGTGTTCATTAAGGCTACCATGCATTTAGCCTGGATACCAGACCGAACTTAGCCCCGCCCTCAACATTTTCAGTCGGGAAGTTGGGTCTGGCATTGCTCCATTGGGGAGAAATTATCTCCGACCAGATATTGGTCGGATCAATCAAATTGTCAGGGCGGGCTGCAGAACGGCAATAAAATCTGTTCCAAGTTGCACAAATGTTAATATATTTTAATAAAATGTGCCTGTTCAACATAATAGCGACTACTGCTTGGACCATCAGAGGGTGTGTTTTGTCAGGACAGCGTCGCGGAGCATGTCGAGGCGAAATTCTCACAAGAACTCAAATAAATGCCCCGTCGGATACTAAAACACATTTGTGGGGACCTGATGACAGAGAGAGTAACTTTTATTCTTAAATACTGATGAATGAAAAAAGTGGCTCCGGCAAAAAGGGCACTTTTCTCATCCAGGGCAAAAGAGCACCTATCTGTGCGCGTGCCTGCCTAACGGTCATATTTAAAGTCGTAGGTCACGTGACTCGTCATATCTGTCAGTTGTATTCTTGATTCGTCACTACATGAGAGCTGACGGACGGAGCTTTCATTGTTCCCATTATTGTTGTTTTGGGTGAGTAATTTACCAAAATAACAGCTTTAGTTGACTAAAATACATGATTTTCATTATATAACTTTCATTTTACTGTTACAATATTGAAGTATTTGGACAAAGTTATCAATCGCCTCTGTCACTTTATTTGAGAATGTATCGGCCAATAGGCTACTAGCCTATCACAGGTTTATTAATTTAACGTAACTGTTATAGCACACTGTACAACATGAACGAGCAAGAACTCCCGAGAAGCTCCGGCCGCCGGGTAAAGAGACGCGGGGCCTGGATTCGGCGGACTGCCTGTCGGGATAAAGCGATCACAGCGGTTGTTCTGGGTAAGTGATAACTACCGTTTGCACTTTAAGTTAACGGATTTCTATCCCTCTCGGTACCGTTTTCAGCTAACATCCCAATACAAGCGTTCAGCTGATTTAATGGTGTTAAACTAAACTTGATCTTCATACTTTTCGAGCTAAATATCGTTTTAATTATTAGAGTTAGCTTTGTCTTTGCTCGAGCCGTTACATGGAAACTAACGGTTACAGGTTTTACGGTTGCCTGTTTTAAACCGTTAAACAGCCTTTGCTCGGTCGGGACCAACGGCTATTCAACTGCGGTCAAGCCAGTGAATTTCCGGTGAACGTGATATGACGAAACACGCCTTTAAATACATATATAGTTATAGATTAAACTAAATAAAGAGATGAAAAATCATGAATTGTATGAATGATGAATACAATACACAAAATAAGGTAATTATTACAATATTGGATGTTCTGATTTAGAATTTCAAATTAAAAGATAGAAAATCACATTCATGCGCAAATGTGTCTAATTTCAGAATAGATTTAGAACAAAATGGTGCGTAGTTATAAAATATTGTCACTTATGATTCATGGTAGAGTACCTCAAGGTGTCACCCAGAGATAATAAATACTTTCTGACTTTTGATTTTTTAAATGAAAGCACTTACAAAATAAATAATATTAATTATCCCTGCACCGACCACACGCCCAAGTTGTTGTCTCCCTGTCTTCAGGAGTGTGACCTCTGAAGAGAATTTTGTTTTTTACTATTAATTCAAGAAAGGTTTTCCCAGGCTTGCATACAAAGAAAGTTTAGATTAAGTACACAACCGGTGGATATCGTGGATCCAGCAGATGAGGAGTTGGATGACGATGATCTTAGCATCCTCAGACCTCGTTGGTTTAGCGGACAGTTAACCTAATTTAACCTAATTTAGGAGTTTAATTTTAAGAAATGTACCGTTAATAAATGTTTGTATTGTTAGTCAGGGATATTAAGAGACTGCAATTGTTACTCAATCATATTGAAAACCTATTTGACTAAATGAAGCAGCCAACTAATAAGTTATAAGATACATTAAGGAAATGGGTTTTAAGTGCATGATTGAGTTTTAGTTCATCAACCTACCTTCACAACCACAATTGCATACAAAACATCCAACTTTTAAAAATGTAATTATTAGATGTATTAGATTGATTAACTGAGTGTTAAAGAAGCAGTCTGGTAGCAATGCACACCACCTGATGTTAGCGTCACTTAAAAAAACATCTAAAACATCTTTGTTGTTGTCTCACAGGTTTTGTTGTGGGCTTCATGCTGAAGTTCACTGTACCTCTGTCTGGACAAAACAAATTCGCCATTAGATATACCAGAGAGCTTCTAATGCAAGCTTTGCATGTGTTGACCACTCCTCTCATTATCACTGGTGTGATTGCAGGTAAGCCCCAATACAACATGTACACAGCTTTTATAAGGAACATACTGGTGGTTTGGCAAGTTGAAGCTTATTCAAATAAAATATCCCTCAAGGGAATAATACTTGATGAACACCAGCCACTGTGGACACCACTCACAACTACATAATAATGGTACATGCTACACTAGAATAGTGATGAAGGCAATAAACTAACTCAGTAATGCCACTCACATAGAAATACCTACCTAAAGTTTGCTAACATTAGCTAACTTCAGCCACCGTTAGCAAATCTTAAAATCAAAGTTGTTTGAGTCCAGGTTCAGAACGATTATATTGGTCCTGACTCCATTATCCATCTGTCTATCAACTCATCTCCCATCCTAATCAACAATATTGACAGAAAACTCCATAAGCTAAGGCAAGTGAAACAGCTAAGTTGCAACCCTTTATGTAAACTGTCGTTTTGTACAAACACTATGTTTGACAGTTACTTGACGCTGACTGTCACTGCATTACAGTATGTAATAAGTATATTACCTGTTTCAAATGAGTCAAATCCTCCAATAATTGCTATTCATGCGACACACAGATATGCCCTGCTGTGAGACCCGATGACCCAAGAAGCACAGCTGCTGTTTTAAACTGTCTTGGTGATGTCATTTGTTGGATGGCACAACATTTTTGACATCTCAAAATAAAAAAGTGGTATTGTTCAGTCCTCCGAACAGTACGAGTTGCGTCGCCTTCAACCAAGTCAGAAGCAGAACCCTGAGTCCATGAGCCAGCTCGCAGCTTTAGATACTTGTGTGGGCCCTTCTGGCTGTTCCCCAGTCAAAGCATAAAACTAAAGGCGACCGTGCTTTTGCTGTCAGTGCCCCTCGGCTTCCCACGAGAAAAATGAAAAGCTTAAAGTACCAGTGATCTCTTTAAAATCCCCTCTTAAAACTCACAAGCTTCTCTGTAATGTCGTCATTTCACTGCTTTTACTCTTTGTAACGTTTCTATTGATTTGATTACATTTTCTTTCTATTTCGTACTTATTGTATTGATTTATCTGTTGACGCTTTTAACGTATTATTTTAAGTTTTTTTCTTACGATGTAACTGTGTTTCCCTCACTTTCCCTCACATTACCTTCACTGATCCACTTGTAGACGGTGTGACCTAAACTCACTCTCCAGCCTGCAGTCTGCAGACCGTGACTTATGTTGTCTTTTCCAGGTGTTCTTCATCTGAAATCGGAATTTTCACGTGCGTCAGCATATATTGCCTTGACGACTCTTCTGTCTGTGTTCTTGGGTAAGAGATATGTCGTAGGATGATTTTATTCAGAAATATATTGTTTTATTGATAAACACACGATGCATATGGCGTTTGAACATTTGTTTTTTTTATTTTACTTGAGCTTCTAAATGTGCTATTTAAAACTCATTCATGAGCCTCTGTCTACATGGGAATACAGCTATTTCAACCAGGTGACATATATACTAGTTTCTTCCATGATGATCCTCCTGAATGTATTCCGCTCTATATTTTATTAAACCTTTCACACCGGAGACATTTTGACGTGTCAAAAGTGGAGATGTTATTTATATCTCAGTGATCCAGCATGCAGGCAGCAATAGGGCCAATTAACAACTCAGTGCAATTCTCCAATCAATATTATATTATTATTATGTCACCATGACTGCCGTTAGCGAGGGCTATTCATATAAAAGGTAGTAGTGAGTTTATTTGGGAAAAAAAAAAAAATCCACAGTGCAGCTAGCAAACTCACACAGCGAGGCTGAATTAAATGATGTGATGTCACCAAACTTAATGGACCAATAGGAATGGTGAATGTGTATCTTCTCCCACATCAATACTGTTGCAAAGAAAGTCATTTCATAGTGAGTTTGTATTATGATTGAATTAGCTGTTCTGCAATAAAAGAGTCTCCCCCTAGTTCAGTTGTGAACATTGAGTGTTTCATGCACAGTATGGTGTTCAAACACCCTTGATAAAATGTGACAGTTTGTTTTACATAACCATGTTGATCTTTTTTCTTCTTCTTGCTTTTCACTGTTTTATACCATGTAAAGCACTTTGTAACTTTGTGTGAGCCGCTGTTCTTTTACATTTTACTGTCGTATCCCTCTTCAGCCCATTCAAATCAATCTGCTGTGTGGTGTTGTGCTCTGACTGTACATGAGAGAACTACAGCAGTCACGTGACATGCACTGTGTTCCAACCACGCCACCAGAGCGGCTCATGTCACAGACCGACGTGGCAAAACCAGCGAGAGCGAGAGCGAGCGAGAGAGAGCGAGCGCGCGCCCTAGCGAGAGAGCGCGAGGGAGAGAGAGAGTGAGGGAGCGCGAACGAGAGAGAGAGACACACAGCGACACAGAGCGAGAAAGATACGGAGCGACAGAGAAAGATAAAGATAAGAGAAGGAAGTATGTACAAAGATGGACAGATTTGTGACTGGTCTAAATGAACTGAGAGTAGCTATCTCCAACCAGCAACCCCACTTTGACAAAATCTGTAAAGCAAAGCAAGCCCACACCAGTCACTGATTGATATGAACAGGAATATACATGATCACAAAATAAAATGTACCATGTAGACCTGCACACCTTGTTCATAATTGTGTTATTTTATTGTTTGAGAAAACCTGCTGTTCAATGTGAGGAAATACAGTATATGTTGTTTGCACTTTGTTTGAAATTAAGTTAATTGTATTTTACAAATTATTTCATATATTTTTTTTTTATATATATTTTATTATTGCAATTTTTTTCATTCAGTGGACAAATGGCTGAGCAGCTTTTAGTGAACCAATGGCTGAGCAGCTTTCAATGAACCAATGGCTGAGAAGCTTTCAGTGGACCAATGGCTGAGCAGCTTTCAATGAACCAATGGCTGAGCAGCTTTCGGAGGACCAATGGCTGAGCAGCTTTCAGAGGACCAATGGCTGAGCAGCTTTCAATGAACCAATGGCTGAGCAGCTTTCAGTGGACCAATGGCTGAGCAGCTTTCAATGAACCAATGGCTGAGCAGCTTTCGGAGGACCAATGGCTGAGCAGCTTTCAGTGGACCAATGGCTGAGCAGCTTTCAATGAACCAATGGCTGAGAAGCTTTCAGAGGACCAATGGCTGAGCAGCTTTAAGTGGACCAATGGCTGAGCAGCTTTCAATGAACCAATGGCTGAGCAGCTTTCAGTGGACCAATGGCTGAGCAGCTTTCAGTGGACCAATGGCTGAGCAGCTTTCAATGAACCAATGGCTGAGCAGCTTTCAGAGGAACAATGGCTGAGCAGCTTTCAATGAACCAATGGCTGAGCAGCTTTCAGTGGACCAATGGCTGAGCAGCTTTCAGAGGACCAATGGCTGAGCAGCTTTCAGTGGAACAATGGCTGAGCAGCTTTCAATGAACCAATGGCTGAGCAGCTTTCAATGAACCAATGGCTGAGCAGCTTTCAGAGGACCAATGGCTGAGCAGCTTTCAGTGGACCAATGGCTGAGCAGCTTTCAATGAACCAATGGCTGAGCAGCTTTCAGTGGACCAATGGCTGAGCAGCTTTCAATGAACCAATGGCTGAGAAGCTTTCAGAGGACCAATGGCTGAGCAGCTTTAAGTGGACCAATGGCTGAGCAGCTTTCAATGAACCAATGGCTGAGCAGCTTTCAGAGGACCAATGGCTGAGCAGCTTTCAGTGGACCAATGGCTGAGCAGCTTTCAATGAACCAATGGCTGAGCAGCTTTCAGAGGACCAATGGCTGAGCAGCTTTCAGAGGACCAATGGCTGAGCAGCTTTCAGAGGACCAATGGCTGAGCAGCTTTCAGAGGACCAATGGCTGAGCAGCTTTCAATGAACCAATGGCTGAGCAGCTTTCAGTGGACCAATGGCTGAGCAGCTTTCAGAGGACCAATGGCTGAGCAGCTTTCAGAGGACCAATGGCTGAGCAGCTTTCAGAGGACCAATGGCTGAGCAGCTTTCAGAGGACCAATGGCTGAGCAGCTTTCAGTGGACCAATGGCTGAGCAGCTTTCAATGAACCAATGGCTGAGCAGCTTTCAGAGGACCAATGGCTGAGCAGCTTTCAGAGGACCAATGGCTGAGCAGCTTTCAGAGGACCAATGGCTGAGCAGCTTTCAGAGGACCAATGGCTGAGCAGCTTTCAATGAACCAATGGCTGAGCAGCTTTCAATGGACCAATGGCTGAGCAGCTTTCAGTGAACCAATGGCTGAGAAGCTTTCAGAGGACCAATGGCTGAGCAGCTTTAAGTGGACCAATGGCTGAGCAGCTTTCAATGAACCAATGGCTGAGCAGCTTTCAGTGGACCAATGGCTGAGCAGCTTTCAATGAACCAATGGCTGAGCAGCTTTCAGAGGACCAATGGCTGAGCAGCTTTCAGTGGACCAATGGCTGAGCAGCTTTCAATGAACCAATGGCTGAGCAGCTTTCAGAGGACCAATGGCTGAGCAGCTTTCAGAGGACCAATGGCTGAGCAGCTTTCAGAGGACCAATGGCTGAGCAGCTTTCAATGAACCAATGGCTGAGCAGCTTTCAGAGGACCAATGGCTGAGCAGCTTTCAGTGGACCAATGGCTGAGCAGCTTTTTTTAAAAATGTTTTATTCTATTAGTGTTCAAAATCTCACATACACGTATTTCAATTTTTCAGATTCTTTGTACATAGAGAAGTACAGGCCAAAAAAAGAGAGAAAAAACATATGCAAATAGAGAAACAATACCATGGTAATAAAACTAATAATAATAATAAATAAAGCAGGCAGAAATCATTTTCCATACAGTAAAGAAATATAGTCAGGCCATTTATCTGTGACATAGTTGCACCACTTTTGCCAGTGTTTAAGAAATGTTTCTGTTCTTTGATTGACATGAGCTGTGATCTGCTCCATTCTGTAGATATCCGTTACGATGTCTCTCCAAGATGTAATTGTAGGACACTCTGGTAGTAACCATTTTCTAGTAACAGACTTTTTGCTGGCCACCAGCAATGCATTAATCAAGAGTCTGTCCCCTTTCGGCCAACTCTGAGGTAAATTTCCAAGGTACAGAATCTTAAAGTCCAAAGGGATGTCCTCGCGAAAGATGTCCTGTAAAGTATTGTGTACCGCCTTCCAAAAGTGTTTAATGATGGGACAGTCCCAGAAGATGTGATAATGGTTTGCGCTTTGGTGTCCACATTCTCTCCAGCATTCAGGAGTGGTATCGCTATAGTGAGATGTCTGAGATGGTGTAATGAAATATCTAATGTAATTTTTCCAGTTAAACTCTCGCCAGCTCATTGAACTGGTACATTTCCATTGGTACCCCCATATTAATGTCCATTCTTCCTCAAAAATATCTATCCCAGATTCCTTTTCCCATTTTGCTTTAATGGGTCGCACATTAGGCAAGCTTCACTCGTAACAGTTCAGCTCCATACTTTCCTTTTTTATTAATTGTTTTCATCATGTCATTCCAGATCCTGCTTCCCATCTCGTCAGTCCAACTCCCTTCACCTGCCTCTGATCACTCCCTCGTTAGTCCCTCATTACCTTCACCTGGTCCTCACGCCCCTTCTCACCTGCAGCCCATTCCCTCATTAGTCCCTCACTATTTAGCTCCCTCACTTCCATTTGTCCTCTGCCAGATTGTTTTGTGTTCTCCTTGACCAAGCTCTCCAGCGTTGTACTTAGTGTTCCTTTGTTCCAGTTTGTTTTGTTTCTACTGTAACTCTCAGTAAAGTAAATTACTTTCCAGTCCATCTCCTGAGTCGTACATTTGGGTCCACCCTAATTCCAGCCATCACACTCGTGTTTTTTTTTTAAACGATCTTACGTTTTTTTACTTTTGGTAGAAAACAAAAATGTATGCAATGTAAAAAGAGATTAATGTAGGCACTGTGGCTTAGTTGGTAGAGGCGCCTGTTCGCGCCCCGTCAGTGACAATTTTTTTTTTAAATTCTTCACATTTTTAGCGCCCCCCTCTGAATGGCGCCCTAGGCGGCCGCCTATACCGCCTGTAGGAAAACCTGCCCCTGCGTATTGCCCTCTTACGTCATTTTCAAAATGAGCGATATTTATAGACATCAACAGCCAAGAGCAGTGGTCCTCAAACTAAGGCCCGCGGGCTGGATACGGCCCACCTCCACATTTGGCCCTCTGAACAATACCAGAGAGGCATTATGATTTTTTTCAGTCTGGCCACGCAAATCCAAGACTAGCCCCTGTTAAATAGAACAAAATAAGAATTCATTCTCCCTCTCTCTCCCCTCTCCCTCTCCCTCTCCCTCTGCCCCTCTCTCTCTTTTCCCTCTATTCTCTCTCTCCATTCTCTAAACATAACTAACATCAGTAAACAGCTGCAAAGCTTTGAAATCACGGATTTCGTGAGTTTTAGTTTGTTTATTTTTTTAGGAAACGTCGGACCAGTTGTGACGTCATGGTTTCAGCAGCGCTGATGTTGTGGTTGATTTATCACAAAACAACGTCAGGGGACAAACACGTCATGACCTGTGTGTCTGATGCTGCGGGTCAGAGGAGACGGAGGTGCACCCGTTTGGTGGCGCGAGGAGCACTGCGCGAGCACGACGTGGAGGAGGAGGAGGAGAGAGAGAGAGAGGGGGGAACTCGTGAGCGTCGCGGATTATGTCGGGACGAAAGTCTCACAAGAACTCAAATAAAAGCCCCGTCGGATATCAAAACACATTTGGAGGACTTGATGACAGAAAGAGAAACTTTTATTCTTAAACACTGATGAACGAAGAAAAAAAAAAAGTGCCTCCTCAGCCAGGGCAAAGGGGCTGGTGCTTGAGCACCACTAGGGCTCTATCTGTGCACGTGCCTGTATATATATATATATATATATATATATATATATATATATATATATATATATATATATATATATGATATATATATATATATATATATATATATATATATATATATATATATATATATATATATATATATATATACACACTCGTCACCCTCAGAAATATCTTAATAAATAATCATTTTGAAAACCAAGAGTTAGATATATATATATATATATATATATATATATATATATATATATATATATATATATATATATATATATATATATCATACACACTCGTCACCCTCAGAAATATCTTAATAAATAATCATTTTGAAAACCAAGAGTTAGATATTCTTATATATATATGTGTACATACACTATGTACACATCTATGAAAGTGTAGCTGGTGGGGGTGGGGGTAAGGGTCTATGTCTTAGGCACAGCAGTTGTCTCATTGTCGCATTGACCCCTCCCATACGGCTACAGGCCGCCGTGCTTTTCTCTGATGCCCTGAGGGGCGTGAGTTTCAGGGGGTCCCCCATGGATGCTATGGTCACTCGGTTTGTCAAGAGCTGCTTGCAGGACACATCTTCAAACATCCCTCCTCAACACGGCGGCACTGACCATATTTTTTCAAAAAAAGGTAAGTTATGTATTGTATATATATATATATATATATATATATATATGGGATTTATATATATATATATTGTGTATATTGTAATTATTGATGTGTGTCTGATACTAAGAGGAGTTATATGTATATATGATTTATAGCTTGTTGGGATGGAGTGATATATATATATATATATATATATATATATATATATATATATATATATATATATAATCATTATAAGTCCTTATACAAGACCTATTATTTACCTACGACTTATAATCAGCAACAGTCTCAACATCGAATCCCTCACGCTAGGCTCTCAGAGCACATGTATACTTTCTCCCTCCATTATTTTTTCCCTCCATTATTTCATACATAGCATTGAACAGGCTCTCTCAGTACCATACATGTGGCATCAGCGTAATATCCTAAGCCTTGTTTGAGCATATACTGATGTATATTCTTTTTTTTGTTTTATTAAATAGTAGATCATGGATAATATAAATATTGATAACATCGAGAATATGTCGCCATCATCTGGGGAATATGCCCATAGTGAGTATTACATGGTTATAGTGAATGATGAGGTGTATAATAAGGTTGCTAAAGGGGTTAAAGTACTGCTTATTGTGTTTTAGACAGACCCTTGGCGTCTAAAAAGAGACGCACAGAGGGGCAGATACTGAGACAGCCGCTTGCAACCATCCACGTTATAAAAACCGCTAGGTATGTATAATATAAATACTCTGAACATATCGGCATTGGGTGTTACATTTCTTAACATAAACTATCGATTCATACAGCACCTCCCATTCCTCGGATTCTCTGCCACGGCAGGGGTACCCTGAGGGCTTAAAACCCTCCCCCCCTAGGCCTCATGGCAGCCAGATGTTAAAGAAGCCGAAGCGCGTCATTAATGATTATGCGGAGGAATTATCGTCAGCAATCGCTTCTATACCAGGGTCTGCCAGTGAGTATTACTGTTTTAATTATGCTTGTCCCTTCTTGTTAACCATATGTGGATATTAAATAGTTAGGCAAAATTAAAAGCTACATCTGCCTTTTCTCCATTTCCACAGCTTTCAAGCTCCCTAGGATAACACCCCCAGCAGGCGTTAAGATATTGACACATCCTCCTACATACAGTCAGGACATATGTACACAGCTATCAGGTAATATACTGCAGCCATATTATAGCAGTGTATATATATATATATATATATATATATATATATATATATATATATATATATATATATATCCCATGTACGGTCTTAGAGACCCAGGATGGAGCCGCCCCCTCATCATCAGATGATGAACCACTCAGTTGTGCCCAAGCGTACAGTATCTCACCACCCCAGAAGCACCATAAGAAGCATCAGCAGAAGAAGCTGATAAATACGAGGTGTGTTATGAATAATCATGATAATAAAATGTATATAGGTTTTTAAATATTCTATAAATATTCTATAAATATATATATATATATATATATATATATATATATATATATATATATATATATATATACTGCTTCAACATCCTAGACCCAAGAGTCCTGCATCAAGGGAGGATTCATCCCTTTGTATCGAGACGCAGACTGACGTGTTGCCTACCAGGTCTTCTGAGACACAGACTCCAAGGAGGCCTGCGACTAGCACAATTGCTACGCAGACAGAGCCTAAGAAAGCAACTAAACGGTTTGTAATAAATCGTGTTCTTGTTGAAAAAATAAATAAATGTACACAATGATATACTTAATAATAATAATAATAATAATACTTATTGATGTTTCTCAGATCAGCGAAACACCAGCCTTCTGAGACACAGACTCCAAGGAGGCCTACGACTAACACAATTGCAACGCAGACAGAGCCAATTGGGGTATGGCCCTACAACGCATCGGTTCAATAGTGACGCATATGATAAATGGTTCCAGACAACATTTTTTGTCCAATGGTGTGATTGGCAGGCTATGCAGGGGCTGTTCAGCCAGATTGACAAAGCGATCAGCTCAGACAGAGTCTATGCGACTTACGGAACTCTTAGAAAACGTCTTGTCTACGATGATGCGCCAATTGGCATGCAAATTGGTATATCTGCTGCCCTGCGTACACGGTTCTGATAAAGGCGACACGGCCAAGTCATCTATACGGGGGAAATCAAGGTGGGTTTCAGTATGTGTATGTTCTGATATGATGATGTTGTTAATTTGCTGTATAGTTGACACATATGTTGTTGTTGTTTTTTTTTTGCAGACGCTGAAAACCCCGAGATCCTCACCCCAGACGTCGTAGAAGTGGAGGCCCTCCCATATAGCTATACTGACACTGATGGCACAGTGATCTACTGTTCGTTTGACCCTGTTGCTGATTTTATAGAGGGGCAGGCTATGTCCGAGAACCCCAGGTACCCAGCGGACGATTGGGAGACCATCGCAACTACTACACAAGGGATTGAAATCCTAGTCCCACCCATCGTACCGAAAAAAGACCCTCCCAGTTTCGCAGCATGTGTTAAATCGGGTGTTCTACATCTGGTGGATACAGCCATGCGGTACTACAAGGAGAAAAACTGTTATGGCTGTCGTACTGGGCACCCCAGCCAGATCCATCACCCTTGCTTATGGCCTATGGCAGAAGATTTCTACAACAAACACTATGACGCATTGATGGCTGTGCTGTGGACCGAAGACTTTGTACCATCTCTGAGCATGTATGTGAAAAGATATGGGGTTAAAGCTTCGGACGATCAGATCCGTGGAGCGGCTGCTCTGATATGTTATGATCTACTTGCCATTGATAATGTGGCAGGTGTATTGGAAAACCTGGTCGATCCTATGACTGAAGCGTATGAGACCCCCGCTTTAGTTGGCCATGTATGCTTAAGAAACTGGAGAATAGATGGTTAAAGACATGTGTTTGATCCTGCTACTGATGAGGGGTTATTATTACAGGGTGGGGCATCAAACTGTTGTTTATCACTATCTTCAAGTACTATGATGCAACTTTTTCTGTGTGTACATTAAAATAAAGCCGTCTGTAACAGATAGATGTAACTTTAATCTGTGTATACATTAAAATAAAACCCTTTGTAACAGATACGGTGTTGATCATTTCTAACTGGACTTCATCATGGATAGTACCCTACAAAAGATTTATTATGATCCCGCTCACCCTGGTGGTTTAGGTAGTGTAGCAAAACTCCGTAATGCGGTCGGAGAGCAAACCGGTATTACACCCCCGCTATCCAGCATCAACAACTATTTATTAGAGCAAGATGTTTACACTCTCCATGCCAAAACTGCTATAAACTTCCCTAGGAATAGGGTCCTTGTGCGGGGTATAGATCAGCAGTTTCAGGCCGATCTTGTAGATATGGGTGAATATTCAGAAGAAAACGATAATGTGCGATATCTGTTGATGGTTATAGATGTCTTTTCTAAATATGCATGGGTGAGATGTCTATCTAACAAATCGGCCACAGCTGTGACAGAAGCCTTTAAAGACATCTTGAATGATGGGCGCATTCCTGTGAAGCTACAGACAGATGAGGGGTCAGAATTTTATAACAAAAAATTTCGCCCCCTAATGGAAAAGTTTAAAATCACGCATTTTTCAACATCAAACGAGACTAAAGCTAGTATCGTAGAACGTTTTAACAGAACCTTCAAGACCCGTATGTGGAGGTATTTAACATCTGTAAACTCACGCAGATATGTGGATGTGGTTCAGGATCTTGTTAAAGCCTATAACAACACTCATCACAGGTCTATAAATATGCCTCCTAGTGCTGTAGATAAAAACAATGAAAAAATAGTATTCGAGCGTCTGTACAAGATGAAGCCTCAGAAGCCATTGGTTTTTAAATTTAGCACAGGAGACAATGTGAGAATCTCAAAACTCCGGGGAGTATTTAGAAAGGGTTATAAGCAGACTTTCACAGATGAGCACTTCGTCATATCAGAGTGTATACCCCGGGATCCTCCAGTTTATAAACTAACCGATAGTGCCGGCGATCCTCTGAAAGGAACCTTTTATGAGGGGGAACTACACAAGGTTATTATAGGTAAAAACAAGGCGTTTAAAATAGAAAGTATATTGACCAGAAAAAAATATAAGGGACAAAATATGGTGTATGTAAAGTGGTTGGGCTGGCCCCCGAAGTTTAACACATGGATCCCTGAAAAAGACATTGTGGATGTATAGATAAGGGCAGGGTTCCTAACTCAATAGGTCACACGTCAGAGCAGTCGCCCATCAGACACCATCGGTGGGGGGACAGGCATAGCTATGGATAAGAATGGTTTCTATGTTACCTTGCCTAGTAACGCTTCCCAGCAGGTATACCCTAAGAATGATATATGGAATTATAGAACCAAATTAGCAAAAACGATTGTCTTGAATGAACCACATGAGGTGGGACTGATTGAGATTCAATATCCTAAAAAATGGTACAGTTTCCCCGCAGCTGATGCTCTTATACATCTGTACGATAATAAAGGCAAGGGTGGACGGACTATCGACATGTCGGTGGGACATTATGAGCATATACAGGAGGTGGTTGACGAGTTTAACAACCGAGTCCGGCCCTTCAGCAACAAACCCGACAAGTCATACATGCATTATGATGTATTTAAAAACCGTGTATACATTACAGGCATGATAATTGGGGACCTTGTCCTGAAGGGGCGTCTATAGTGACATAGTAGACTGTCAACTGGTAGGAGATAACCATGTACCACTCCTGAGATGTATAAATGTGGCTGACGAGTCACGACGTATACCCACTCTAACTTTCGACAAGCCACACTACACATCGCTCTCCAGAAATGTATTTGATGACATTGAGGTAGCTTTAAAAGACGACCAGAATCGATACATCCATTTTTTATACGGTAAAGTTATTGTGAAGTTACATTTTAGACCTATAAAACCGTATTTCTAAAAAAAAAAAAAAAAAAAAAAAAAAAATGGGTCGCGTCCCTTATCTTAGAGACGATGGGCGTTATATGACGTACTATATGAATCAGGCGGGGGGTGAGCTACCTGGTTTTATAGGATCAAGTACACAGTATGGAAATGGACTGGGCGGAATGTTTCGCAGTCTATTCAGAATGGCTATACCCCTTTTAAAAAGAGGATTCAATATTGCTAAACCACACCTAAGGACAGCGGCATCTAACATCATGGGAGAGGTTGTCTCGAAAGTTGCTAAACATACCATGGGGGACAAACAGCAGCAGGAAGGGCATGGTATGCTAGTGCACACACGACGTCCCCTAAGAAGACCTCCTATGAAGAGGGGGCGTGCCCCTAATAAAAGAAGTAAAACAGTCGGTAGAACCAGGAAACCAGTCAAAAAGAAAGCCGCACCCAAACGAGGCAGAGCCCGGAGAAAACGTGCTCGCTTCACGGTTAAAGACATCTTTTAAAAAGAAGAAGAAGAAGAAGAAGAAGAAGAAGAAGAAGAAGAAGAAGAAGAAGAAGAAGAAGAAGAAGAAGAAGAAGAAGAAGAAGAAGAAGAAGGTGTACAAAACAACCATAAGACCCAAGTTAAGAAACTAAGAAGCTATGTCACTCATACATAAACAATCTTCAGAATGTGTAAAGACGGAGCTGGACCTGTTTACAGTGCCACACACGCAAACATCCCTCGAGAAGACTACATTTTTAGAAATACCGCCGGTTTCGGCGATTACCGATACAGGACCACTGGAGTTCTACATCTCGTCAAGCGGAGAAGATTATCTTGATTTGAACGACTCATATTTGGCTATGAGGGTAAAGATTACTAATGCCGACGGCTCTGCTTTAGCAGCTGACGCAAATGTGGGGCTCATAAACTACCCTGGCTGCACCTTATTTTCCCAGGTGGACATCATGTTGGGAGATAGACTAATATCACAATCCTCAAATACTTACCCTTACAGAGGTATAATAGAATGTCTGCTCAACTATAGCAGAGACACTCTGGATACACAATTCAGCTCTGGATTATTTTACAAAGACAAGGGTGGTCATATGGATGTGGCCAGCATAATTGGTGCGAACAGGGGATTATTGGAGCGGGGCGAATACACTGAGGAAAGTCGGGTTGTGGAGTTAATAGCCCCGATACATGCTGATCTATTTTTTCAAGAGAAATTACTGCTTAACGGGGTCGATATTTCACTGAAATTCGTACGTTCAAAAGATACATTTGCCCTAATGACAGTTGCTGACACATTGTACAGCGTCAAGATTGTATCCGCCAGCATTTTTGTAAAAAAAGTGACTGTGGCCCCCCCAGTCAGGATGGCGCACAGCCGGGCGCTACAACACACAAACGCTAAATATTCCCTCGACAGAGTAGCTTTAAAAACCTTCTCCATACCAGCGGGTACAAGAGTGTGCAACCAGGAGAATTTATACATGGGACAACTACCTAAATTCATGGTATTATGCTTTGTGGACAACGAAGGATATACCGGCAGCTACGCCAGAAATCCTTTTAATTTTGAACACTACGATTTGGAGTATTTGAGCATTTCTGCAGACGGGCAGTCTCATCCCTCAAGACCGTTCCAACCCTCATTTCAAAACGGGCTTTATACCAGAGAATATCACCATATGATTCAGACTACAGGGCGCCATTTGAAGGACAGACCGTTGGCCGTGTCAAGGAAGGATTTTGGGCAGGGCTACTCAATGTTCTGCATTAATCTGGAGCCTGACGAAGGATGCTCGGGGAATGTGTCACTGATTCGATCGGGTAACGTGCGTCTGGAGGCACGATTCAGAGTTCCTCTACCACGAACAGTGACCTTAATATGTTATGCAGTGTTTGACTCTGTACTAGAGATATCAAATCAGCGCCAAGTATTGATGGATGCATATTGATGGCTACCTGTTGAAATACTATGAATACTATAGAGTTGACTAGTATAGTCAGAAAATGTCTAATTAATGGAGTACATTTTGGGGGTGTTCTTGCTTGTGATCAACTACCTCAGACAGAATTATATACACTCCCAGCCATGATAATTGTAAATACACACTCATCTGACGAACCGGGCGAGCACTGGCTGGCCATTTATATCACAAAACGCTATCACGGTTACTTTTTCGATAGCTTTGGCCGGGCCCCTGATCATATAGGGTTCCCTAGAGAAATAAATGACTTCCTATATGAAAAGTGTGTGTATGTATCTTATTCGAGAAATCAGGTGCAGAGCCACCTATCAGCTACTTGTGGGCAGCATTGTGTGTTTTTTCTGTGCCATATACAACAAGGGTGGTCTTATTCAAAAGTGATGGCTCTATACGGATACAATTTGTTTACTAATGATGCTGTGGTTACACGTTTCGTTAGCAATATACACTATACCATTTGTTGTGGGGGTTATTTTCCCTGTGTGCAATGTTCGTAAACAATATGTAATGTATTAGACACTTTTTTATGAATAAAAACAGTTCCCACACAGTTATTGATTCATCAATGAATATCCTTTTATTCAGAGTATATGATAAAAGTTGTACAATTAATACAGGTAATGATAAACACAAATGAGGTATAATGGTTACACTATGTGGAGAAATACATTCATACACACATAAAATATATAGCAGTACAAACACAATTACGGGACTTATAAAAAAAAAAAGACAGACACATGGTTATATACGGAAAAAAAGAAAAAAGAAAAGTCTTAAAAAGTCATCCATGGCTTAACAGTCGGGGGTGCCCTAGACTTCGAGGTCTTTGGGGTCTTAAAAGGTGTGGTATATTCATCAACACCTCTAGGATCGTATGTGGCGGAATCATCAGAATTCAAGGTATTTGTCTCGGTCATCTTATTCCTGGCTACAAGCTTACGGACAGTCGCATTGGGTATAGCCGATAAGGGTACATTTAAATCAGCTAGTGTTTTTAAAAATACCGACCAGCCTGAGGGTCTGGAGACATTTAAAATATTATGGGGAGCAGTGACATTTCTCACCAAATCATGCAAGTGTGATCCACGAAGCAGTTGTTTATTAATGATAAGCTCGCCCCTCTCGTTCCATGACACAGTACCGTTTGAGTTGTTTAAAGTATCCAGAATACACTCTGCATGTTTTTTGCTGTTTTTAGGCATGTGTTTTATAACGCTCCCCTGAATCATATCCTTTTTAGGCTCCATGGCATAATCACCCATCTCCTCATTTGACAGTATGGGGTTAGCTCCAACATGATTCTCGCCTGGCGGTAGTGACAGGGTCAGGGTGTTCTTCTCGCGTTCACCTCGTCTTACAACATTCAAGTATCTTTGTAAAATACCTGCATATTTTTTTGCTTTTTCATACACATCAGTGTCAGGGGTTTCTAACACGTCGTTCAGCGCTCTATCGAGAGCGTCTTCCACAGACTGTCTAATAGAACCTTGACGCTGGTCAGTCGTAGCATGCTTTAGAGTGTCCATTTGTTGCTGCGGCACCAAAAACATCTTCTGTGTATGATCCATCTATGGTGTACTCACCGACCTCCTCTGATAAGGTCAATTATGAAAGGAATAGCAGCCCCTAGCAGGGGAAATAAAAAAACGCCTGTCTGATTGAGAGTCTTCTTCTTACTAATGAGTGAACCCTTCTTTGAGGCAACCGATCTAATAAGTCTCTTCTTCTTCTTCTTCAAGAGGTGGTACTGTTTGTCAGTCAAGGGGATATTACCACTCAAAACATTTAGTGCTATCTCGCACAGAGAGTTGACAAAATCAGCGCCCGCATTACTCACTATGACTCTCTGCACCTTAGGAGGGGATTTATATATCAACTCTAGCAGTGCTAGATTCCTCTGCATACGTTTGGACATTATAGCTGGTGCTTCTTAGCCATATACACCACAGGATGGGCTGATAACACTGCGGTTCTGAGTCTTAAGTGTTCGGGTGTCATGGCTTTATAGTCTATGAGTAAATACCCGTAGGGGCTATGAGTAGCATCATTAAAAGCCTCTAGAAAATGTTTAGTGTTACCAGGAAACATTTGTCGAGCCAATAGCATAATCTGGCATTTATCCCTAGGATTCTTAAACAGGATGAGGTAGTTGGTGTTTAAACTAATAGTACGACTCGCCTTCCCCTGAATGAATACATTTTGTACAAGATATATACAACTGAGATTTCGGTGATGCACATATTTAGTAAAAACATTTTGAACCTCTAGACTATTACTTGCATCATTCATTACATCGTCTATGATAAGGAGATTGTTTTGGGATGGTGGTAACAAAACGTCGTCACACAGAGATTCGGGTATACCATTTACAAAGTTGATGTGACGTATTTGCAGGAGTTGATCATATAGAGGCTGCCAACACGAATATATGTATACAATGTTGGTAAAATGATGTGAAATAACCCTATCTGCATCGGTGATAATATCCTTGACAAAGAATGTCTTGCCGCAGTTTGAAGGCCCACTAACTACCAGACTGAAGGGATGTTGAAAACGAGCGTCAAAACACAGTGTGGCATTAGTAGCCATAGGGTAGAGTAGTGTAATCCGGCATTACACGGCGCTTGTTGTAAACCACTCGCACTTTCTTGGAAACTGTCTCATTCCTAAGATGAAAGTGTCTCTTATCACGTTTGATGGTGTCAGTTGTCGTCATTAGGGGCGGGGCCGGCTCTAGCTGATTGGCTGCAAATGCATGCACCATACCTATTATGGATGCTGGTGTGACAATTGCCGCATTTTTTGCAGTCAAAGACACGCCTTTGCATTTAACAGAGGTTTTGCCTTGTCTGGTGTTGAATGCATAACATTTGGGGCCACCCGACACAAACTCTGTTATGTAATCCTCGTCAGGTGAACCACACACATTCCCACTGTTGAGTTCGTCCGTCAAATCGCCCAAGTAGACCCCTAGAGGTGGCACATGGTCTCCATCAGCCGATGTAAACACTATGCTGTCAGTGTCGCAGTACAATGCTCTCTCCTGCAGGGTGTCTAACACCTCATACAGTACCAGCCTCGCATGTGCTGTCATAGCCCCTATAAAGACGTTTACATCTTTAATGCGAGACCCACGACTGTCTGCATGCCTCCACTGCACCAACGCCACGTCATCAGATATGAAACAAAACTGGCGGACATCATACTGATCGCTGAACATCTGGGTCCTACATTCTATGGTGAAGCACACATTGCATCTGTGTGGACAATTGTGATACAATATGTTGCTGTATGTCTGATAACAATAGTCACAAATGTATCTAGCACCAAAGAACGCCTTCTTGTTTTCTATCATGTAATAGTGCTCGTTGTGCAGATATAGCCACACAGTTTTCTGATGAGGAGTGTCCTGCGTCTGAAAACATTCAAGGCGTTTACGGCCTACACGATTGTGAAAGACTATGATCTTCAAATCCGCTAGTCTTTCGAATATACCAATGTCGGCCAGGGTGATTGGTTGGTTTATATCAAAACCAGCGGCCTGTTGTAGCCGTATAGCATGAGCCTGCATAGTTGCCCCTGTGGCCCTGGGGTATACATAGTGTGATATACACAGCGCAAAGCACAATTGATTGTCAATATTGCCAGTATGGAAGAGAAACCCCCCCCTTTTTAGATAGTATTTCGTCATAGGCTATGCTCCCCAGTGTTAGCCGAGCCCCACCCCCTCCACCCCTGCCACGGGCTACAGTGACAACTAGCTCCAAAGCATCGTCGGTTATTGAGTTGTCATTGCTCTGTAGTACCTGTGATATTTGTTCAAGAAACAAATCGGCATTGTATTCATCATTGCTATTTAACAGTGCCTGCACATCGCTGGCCAGCGATGGCCCTCGCAGTACGACATTCAGAACACTGCCTCTAGGGGCGGTATTCACAGCTTGGTCGATTACACCCCCCACAGCGTCATGAATCATGGCAGGTATCATTTCAACATCATTCATGCGTATGTTCCGGAAATCCACTATCTGACGTAGCTCAAAAGCATTAAAAGCTGGTATATTGCGGACGGATAGATTACCCGTAACACCATCCATAGATAATGATGATGATGATGATGATGAGGCTGATGAAGATGATGTTGATGATGATGATGATGGTTCTGATGATGCTGGGGCTGATGATGATGGTGTTGATGTTGTTGGCGTGGTTGTATACGATGGTGTGGCTAATGTTGATGTTGAAGGGTGTTCATTCATACCACAACCATCCTGTATAATGTGTGAGGCATGCTGTACGGATGTGGTCCCTTTTTGAACATATGTGGTTGTTGTGGCTTCAACAGGGGGTTCAACCCTCACAGGGGTACAATCTGTCATATCATGTGATGGACTGTCGCTGTTTACCAAACAGTCTGTGGCCTCAGGGACGTCATTACACCCCCGACCCTTAGCTACTCTTGCTAGATAAGCTACTCGCTGGGCCATTCTCGTTGCGTGTAAGGCTGGATAGGCTAACTCCCAGGCATCCAGTGATGCCTCTAACTGGTCCAAAGGATGCTGGTGGGTTGTGATGCTGTTATTAACTGATTGACCACCAGGGGGCTGTAACGTGTCAGACACTTCTGCTATAGGGTCCCAAACATCTGAGCTACCTGTATCCCTGGGTGGCATGCTGTTATCATGTTCTGCTAACCACTCATCCAGCTCTGCTTCAAGAGCTGTAAAAGGGTGTATTAGCGGGTGAGTGGGACAAGACCATGGGTCATCATCATCATCATCATCTGTCGACATAGGATCATTATTATTAGAGTAACCATGGTTACACGTACAGAGTGTCGGACTATAACGCAGTACCTTACGCGGTGGCGACATTGTGTGATTAAACATGAGATAAAAAAAACTACACGGATATATGGTATAATGTTGTAATACTGAAAGGAAGAATTATAAAAAATAGTAGGAAAAAAAAATAAAAGAATAAAGAAATACCCGGCTATATGTGTGAACACCTCCCTCCACTAGGGTGTAACCCTCCTACCGAAGTCTACAGCTGCTCAATCAGTGTTTTCTAGTGCTAATAGATCATGAGTGATTGAGGCATTGCGTGTACATCTGTGGGATACTTTTTGCATTAATCTTCCTAGAGTCATGCCCAGGGTATTCACCCCCTCAAGAGTTGTTTTATTTCCGACCATGTACCGATCAGCCAAGTCGACACCTTGGGCATTGATAGCTGATATAAGTATTGCTGCCAACGTGTTATTCTCCACTCTTTGGTTGGCTGCAAGTTCAGAGCCTAGGGTACGTAATGCTGTGGTTAGAGTGATATCGGTTGTGTGTATGTCACTGTGTATTCCTCTCAACTCTGTACCGGGATCTGGTAAGACGACCCCAGGGTATACACCTCCATCAACCGTTGTGTCGAACAGCTGTTCAGTAGATATGTTGTCCATAAAATCTGACCACTCGGGGGGTTATACCATCGACATTTAAACATAGATCCAATGACTCTTGAACAATCGGTGGTTTCACAACCTGTGGGGGAGGGACTTCAAACCCAGAGCGTATTACGATGTCGTTGATGTGGCAGTCGTGGGGACGTTTGCTGCTCCTGGTGATGCTACGACCGGCTGTGGTGTTGATGTCCAGGGATCGTGAGGCTTGCTGTTTGTTGAAGCGAGTTTTGCGGGGTTTCGCTGATCTGAGAAACATCAATAAGTATTATTATTATTATTATTATTATTAAGTATATCATTGTGTACATTTATTTATTTTTTCAACAAGAACACGATTTATTACAAACCGTTTAGTTGCTTTCTTAGGCTCTGTCTGCGTAGCAATTGTGCTAGTCGCAGGCCTCCTTGGAGTCTGTGTCTCAGAAGACCTGGTAGGCAACACGTCAGTCTGCGTCTCGATACAAAGGGATGAATCCTCCCTTGATGCAGGACTCTTGGGTCTAGGATGTTGAAGCAGTATATATATATATATATATATATATATATATATATATATATATATATATATATATGAATATTTATAGAATATTTAAAAACCTATATACATTTTATTATCATGATTATTCATAACACACCTCATATTTATCAGCTTCTTCTGCTGATGCTTCTTATGGTGCTTCTGGGGTGGTGAGATACTGTACGCTTGGGCACAACTGAGTGGTTCATCATCTGATGATGAGGGGGCGGCTCCATCCTGGGTCTCTAAGACCGTACATGGGATATATATATATATATATATATATATATATATATATATATATATATATATATATATACACTGCTATAATATGGCTGCAGTATATTACCTGATAGCTGTGTACATATGTCCTGACTGTATGTAGGAGGATGTGTCAATATCTTAACGCCTGCTGGGGGTGTTATCCTAGGGAGCTTGAAAGCTGTGGAAATGGAGAAAAGGCAGATGTAGCTTTTAATTTTGCCTAACTATTTAATATCCACATATGGTTAACAAGAAGGGACAAGCATAATTAAAACAGTAATACTCACTGGCAGACCCTGGTATAGAAGCGATTGCTGACGATAATTCCTCCGCATAATCATTAATGACGCGCTTCGGCTCTTTTAACATTTGGCCGCCATGAGGCCTAGGGGGGGAGGGTTTTAAGCCCTCAGGGTACCCCTGCCGTGGCAGAGAATCCGAGGAATGGGAGGTGCTGTATGAATCGATAGTTTATGTTAAGAAATGTAACACCCAATGCCGATATGTTCAGAGTATTTATATTATACATACCTAGCGGTTTTTATAACGTGGATGGTTGCAAGCGGCTGTCTCAGTATCTGCCCCTCTGTGCGTCTCTTTTAGACGCCAAGGGTCTGTCTAAAACACAATAAGCAGTACTTTAACCCCTTTAGCAACCTTATTATACACCTCATCATTCACTATAACCATGTAATACTCACTATGGGCATATTCCCCAGATGATGGCGACATATTCTCGATGTTATCAATATTTATATTATCCATGATCTACTATTTAATAAAACAAAAAAAAGAATATACATCAGTATATGCTCAAACAAGGCTTAGGATATTACGCTGATGCCACATGTATGGTACTGAGAGAGCCTGTTCAATGCTATGTATGAAATAATGGAGGGAAAAAATAATGGAGGGAGAAAGTATACATGTGCTCTGAGAGCCTAGCGTGAGGGATTCGATGTTGAGACTGTTGCTGATTATAAGTCGTAGGTAAATAATAGGTCTTGTATAAGGACTTATAATGATTATATATATATATATATATATATATATATATATATATATATATATATATATCACTCCATCCCAACAAGCTATAAAACATATATACATATAACTCCTCTTAGTATCAGACACACATCAATAATTACAATATACACAATATATATATATATATATAAATCCCATATATATATATATATATATATATATATATACAATACATAACTTACCTTTTTTTGAAAAAATATGGTCAGTGCCGCCGTGTTGAGGAGGGATGTTTGAAGATGTGTCCTGCAAGCAGCTCTTGACAAACCGAGTGACCATAGCATCCATGGGGGACCCCCTGAAACTCACGCCCCTCAGGGCATCAGAGAAAAGCACGGCGGCCTGTAGCCGTATGGGAGGGGTCAAATGAGACAACTGCTGTGCCTAAGACATAGACCCTTACCCCCACCCCCACCAGCTACACTTTCATAGATGTGTAGATAGTGTATGTACACAGAACACTAAGGAAACCCTTCAATACTGTTGCTGCTGGGGCCCACATTATGCATACACATGCACAAACCCTCACGCGCAAGACTTCAAGACCATACACACACACACACACACACACACACACACACACACACACACACACACACACACACACACACACACACACACACACACACACACACATGCCCCCCGCTCACAGCCATGCAGAGCACACGCCCCCCACCAACACACACGCACCCCCCCCCCCCCCCCCCCAGGTCCCCCCCCAGCTCACAGCCATACGGAGCGCACGCTCAGGCGTGGCGACGCCCCCACAATGAAAAGTGGGCAGCCCCCCTGCAGAAGAGCTCTCAGCCCTCCCTTATACATAATTAGGTTATAACCCTACAGCCACTCATAGCACTGCTCGTGCATGTCGTATGCTCCACCCCTCCACAGTAGTGCACGTGGAGACACACCCACCATACACACACACAGGCACCCGCTCACAGCCATACAGAACACACGCTCCCTCTCCAACACACTCCCACACCCCCAGGCCCCCCCAGCTCACAGCCATACGGAGCGCACGCTCAGGCGTGGCGACGCCCCCACAATGAAAAGGGTGCAGCCCCTGCAGAAGAGCTCTCAAACATACGGATGAACAACATGTATTAATAAATACACATAGAAAGGGTTTATAAAAGTTAAAACGGTACTAACAAACACTCCTATTTCTAGGTAATAAATGGTCTTTAAAAATATAATTTCTGATGATCATTAATATTTTTTAATAATATTTTAATTTTAATTTTTTTCATTTTTTTCATTTTTTTATTTGTTCATAATCTGACATGTAAGTGTGCACGAGAGTACACGCGCATGCGCGTGCACGTACGTATACGCGCTTCTGTGTCAGTATACTACTACTAGTGAAGTATAGATGAGAATTATAAAGTGGCATAACAAAAGAAATTATACAGATAAAGTACTTAAGTATAGTATTTGAAACTGATTTAACATGTTCAACTACTGATCTGCATCTAAAATGCAAAGACCAATTCATCGTGTTTTTGCAACAATCTTTATTATGACAAAAATATGAAAAAAATTGTACAGAGCAGCATCTTCACATATAATTAAAAATGAATTGAACATGTTGACACAGAGGTTGGTGTGACGACAGTGGTAACTGTCTCTCAGTGAGTGTGAGCCGGCGATGAACAGATGAATGCGTGTTGAGTTTCGGGGGAGCAGCCTGTGGAGATCCAGCTTCTGGGGTTTTCAACCAGCACGCAGTCCGAGCCGACGGCGGACTCGGACGCCCTCAGTTTGGAGAAGGACAGCGTCTGACCGTCAGCCCACATCCAGCGACCCGGACCCCCAGACAGACCTGAGAAACATGTAGAGTGTGCAACAATTACTCACCAGGATTGAGACATGCACCACTTTAACTTTCTCATTCCACATCTGTTTTACTTTTACGTCTCAGGTTTGTTTTTGAAAAGCGACCGACAACGCTCTGTAGTATACCTTTAAGGACAAATCTGTTCGTACGAGCAGTTCTTTCAAAATTGGGAAATAATAATAATAATAATAATAATAATAATAATAATAACGGTTGGATGTGTAAATCAGGCTTTCAGTCACTCACCGATCCAAAATGGCTTCCTCCCTGTGAACTTCCACAGCCAGACCATGTCTCTTCTGGACCGCACGCTCGTCAGGCTGCTGTTGAACCTGCCACACAATGTGAACAGTGACGCACTGATATAACTTAAATTAACTGAAACTTGATTATTATTCACAGTTTTTATGAGATCCATGTAAATGAATTCACATCCTTAAATTCTAGATTACATTTATATATATAAAAAAACTGTTTATATTCCATACTGTTAAAATGCTCACGCTGTCGGAATGAGACAAAACAACAGAATAACATATATTTGTATACATAAACTTAACTCTAATGCTGAAAAGAACAATCTAGTTTATTGGAATTAAGTTAATATTACCGTCTGTCATTTTCTCATCTAAAACTGTATTTTAAAAAAACTCTGGCGATGGAGACCCAGGATGCAGTAACAAAAACCCATTTACAGCAGAGAGCAGCTCCTCTCGGCGCTGGCCCAGCTGGCCACGGACGAGCCCACCATGTAGCAGCGTCTCCTGTAGTGAGTCCAGCCGCCCGGGCAGGAGCTGCTGGTCGCCTTCCCCGTCTGAAAAAAAGAAAAGAGAGAATAATCCCAAAATTTTAACGTGGAACAATGAGGCCGATTGTTTACAACAGCAGGGGAACGCATGGGGGTGTTGAGGGATTGTTGTAGAATAACATGTAAACAAAGTATCTTGGAGATTTTGAGCGGCTTTTTATTTGTCGTTTATGCTTCACAAGAACATATTCAAACTGAGCTGTGTGTTCGCACCTTGCGCTGGAGGAGCTCCGGTTGGCGCCTGGGTTCTGGATGGTCCATCTGAAGAGGCTCCCCGGCTCGGAAGTCCTGCGGGAGGCGAGCATGAGGCGACCGACTCCACCCAGATTCACCCGGCTTCAGCTCCTCCACCCGCAGAGGAGTCAGACTGTGGAACTGAGGAGAACCAGGCGGTAACACGGGCGGGGCTGCGTGTTTTCATTATCGGTGGACAAACGAGCGGGTCTTACCGTCCAGACCTTCTCCTCAGACCGTCTCTCTCCGGACTGATGGACCTGAACAAAACACTCAAACATCAGTTTCGTGTAACACATTTAAGCATATTCAAACAACTGCTGTCCCACCTGGAAAGATATAATTCACATTAAAGAAGCTTCTGAAAAAACAAAGAAACTATGAAACAAAGATAAAATGAAATGAATGAATGAAATATACTTTATTAATCTCCAAGGGGAAATTTGTTGCCAACAGAAGCAGCCCGATAAAACTAAACACAATAAAATATAAGTATAAGAAAGAAAGAAAGAAAGAAAGTGACAGTGCATAAAGTATAAAGTAAAGTGTGCAAAGTGAAATATAAAATACAAAATAACATAAAATAAAATATATATATGTATATATACACAGCATATACACAACATATATGTAAATGTAAATATAAATAAAGCACTGTAAAATTAAATAAAACAAATATATATATCTGAATAATGTGCAAAATGCAAGTGTGTGTATGAGTGCAGTGCAGATCAACAGTGTGGTATGAATTTGAATATTTACAGTGAGTTATTGCACATTTCTGACAGAAGGTGCTTTGTTATGAAGCCTCATGGCCGTGGGCAGGAATGTTCTCGACTAATAATACGACTAATAACAAATAAGACTTTACATTTCCGGCAACACAATCTACAGGAAGCGACGCTCACCTTCAGTCCTGTGCTCCCAGTGCTCCCAGTGCTCCCAGTACTCGCCCCTGGTAGCTGCCCGCCCTGGTCGTGGACATGGCTGTAGCCGTCATGGGCCGCCTGGTCCTGTGGTTCCACCTCTCCGTAGTCCAGGTAGGGTCGGCGGTTTGGGACATCGCCCCGGGGAGGGTGAGGCCGGTTCTCCCACAGCAGCTCCGCCTCGATGTCGGTGACGGCGTCCTCCGCCTTCGGTCTGGGAGGGTCCGGGAGGCCTGGAGGAAGAGGAGGGAGTCGCGTCCCATCCTCTTCCACCTTCAGGTCGTCTGGATTGCACCGGCCTATCAGACAGCGGAGTAAGCACCTTCTTTGTATCCTTGCAAAAATATCTCCAATTCCAAGTATTTCTAGACGACTGACTCGTGATGAGGTTTTACCTCCTCTGGGGTCGATGATTTCCACACTAGCGGAGGTCCTCTGCCCCAGGACGGCGTTTTTGGGGCATTTCAGGGTAACAGAGAAGGTCTCGTGGTTTTCCTCTAGACCGTCATCTATCAGGTAAATGTTCCAGGTTTTCACACTGACTCCTAATCAAGAGACGGGATGGGAAACACAAAATCGATCTATCGCAGGAGTAACCATAGATACCAAACGCTGCACCAGAGGTGATGAATCCACCTGAAGCGGTCTGATTGGATGTTTCTTGAGCAATGCCCTCTGGGACTTGACTATCCCTCTCCTAAAGCAAAACTGAAATATTGTTTGCACCAATGATTGAACCGGGAGGTTTTGGTGCCCGTCCCCGTTCTGAAAGGAATTGGAGCGCCCTCAGGCGGTGTCTCCTGCTAAGTGACGCACAGTGGACCTGAACAGAGCCCAGTAGACCTGAACAGAGCCCAGTGGACCTGAACAGAGCCCAGTAGACCTGAACAGAGCCCAGTAGACCTGAACAGAGCCCAGTGGACCTGAACAGAGCCCAGTAGACCTGAACAGAGCCCAGTGGATCTGAACAGAGCCCAGTAGACCTGAACAGAGCCCAGTAGACCTGAACAGAGCCCAGTAGACCTGAACAGAGCCCAGTGGACCTGAACAGAGCCCAGTAGACCTGAACAGAGCCCAGTAGACCTGAACAGAGCCCAGTGGACCTGAACAGAGCCCAGTAGACCTGAACAGAGCCCAGTGGATCTGAACAGAGCCCAGTAGACCTGAACAGAGCCCAGTAGACCTGAACAGAGCCCAGTAGACCTGAACAGAGCCCAGTAGAGTCAGACCTGGGTCGAACTGGATGAGGCCGGCTGTGCTGTGAGTGAAGTCCCTGCCGGGTTTTGCCGATCCCTCCTCCACCTGCACAAATGTTATTATGATAATATTTCTGATTAGCAGCACTTTTGTAAACATAACGGCAGCGGCACAGAGCGTGGAGGAAAGGGCGCCGCCCGGGTACCTGGATGGCGACGTACGCCGGGTCGGCGCTCTTCCCGCTGCGTTGGATCTGTATCTGAAGCATCTCAGAGGTTTCACAGGTTCTGTAGCAGGTCGCCGACAGCTCCACCCGGGACCAGGACAGCTCCAGTCTGCAGGAGGATTCTTCATATACTGACTCCCACCCACACAGCGCTGTATTTGAGCTCCCCTATCGTAGGTTCACCGGCTGGTAAGTGGTCAACATTTTGTACTTTTCCTTTTGGAAATTTGAATATATTTGGATGTGAATACTTTTCCAATTTTTTTCTACGTAGAGTATTTCTACACTGTGATATTGATACTTTAAAAGTACTTTTTCTGAAGCTATATCATGTTGGTCAAATTAGAGGTGGTCAACCAAGACAGTGATTTGGGGATTTCGAAGAATAAAGGCGTACATTTACCCAAAATGTCTCCTCAGAAAAGAATATATTCCCGTCTTCATCATTCTTTTAGAGTTTCTTTGACCTACAATGCGAGTGCCCTGATATCTCATCCGACTGGACTAATTCCCAATTTATGAAACAACACATTTGTGGTTCCTGTGTGTCAGTCGCATCATTTTCCTTCTACAAAACCTACATTTCAGGCAACATGGTGTTTCCTGCCGGGTCGATGAGGCGGAACAGGAAGCTGTCGGATGTCACCTCCATGTCGGCTGGGAGGACAAACGCCACGGCGCGCTGGTCCACGTCCCGCTGGGTGAAGCGACCTTTGATGTAAGCTCCTGGCAGGATAGGAAGTTTAAATCTAGGTGAATCTTTCGTTGACATCTATATCCAAGACGTCTACCTCTGAAGTGTGAAACGAACGGCCCACCTGTGAGGGTGTTCTCCAGGTAGCCGGAGTGCGGCGGCCTGGTGATGGAGAACTCCAGCTCCTGTACGGGGCTGTCGGGGTCGGAGGCCTGCAGGTGTTTGGAAGTGATGAAGATGCCATAACGCCCGCCACCCAGATCCACCACCGCGCTGGGGCTCCGCCTGGTGGTCAGACTGGGAGGTAACCTGTCCACGTGGTCCACCTGATCCACAGGGAGAGACTTTTATTTAAACAAGACATTCAGAAGAATGCAGGAGCTCTGACAGTCTGAATGGATAATCTGGGGTTATTGTGTTATATTTATTAGGTTCTGGTCCTTTTATAATTGTATTTAAATACATTTATCTGGCTGATAAAAGTATTGTAAACTTGCAGATTATGTTTCTTTTGACTTATTCGGTTATTTGTCTTTGTTTAATTTAGTTTTATGGAACAAGTGAAAACTATAATTTAAACACAAATGCATAGAAGATAGATGTTACATAACACCAACTACTTTCAGGTTAGATATAGATTTACCATCAACTTGTTTAATTATGGTCCTTACAGTTAACTATTAGTTTTTGGCAGATTCTTTGTAAAAAAAAATGTGTTGCCTTGTTGATAATATTTCATATTTATATTTTGTTTTCATCTGCGCTCTATATTTGCACTCTTTCTCACAACAATGCCCCTCCGGATAAATAAGGTTTTAGTTTATCTTAACTTAAAATGTGATCTGGAAAGTAATCACTCCTCTATGTGAATTCATCAATCAAAAATATTATTGTTGTTTTTTTCCACCAGCTATTTCAATACCCAGAGAGAGATACTGATAAAGCTCCCTCTGTTGGACGTTTGGCGACAGGAAGTCAAAATCACCTGGAGAGTTCACAGAGGAAAAGAAGCGGCCAGAGGTGCAGTACCGCGTGTTCGCCACTGGGTGTCCCTCTTGTCATGTGTAACAATCAGCTCGTATCTTCATTACATTTGATTGAAGTTTCTACTTCCTGGCCTCCTCTTTCTTTGGTTCTTTGGTTAATATACTTTCTCCCTTTTTCAAAAATGTCCCAATTATTTATCAAGGAAAATATTTTCGGAACGCAAACTTAAAAAAATTAAGTGCTTTCCGTTATAGCCAGTGGTGCAGGAAGTACTCAGATACCACTGTAGAAATACAAGTTAAAGACCTGCATTGAAAAGTATAATCAGGAAATTAAACTTCAGTAAATGTCATTATTCAATAGCAGCATGTAGTATATCTTCAAGCTTAAAATATTTTTGAAAAATGACATCAGCCATCAAAATAGTTTAATAATTCACATGTGCTTTGTATGTTCTGCGTAATAATCTGAACATGTAGAGCTGTGAAATAAACATAGTATTGTGGAAGTATAAAGTCACCACTACTGTTATTATCACAGTACATATAGTTTTCTTCCCCCTTTCCACCCTAAAAGTTTTTCCTGATCCAATGTGAGGTCCTGGGACAGGGATGTCGTATGTGTACAGATTGTGATATTGGGCTATATAAAATAAACTGAATTAAATTGAATATTATATTTGGATTTTGGACGGTTGGAGGGACAAACAAGACATTTAGAGACGTCACCTTTAACACTTTTTTACGAACTAAACAATTAAATTATCTCATGAAAATACGCCCCATATTGAAATATAACTGTCGAATAATCACAGAATTTATTTATAATGCAATATATATTTAAAATATATTTAAGTAAATAAACACATCCAGCACGGCCCAATTTATCCATCTGTGACTCAAACAGTAATTTTGACCTTTGCATTTGACTTTAATTCCACTTGAAAATAATCATATTGCCATTTCTTTAAGATTTCCTGTACAATGTACACATATTGACCTGTGTACTTCAGTATTTTCACCTTAAAGTCGTCCTCACTCACACGTGTCCTACCATCAAGGTATTCTGGGTGCTGTACTTAATTCATGTGAGGTAAGAATCATAAAACACGGGACGAGATGTCACAACTGTCCATTGTGCCAATAGATGTGAGACATGAGATGTTGACAGAGTGGCATGGGAAGTTTAGACTGGGTTAAGATGTCAATTTGGGACCCATCCTCAGTAGTGTGCCTTCGAATCAGTGGGTGTTTCGGCCTTTACTCACTAAACACCCTCATCAAAGGTGGCCAGCTAAAGGGTGATCAAGCCTTAGCTTGTGTCCCATGCCCGATTAAGATTTCCCATGGGACTATGCAAGGCAGGGCGTCCTATTCCCTGAGCCAGCCCTACAGCTGACCGCATACCCCATATGCCCTCCTCAGGTTGGAGGGCTCTGAATTGGTTCTCAGGTGGGAGTGGGGGGTCATGAAGTTATAGCCCAGCAAGGGTCCTTCCGTTTGATCCAGATCCACCGGCTGTACTACTACTATTACCCTGTGGTAATACTTTACCACAGGGTAATGTTGTATTTTTCACAATTTATTTATACATTTATAATTTGGATACTTTGCAGATGTAGCTACCCTGCAGTATGTAAAGTAAATAAAATAAGCTCCACTTTTAACAGCGCAATATTAAATATCAATGCATCAATATCACATTATCTGATAATATAATACGATATAATATCAAAAAATATTATAGAATAAATCACAATCAAAATATTAATTGCCGTGTTTTTGACCGTGTGCATTAGTATTCCCCCTTAACTCGAATATTGTATTACTTCCGGCAGCTCAGCACACAGGAAATAGTAAACTATCGTATGAGGTGTGTTCTGCTCGCCTGGATGTTGAAGACAGCCGGCTCTTCTCTCAGCTGTCCGAACTCGAGGTATCCTCTGTTGTTCCCGTCGGTCGGCAGGAAGTAGAACCTGTCACTCTCCGCTCGGCTGCCCGGGTCGTGTCGGTAAGCCAAGTTCAGCCTGTCCACGTCCGTCTGGGCAAAGGTCGGCGGCGGCGTCAGCGGGACTCCCTCCAGCAGCAGCTCGCCGTAGCGCGGCGGCTGCGTGATGACGTAGCTCAGGTTGGCGGCGGCCGTGTCGGGGTCGGTGAGCCGCAGCTGGTCGGAGGTGAGGGTCTCCGTGGCGCCGTCCTGCAGCCGGAGGCCCGTGTTGTAGTGGAGGGTCGGCGGGATGCGGTCGCCGTGCTCCACGGTGAAGTGCAGGGTGCCGCTGCGGGACGCGGCGCCATTGGTGACGACGAAACTGTGAAGGCAAGAGACAGTTTGGTTAGAAGCAGATCGGAGATGTTTATTAATCCGTCATTATCAGTGGAGCATTTCACGGATTACCAGTTATATCACTATACGGGACAGATATGAATCTATTGCTGAGAAACATCTGCAGCAGTGTCCAAACAGAAGGAATCTATAGATCAGACTCAGAATCACAAGTTATAACAAAAGCTCTATATACTGTAAGTACTTTGAATGGACCAAAAAGCAGAATCAACTTGTAAGTCACTCCAGAATTAAAGGTAGTTTTCATTTATTTATATATTTATAGAGCTTTATAAAACAAAATAAATGCACATATTGAGGAACATTTGCTTTCTTTTTGGGAAGATTTTTCCTGTACGTCCCCACGAACTGATAACTTTTTATTCCATCTCGGTTTCTTTCTTTGCCGTAACTTTTTGGGGGGCATTTCCTTCCTTTGGTAAAAGAAAGATGAGCAAATAACTATTGCTCTGTTCCTGCCATAACATCTGCGTACTTGCTTTATGTTACAAACGGGATCTGTGTGGAGTTTGAAGACCTGCAACAACTATTCAGTTGCATTGTGGGAAATGCAGGATCCAGTGTTCTCGGCCTAATAAAAGTCAGGATGTCTCGACTTCTGCTGCACACATTTGAACTGTTCTTTGTGGAGTCTCTTTAGAGTCCCACAGGGGGATGAAGTTGTTTACTAAATGAGCAAAGTAGCTTAAATCATTTCTTTTTCTTTTGTTGTGAATCACCTTTAAACTGTTGAATGCTCAGTTTTCATTTAAATAAGTGTATTTGTGTGCAGTTTGATTTTAAAATATATCTCATGATTAATTAACCACATGACTCACTCTTGAGTAACAATGACGGCAGCTTCAGTCATCAATCACTCACGTTAGGGCCCGTTTTCATTTGGAGACACGCATCTCATATTTCAGGTCCAATGCACTGTCAATTGTCGGTATTGTGTGTGTGTGTGTGTGTTTTGTCCTCCTCTCAGCCCTCTGCCAACACAATCTGCCTCTCAGCCCTGCAGCCGACTAACTGCCCCGGGTCCCAGCACACCGGACGGACACACACACACACACACACACACACACACACACACGCACACGCACACGCACGCACGCAGGTCCCGCTGTAACATCTGGCTCCAATGTCGGCCATATTTGCCCAGAGATGGCCGTCTGTGGCCGGCGCTCTGGCCGGTGACGTCGTGCCAACGCCTGTTGTTATTCTCCTAGTAATGCCCATTCATCATCTGCTGTCACGGCAACAAACGCGCACACAAACATTATGCACAGGTTGGTTTGACTGCCTGCCTGCCTGTCTGTCGCTCTGTCTCTCGCTCTGTCTGTCTGTGTCTGTCGCTCTTTCTCTCGCTCTGTCTGTCTGTGTCTGTCGCTCTTTCTCTCTCTCGCTCTCGCTCTCTCTCTCCTCCAGTTCCTGAGTCTTGGCTGTGATCTGATCGGCTCTTTCATAGCCAAACAAACCAGCCGGTCGGGGCAGCAGAGGTCTGGGTGACAAACCGGGGGTCTGCACCCCCCCCCCCCCGTCTCCTTAAAAAAAACCTGCTGCTGCCAAATTGGCTGTAAAAGCAGATAAACATAGTGTAGCAGAGAAAGCCTCTCGTCTCCTGACGCTGCCCGGTTTCTCTCGTCTCGCTGCCCGGTTTCTCTTTCGCCGGCCAAATGTTGTGTGCGATACGTTCCTCCACAGAAATATCCTCTCACAATATGCGGCCTGATCATTTTGCCATTTATTCTCACGTGTGCAGAATGCTTGCTGTGCTACAAAATAACTTCTCTTTACAAAGATGGCCAAAGTCAAACAGCTGTTTGACACAGACGGTAGAAAAAGGTGAGGTTCATTTGTTGCATGTTTGACATTTTATTATGTTTGTAATTATATCGTTTTGTAGTTATATTTCAATCAGAATAGTCCATCGGGATCTTTATTTTCTTTCAAGACGATGCCGATTTCCTTCAGATATTACCGTGAGCGTGTGTATTCCTACCTGAAGGAGTCGGTCTCCGCTCGGTGGCCGTTGTCGTGGGTGTAGCACACGCGGTGGGCGGCCACGTCCAGCTGTGTGAAGGTGGTCAGGGGGACGCCCGGCTGCTGGACGGCGTGGACGAGGCCGTGCCGCGGCGGGACCGACAACGCGTACACCAGCTCCTCCGGACGACCGGCCGAGTCTGACGCCAGCAGGATGTCGGTGTTCAGGACGACGCGCTGCCCCTCCGTCAGACGCACTGCCTTGCTCACCAGCACTAAGTCACCTGGAGGCGGCCAGAGGGAAAAGATCAGAGCACACGTACGGTTTATAGAGAGATGAAGCTGCTGTTAACTGCCAACTTCTGTGGTCATTAAGCAAAAATAATGTGGTAATAATATTTACGTATCAAATATTTATTAATATATTTCTAAATAAATATTTATGAACATTAACTACATAACAGTTATTATATGGAGTTTGACGACTGTATTTTAAACATATATCTGGATCTGAAGGTGAAGATTTTCTGAGCAGTTCTTTACATACATTATAAGCCGAATTTAAAGTGGAAAATCTGTGTGAATGTTTCTTTAATTGAGCATTCATGAGAATCTAGCCTCAATATATACCGGTAAATATATCATTTATATCCCACCGATGACTAAAAACTAAACTAAAGGGCTTTACCTTCAACAACTGGTAAAAGTGAAAGTGGAATTTCTTTCTTCTCAAATTCAACTTTGCGAGGAAACAGAATAAAAAAATCACAAGGCCTAAATGAGTGTTGTTGTCAGAGAGGAGGAGGACGAAGAGGTGGAGCACCCAGAGGACACGAGTCAGCGCCCCTCCACAGCTGCTCCACGTCCCCTCCGTTAATTATTCACCGGCTGAGGAGGCCGGTCGTTTCTCACCTCCGCTCCTCCAGGATCAGAGGGCCCGCAGCCAGAAGGGCCGAGGCCTCTTCGCACCGTGTTCACCCGACTGGCAAAGCACGGTGAGCTGGGGGCGCTCAATAATACATGAAGGAGGACCGGCCAGAGGGACCGCGGAGGGGCTTAAATGTTAGTTAGGCTGTGTGTGTGTGTGTGTGTGTGTGTGTGTGTGTGTGTGTGAGAGAGAAGATGCTTCTTGTTGCTATAACTTTACTTTAGTCAGTTGATGTCTACGTTGATGTTGGCTGCAGCGAGACCGTTTCTTGCTGATTCCAGATCAGAAACAAACTTTAAGAAGCTCAACTTGTAAGCCCCTTCCCCTCACCCCCCGGACATGAAGGCCCTTCAAAAGCCAAACCTCTGACCTTTCCGCACCGCGCGGACGGAGATGAAGAAGCTCTGCGCGGGGCTCTCGTTGTCCAGGTCGCTGAGGGTGAAGCGGAAGCTGTCGTGACCTTTGAACCCGGCGGCGGCGGCGGCGGCGCGTGTGTGAGCGTACCAGAGGCGGTTCATCTCCACATCGTCCTGAGTGAAGTTCTGTCCGGCCGACAGCTCGGTCCAGCCCGACTCCGTCTGTGCTCACAATGTTCAGTGCCGTCAACACACCGGGGGGATCTCGGAAAAACAATGATGCTTATGCTCTTGTTCAGGCAGGTAGATCAAAGGTATATATATATATATATATATATATATATATATATATATATATATATATATATATATATATATATATATATATAAATCATCACGGGTGTCGGAAAAAAAACCCAAAGTTTAACAGAATTAGAACAAATTGTGTTTGATATTTGTTGTTATTATCAACAAAACGTATGTTTAGATCGGTCCGTCTCTCAATACTGTCGGACTTCCTGTCTCCAAACCCATTGGTTCCTACTGAAGACCTTTAAAAACACCTCAAATATAGTTTCTGTTCTTTTTTCCTTTTAAAAGGCCCAGGAATGTTGAAGTATTGAAGTATTAAAATCCTTTTCTTGAATAAAAGTAGTTATACCCCACTGTGAAAATAATCCACTGGTAAAAAAAAAACCTGCTTTCAAAACCTTTAGTAAAAGTATTATCAGTATTATTGGCTAAATGTACTTAATTAAATTGAAAGTATTCACGATACAGTAAAAGTTCCTGCCAGGGTTTCTCTTATATGTGATCTGTGCATGTTGCATTGTAACTCCTTTACATCCAGTTGACTGGTTTAATATCTTAGACTGTATATAGAAGAAGTGGATGCTTTATGGTCTGTTTGACTCTAAATTGATCATCATTAACCTAATGAACATCATGCTGTATTGAATTAAACTGGAAACTAGAGATTGAGACCATAAACTCATGTCTACAATGTTTACTGAGGGAATAAATCCAGAGACATTTTCTCATAGACTTCTATACAACCATACTTATTTTTTGCAAACAGAGGAGTTGCCCCCTGCTGGTCAGTGGAGAGAATGCAAGTTTAAGACACTTCTGCATAGGCTTGATCATCTACTGTATGTTTGTGGCCTTGGTATCTCTAAAAAGAACAATCAGCTGGTTTTCAGCGTTTTCCAGCTGATCCAAAGTGTTTTTTTAGAGTTTATTTAACTTAAACAGTCAGAGGATGTTATCAACACATACAGGAACAAACATCAACTCTTTTGAAAATCTGTTGAATATAAAATCCAATATTTATGATATATAGTGGAAGAATTATGATAGATAAAATGGCAATCCTCAAGTAAAGCACCTCACAAGTACCTTGAGTTTATACTTGAGTCCAGTCTCTTTCCAAGAAGTTTTAAAAATGTAGGTCTAAAACTTAACAAAGAGAAACACCGTTATTTTGCTCACCTTGAGCCGCAGCTTGCCGAAGCGCGGTGCAGCGTTGAGGAAGTAGTGCACCTGGTTGGGGGGGGTGTCTAGGTCCTGGGCCTCAAGGGCCACGCTAGAAATCACCCTGTGCTCACCGGAGTCCACCTCCAACCCCACGTTCCTGAACACACCAACGAAGAAGAAAGAACCATATTTTAAATCTGTATGTTCCATATAAATCTTTTCTTTTTGTGGTGTTCAACCAGTTCAACAAGCAACATTTTAGACTTTATTTTGTTCTGCTTTTGAAAAAAATGTATAAAAGCACGGGATAAGGGGTTGAAATATCCCACTTTTGAAGTGATGAAAATGCAGATACAAGCAGGAAGAAGTTTGTTTGAGCGAGTTTTTTTTCCCCAAGCGGGATCACGGACATCTGGGATGGTGGTGTTGTTGGGTGGGGGTGTGGGGGTCGGTGAACATCAGAAAGCGTCTGGCTGTCTCCTCACTTGGAACTAAAATCCACGCAGGAGAGGAAGCCGCCGCGTCCGTCCTGCAGGAACGCAAAAAAACAAGGAGGCTGGCATCTGCCAAGTCCCGGCGTTACTTCTGCCTGGGTGCCCTTTACAGTACCAGCTCGGGCCTGTGCCAGCGCACCCACGCACACCGACGGCTGATCTCGGGACAGCGAGGGCGAGGGGCTGGGGCGGGACAGCATGGGGAACCCAGTCAAGGATGCAAATTCCCAATCACTCGCTCGTTGGAATGAAAATATTATGGGTATTTGAGGTGGAGGAGTGAACACCCACTCAAGCAGAGAGACCTGCCACATGTGCACACACACACACACACACACACAGGTCCCCACCCCCCCGCCCTGCCCTCCCCCTCCTGTGTTGATTCTGGTGGTACTCTATATTTAATGGTTATCCTTAAGGCCATTTCTAGACCCAAACCAACAACGCGTGAGTCTGTCTCTCAACACTGTTTGACTTCTCTAAAAACAGAATAATTTAGTTTCTTTAAATTTCATTCATGTCGGATTAATTTACATTTGGTGCTCTGGCGAGCTTTTGTGGCAGCAGGGCCGTGTGTGCGTGGGGTTGAGTCGAAATACACGACAGTATGTGTGTTCAATAAAATGGCACTTTACCTACATTGCACTTTTTTAGTAGCAACATTATCCTTCTACTCCATTATATCTCAGAGGGAAATATAGTACTCTTTACCACTTTACTTAACAGTTTTAGTTTATTTACGCATTAAAATTCATGAAATATATTATCAAACTAACAAATGTATTATTATAGATTAAACCACTCAGTATATAAAGACATTAACATTAGCTCCACATTTACCATTTACCAGCATTAATAATCAATAATTATAATACGAGGGTAGAATATATATTATTCTGCAAAATATTAGTTTTTATTACTTTAAAGGGATTGACTAAATAGTTTATATATTTCAAATAGAAGCCTTCTTTATGTCTGTCGGTGTGACCCTGACCTGAAACCTCACACAGTCACATATTTCTGGTAATACCATATTAACAGGCATTAAGCACTAAATCCGCATACCAGCACGCATCTGTGTGTGTGTGTGTGTGTGTGTGTGTGTGTGTGTTTGTGCGCGCATGTGTGCGTGCATGTGTTGGTGTGTACTTGAGCAGCCATGGTTTCTCGTCGTTGACCGGCAGCACGGTGACCCGAGCCGTCCCCTGGACTGTGTGGACGCCATCTGTCAGCCGCAGAGCCACGGCGTCCTTCAGGGTTTCCGTGTCATCGTGCATGTACACGATCTTCATGCCTGCCGAGGGGGGAAGGGAGGCAGGGGAAAGGGGTGGGGGGGGGAAGAAAAAAGAACCTTCTAATTTGTTTTTGTGTCTTTTGTGCAAACACACTTCTATCTACACATACACAGACACACATATAGAACAGAGACTCAAAAGCACCCACGCAGAGTAAACGGTTGGAATAAACCTTTAACAAGTCTCAGTTTGGTTTATCAAATATTTTTCTTTGAAAAAATAATAAAATGATGATTAAAAGGCCAAAACACTTGCAGCACAGGTGGTGATGGTGTGGGGGCCGAGGATGACTGGACCTCGTCTATCAATGTAATGAGATTTATTTTGTTTTGATGCTTATGTGTTACTTCATTTAAAAGTGAAGAGGCCCTCTACAGAATGTATTCATGACAAACCATTTTAGAAAATAAATAACATGCAAATTGCAAACTACTTGTTTAAACACGTGGAAAGACATCTACAGATTTTTGTGTTTTGTACATTCTGTTTAGGCCTCTTAAACGACACACAATTTCATTGTTCTCTTTTCTTTTTTAATCAAGCAATAGCTAACTACTTGCATTAACCAACACATCAGTTAGCTTTTTATAGCAGCCGAAAAGGAGTGTCAAGCTGCTGTAGGATTTGGACTGGGGTCACGGTGAGGACGATGGACTGCTTCGCTGACTTTATTTGCAGTCCCTACATTGCTTTTGATCTATTATTAAAATAATCTTTCTGAAATAACGTAAAAGCTATTTTATGCATTGTGATGTGATTTAGTAAAAGCCCTTCATGCTTTCCAGAAGCTGAATAATACAGTGATGTTGGGCCGGTGTAAAACACAACACAAACACTGACGGATGAACAGGAACCCAATTAAACTTTGAGCTTCTGGTGGCATGATATGAACATTCATAGGATCCCCAACGTCACATGATGGGATTATTGTTGTTTAAATATTGTACTGTTTGGAACAACCTACCGGAGGAAATAAGGCTGGCAGAATCAATAACTTCTTTTAAATCACTTCTTAAATCCCACTTTTATAGAACTGTTTTTAAGTGATGTCGTCCTTTTAAGTTTTTATTTTAATTGCCTATTTGTTTGGTTTTACTTGTATTCGATGCTTTTATGGTATGCTCTTTTTTGTTTGCCACCATTTAAGTTGTGTTTATGCTTTGTTTATCTGTAGAGCACTTTGTAAACGTTGTTTTTAAAAGTGCTATTTAAATAAAGTTATTATTATTATTATTATTATTATTATTATTACTGTTGGTATATTTCAGTCCGGACCAATGTGGTGGACATCTTCAGGTCTCGTTCAGGGAATAAACATGAATGAGTTCAAGCACTACATTTTACAACACGCTATCAGTATTAAGCTCGTGCAACTTGTGCGCTGTGGTTTCTATATTTTGTGACATTTTGGTGAATCTGAACCAAGTTTAAGTTTTTATTTGCACTGGAAGCAAAAAGAGAATTTTTAAACATTACACATTTTTTGTTAATTTGCAAAAGGCAAGTGGAAAGTGACAACAGTAAGTTATTTAGATCCGAGCCGTGTTTGTGTTCACATTTGACCGAGTTATGACTCAGGGTGTGAATTAAATTCAATACAAATGTCCGTCCATAGAAAATGTTTTTAAATCTCATTGCAAGATCACAAAATAAAAGTAGCTACCTTGTCGTGAGTCTGAAATACCATTGAGTAATCTCAGGAAAATAAGCTTGCATTATAAATAACTATCTGGCCCATTTCATACTGTGTACAATCAACTGTACTCAATAATCTACTTAAAAAGTACAGTTCTTAACAGAACTGGTTGCATTTGCCATTAAAGGCAGTTGAGGCAGCGACATCGTAGCGTCCCTCTCACCTTGGCGGAGCTCCTGCAGGGTGAAGGAGGTGACGGGGAGGCTCCTCTGCAGGAGGTCCGGCCCCATCTCCTTGTAGCGCCTCGGCTCGGTGCCGTAGATCAGGCTGCCGTGAGCCGGAGGCTGCACCAGCGTGAAGGTCAGGACGTCCGGCGGGGCGTCCAGGTCGAAGCCGTTCAGTAAGGAGGAAGTCAGCTCCCTCATCCCGCCCTCCTTCACCTGCGGGAGGTAGAGAATGAGCTTTAGTCTACACCTACGCTAGCGCCCCCCATGTTGGATGGAAAATAAATGTTTATCATTGTTCGATCTTTGACCTCCGTAGAGTAAAGAAGCAAAATATTGGATTGGACATACGGTGAAGTTGGCGAGCAGCAGCGAAGGTGTCTCGTCATTGGTTGGATTGATGATGATGTAGAAGGGGACAAGGGCGGAGCGGTGCAGCCCGTCGCTCACGCTGATGGACAGTTGGTCGACGGTCGGCTCCGCCCCTTTGCTTTCCGACTGGACGTAGTTGATGAAACCAGAGGTCAGGTGGACAAGACTGAAGGATTCTGGTAAAAAGTGTTTTGCTAGTGTCAGGTTCAATTTGTGCCACACACACGCACACACACTCACACACTCACACACACACACACACACACTGACCGACTCGGACTCCCGCGTTGCTCTTCTCGAAGCCGGGAGTTGGTAGCGTGTTCTCCAGAAAGCCATGCAGAGGCGGAGTCTCCAGGTGAAAGGTCAGCCGGTCGGCGGGGCTGTCAGGGTCTGAGGCCCCGAGGACCCCCCCACACAGACAGGTGGAGGAGCCCTCGTCCACCACCAACATGGACTCCCCTAAATCAACACATAACAACAGTGACCTGAGTTTTTTACACAGATGGAGCAGTTTGTCTCCACTCAGCGGAGGTAAAAAGAGTTCCTAATGTGTTATTACATGTTATAACCCCAAAAGCACCCACCTGAGTGTGTTTGAGCACGTGCAGAATGAAGAGGAAGAGTTCCAGCTTTATGTGTAACGAAGACCCAGCCAGGTCATTGGTCAGTCACCCTGAACCACATAGGGCCCACTCGACTCAACGCCCCCCCGTATCACTCTGATCCACCAGAAAAACGCCCAGTACTTCCACTTGGCAGGCTGCACACGTCAGTCAGTTGTCCATCCGTCTGTCTGTCCATTCATTCATTCATCCATCCATCAGTTCTTCTATCAGTCTATCCATCCACCCGTCCATCAGTTCATCAATCCAACAATTCATCCGTTGCTTTATGCCTCGGTCCATCCATCAGTTTATCACTCCATCCATCCATACATCCGTTTGTCTACCCAACAGTTCATCTATCCGTCCATCACTTCATCCATTTGTCCATCCATCCCATTGTCAGATGCTCATATATCCGCTACTCACCCATCTTCCTTCCCAGTGCTGTTAATTAACAAACACAATCACCTCTGGACCGTGATCCATACTGCCAAACCCCCTTGGGCATGTATTAATTATAATATATACATATATGTATGTATACATTGTGTGAATGTGCATGAGCATTAACGATGGACAGTCCTGTATCGCGCTGATAAACTAAATGAAGAAACAAGGAAGATTCCTCGCGTTTCGCCGCGCTAATGCTCTTACTCTGCATCTTTATTCCCTGATAATTAATTAGACCAAGAAACACCACATGCGACCCCCCCTCCCACTCCCAACCAACCCAGCACTGGCTGGCGGTGCTGGTGTTGAATGAATGGTGAGATATGCTGGAAGGATTAGAGAGTTATCGGGCCGCTGGTAGCGCCACGGTAATCCGGCTGGCGAGACTTTTGTGACCGTGCAGGATGCGCCTCTTTCTGCTTTTGTTTTGAAAAGACACTCATTGTCCACTGTCTCCTGGGGAACACACAGGAGTGATAATCTCACCCAGCTGTGTGTACATGTAATACCAGCAGACAATAAGCAGATTTCACTTTAGACACGTCAGCGCCAACCTCGTTAACGCTGACGACAAGACGCACACGTTCCATAAATCACCCATAATGCAATGTGCAAACAATGAGATTCAGGACTCAGCTTAACATCCAAACACCACACTGCAAGAAACATAGCAGAAACTATTTAGGGTCAGAGTTTTTTTTTTTACGGTTGAATTTCTTTAAAATACTATTATTTTAAAATAGCAAATAATCCCACTTGTTTTCAAATTTCTGAAAGTTTTTAAATTTGAGCTTCAGCGTTTCGAAGGAGGTCAAAATGAGGAGGGAGAACTGCTGGAATCTCACCTTTACTTGACAGTAAAGAGAGAGACAGGTGTGCCAGGCATCCAGAGGTCACAAGGTCAAACCCTGGGAAGTTGCGGTTATGTGTCATGTGCTTTTTAAAAGCTTTGAATTCTGAAAAACACACAATGACTTAAACGTTGTTGTTTAGAACTGCGTCGCAAGACCTTCAAAATAAAACCGCAAAAGCATAACAGAGGTTTGATTCAGTCTGACAATTTTGCGATTTCTTTTGCAGTGCTAACATGCCATTGCAAGCTTTCTCACACACACACACACACACACACACACACACACACACTCTCCCAGTTATCCTAGTGTGAATCCCAGTGGTCACTGGTCTCCATTGATAACCACAGAGCTCCTCCAATCCCTTTTCTTGGCTACGACTGCGGCGAGAACTATCACCCCCCCCAGGAGTGTGTGTGTGTGTGTGTGTGTGTGTGTGTTTGTTTGTGTGTGTATATACAAGAAGTGTATGTTACCCCCCACCCTACCACCACTCCCAGAACACAGTGTGTGTTGGACTGATAGGTGACGGCATGTTGTCGGGGTCAGAGCTGCTCCTGCTGCATTAAGAGGATTGTAAACAAACAGTGCACACACACACACACACACACACACACACACACACACACACACACACACCCTGGCTGAGCTGAACATGTCCTGTTTATCACTCCTCAGGTTTTAGTTAGTGCTAAAGCTAATGCGTGTTATTATAACCAACACATATAATTACATTTACTGCCGGATCATGACGTTTTAATATGTTCATGAATTAATTTAATACCCATCAGGACGATATGACTTCCCAGCAGAATGTAACAATAATCCCTAATGAAATAATTAATAATCCATTCATTAAATTACAGTTAAGAGTAAAATTAACATTAATAATAATAATAATGCATGAGTTATAATAAGTTGATTTTATCTCAGATAAATAACTGTTTTACAATGATGGGACATTTCTCTAGTTTTAATACTTTTATTCAAAGAACCTTTTCAATGCAGGACTTTTGCTTACAGTATTTCTTCAGTGTGGTATCAGAATAAGAGTTAGTTATTGGCCAAGCAGGCTGTGTATTATTTCCTTACTTAAGTAAAAGATCTGAATACTACAGCAGCCCATATTTACAACTTTCAAAAGCCTTTCCCTGGAGGTAAAGTGTTCCTCAGGTGTGTCATGACAGAAGTCTTACCCAGAGTGACGGTGGGTACTTTGTTGTTGACAGGGAGAACGATGATGTTGAGGTCGTACACAGGAAGTGTGCCGTGGAGAGGCACGGGAGGGGGCGGGGCGTCTCCGTGGCAACATCCGTCCGTTCCTCCAGCCTCGCCGTCAGAGATGATCAGCGTGACGGTGTCAAATACCGGCTCGGGTCCGATCTCTCCTCCTGAAACAGGAAACAAAAAACGTCATTTTGTAATGCTGTGAGAACGCGTCTGAGGAAAGAAGACAAGAGACACTAGGAGACACAAAGCACGCTTGGTACTGCCACTTTAGAAAAAAATAATATATATATATATATATATAAAAGCTATTATGTAGATGTTCTTATGGTATAACACATGAGAACGTGTCCTTTAGGATACCCTTCTAATGAAGCTCTCTGGGGTGCACACAAAGAGAAATGTAATCAAGATCGCTCTAAGTAGCCATTTCAGTGGGGAAACCACCATTAAGGGCCCTCCAGTGTGCCCTTACAGTGGTGAAAGCGGGATTAAGTGACCTCTAGGATGCCCTTGCAGCGGAGAAAAAAGGATAACATTTCCTCTTTAGTGCCTTTCCATAAGATTACAACATATTTTGTGCCCTGATACGTATAAGCGGCAGGGCAGTATCATATCTAAGATAAGATAGTCCTTTATTAGTCCCTCAGTGGGGAAATTGCAGGATTACAGTGGCATTGCTCACAAGAGAATACAAAATGAATAATAATAGAAAGAAGTAATATAAATAAGCATTAACAAACAGTAGAAATATTAATGTACAGAAAGGTATATATGAACAAAAGTACTTAACCTATTGCACATGGTGTTGCACATGATATTGCACGAGGTATTTGTGTTAAAGTTAAAGTGCTGAAGTGACCGAGTTCAAATCAGTTGTAATGTCAAGTGGCCTCCTGGGAGCTCAGCTGGTTGTGCAGCCGGATCTGCTCTACATGCTAGAAACCTTCTGTGCACGTGTGTCCTATGCTCTAAGGGAGCATACTAATGCGTCCTTACCTGTGTGGACATAGTAGACGTGTCCCTGCAGCAGGTCCTGCTGGGAGAACTTGTCCACGGTCAATCCGGCTCTCTGCAGCTCCCCTCTGCCTGGACTCCGAGCCAGCATGTAGGTCAGTCTGGAGTCGTCGCTGTCCCGGTCTGTAGCCGACAGGTAGTCCACCGTTACCTGGACCTGCCCCGCCTCCGTGCAGCTCAGCTCGCCCCGCAGCCCCCCACCCAGCTGGGGAGGTTCATCGTTCATGGGCAGGACCTGAGGACAGCACGAGAGAAATCACAAACTCATAATACACTACAGAAACAAATGAAGTCCAAATCCAGAAATGTTGATTGATGATCTTATACATGATTTGGCGAGACAGAAAACACACCTGTATCGACAGGACGACGTCTACTGAGTTCAGACCGTCCGTCACCTTCAGATGGAGTTCATCCGCGGTGGTCTCAGAGTCGTCGTGGATGTACCTGCCACACAGAGAGCCACACACTCCATCTGTCAGTACACCCGACTTAACTTACACAGTCTAGATTTTAGATAGTAAATAATTGAATAGTGTCAGAATGTTTTCTAACTTTATTAATCCCCAGTGAGGGAAACACATTTGTCACCAAATCAACTCACACAGAAACAAACAATGGGCATACGTTCCACAGCACACAACAAACAGAAAACCCAGTACAATGAATAGATAACACCACAAAAAGACATTTGATTCTACATCTGGTTATCTGGATCGTGGTCCATGTCTACTACTCATTATTTATAATTCCTGTCATACTCATTGAATGTGTTGTAACTCTGTAATGATTCCTTCTGTACACATGCCATCTATAGCATCTGTCCATGTGGGGAGAGGGATCCTCCTCTGTTGCTCTCCTGAAGGTTTCTTCCCCTTTTTCCCTGTGAAAGGTTTTTTTTCAAATTTTTTGGGGAGTTTTTCCTGATCCGATGTGAGGTCCTGGGACAGGGATGTCGTATGTATACAGATTGTAAAGCCCTCTGAGGCAAATTTTTGACATCTGCACATTTATAATCTGTGATTTGGGGCTTAGTAAAATCAACTGAATTGAATTGAATAAAAAATCTTCTAAAAGCATGGCGGCTTCTGGAATAAAAGATTTTCTGAGTCGTTCAGGAGAACACTGAGGCATCCATAGTTGTTCCGCGTCCATTAAAAACACGATATCATCGATGGCCTTCAAAACACACAACCATTGTTTCACTGAGCCCTCAAGAGGAGGTTTCACACCATTTAGCATTTTGATTTGGATCAAGTCTAGAAATTCTGGACCAAAGGAGGTGTAAAAGCTTCCACGGTTTGGCTAACTGACAAACTAGATGTCAAAGAGGGAACTCAAGCTATGAGAAAGAGAGTATATATGTTTACACATATATTCATCACTTATGTAATGGGATATCTAAACAGAACATCTTGTGGGTCAGCTGCTTTACTGGCTCTCTAGCTCTTGATTGGCTGTAAAACGCCCAACTTAGCAAATTGGGTGATCTTGTAAAGTATTGTGACCACAGCATATACAGAGCCAGAAATCGAACATATGACATTGTAATAACACAATTAATTCTCCCCACAAGCACCACAATACATTTGTTTCAAATTGGTTTGTAAATGTAATTGTTGTAGCCTTTTTTAAGTGTACTGAGTCAGATACCAAATACAGGCGCCCAAAAGTTTCAAAAGACTTGTGGGTACGGAAATGAGCTCACACATGGTCTGATAACTCTCATGTGCAACTAAATACCCACATCCGAAAACACAGTCCTGACTGAATGTGTCGCTTCCTCCGGAGGTTTCAGTTTTTGTTTCCGTGGGCTTCGGCACCGTAAACAGGGACTCCACGAGGATCCAGTCAGAAACAGATGCAGACTAACAGTTTACAGAGGAATCAGTGCACGAGGGTCTGCAGTGTGTAATCATGGAACTGAAGCATGCAACCTTCTAATTAGCGTGTTAGCTCTCTATGATAATCACATAGCTTTGATCATGTTTGGTCTCCATGTGTCACTGCAGTCAGTGATCCTGAAACCCACCAGGACAGGAACATCCATGTGGTATTACATCACAGTATTGTGCCAGAGATCTGGATTCACATTAAAGTTCAAACTAATTTGATTTGTTTGGATGTTCTCTTGTTTAATCAGCTTACCAAAATCCAACACATCTAAAAATGTCTATAGGGCTATATTGGTCTACTTTTTCTAAATAATTATCAAATTTAATCAGCTTAGCAATGGACATGTTGGCAATATGTATATTGTATAATAATTATATTAAGTATTCATATATTCTCTAGCCCCTCACTTTGAACTTAGAGACAAACTTAAGTGATTTAAATCTTCATGAATGTTAAAATTCTTGGAACATTTAAAATACTATATTTGCACTAAATTAGCGTTTTGCTACAAAAGTGTGTCTAGTTATTGTGCAAATCATAATGCCACTGGGATGTCCATACCAAAACAGTCAAGGATCCTACATCTCCCACAATGCAACTTGATTACATTTCTTCACACAGCCCTACACCATATAATCAGGGATAGAGTGTTGGTATTGAATGATTCTATAAAACCCCAGATTACCTCAAATACCAATGTTATTATAATATATATATATATATATATATATATATATATATATATATATATGTATATATATACAAGCCTGATATATATAAAGAGAAGGCGCATCGTTCTGCAAATAGTGCTGTGGAAATGGACATTAAACTGAAATTAACAGGTGAACACAGATGAGGAATGAATTTGTATTAAAAGAGAACATTAGAAAATAAAAGCCTGTGTTTTATATCATGTAAAGGCTCATTTAGAGCAACAGAAAACGTGCTAGAACTGCTATTTGTTTTTTGTTTTTCTTTTAAATAATCCTTCGAATGTCCCTGTAACCATCACAAACACCTGGCCCTCATCTTAACCCGAACCCAAGTGGAAGACCAACTGTAAAGGTAGAAGTTCAGCGCCTCAGGTGTCTGACCTGAGTCGGAGTCCTCTCAGGTCCTGGAGAGTGAACCCGTCTCCGTGCTGCAGCGCTCGGCCCTGCAGCTCCAGCCGGCCGTGTCGAGCCGTCCTCCGAACCTCCGCCCTCAGAGCCTCCTCCCTGCTGTCCCGGTCCTGAACCCGGAGATGCTCCTCGGTCACGAAGGCACCTCCGCCCTCCTCCACCCGCAGCAGGTTGGTGAAGGCCTGACGAAGCACACAGAGGATCAACCAACCGAGCTGCATTGTCAAATGTGGAGTTAAATAATAAATGCAGAATATTCCTTTTGGTGGATTTTCTACCAGATATGGTGGAATATTTAAAAACTTCATAACTTCCAGACACACATCATCACATGGCATCGAAACCCCCCGACATTCACTGCAGTAAAAATACGTTCATTACTCGGAACAACAACGCAGTCGTTGTTTGACCTCTGACCTCTGGCGCCTGGTCGTCCACGGGGGTGACGGTGATGTTGAAGAGACGGCCGGACACGGTGCCGCCGTGGTGGTCACTGACGGAGAAGACGAACTGGACGAACAGCGGCTCGGGGCCAATGTCTTCCACTGGAGGCATGAAGGCCACCTTCATGTGGTTCACCGCATGCTGGGAGAGCACAGGAAACAAAATATGTTTACCATTTTTACGAAACTCCTGAATACATTCATACCCATTGATTATTGATGATTACTAGTGTTTCTCCCATGCCTCCACAGTAATCCACAACAGAGTAAATCATTGATCAATTTAAGTAAATGGAGGCCAGGTTTACCAACAGCAAAACTATGTAAAATGTCTCAGGAACTCAAGTGAACACAAGGCAACGTCACACACAAAAGGTTTAGATGACATCCTACAAAAGGTTACTCCTTTTGTTTCCCTACCAAAGTCCATACAAATTTGTCAATTCACACTTGTTACATACATAGAGTCCTTTCAAAATAAACTTCTGTCTTCACACTAAACTTGGTTAGTTCTAGTCAACACAACTCAATGGTTCTGTTCAGGCAACAAAACCACTTGGCTAGGTTTAGGCTACACAAATGAAGCTGTAGAGTAAGTTCAGTCGGAAGATGCATACATACTATTGCAAGATCATCTTATTTCTCATACATCTGCCAATCATGTCTCACGCATTCTCACTCATTATTCATTGGCTGCCATGCTTTGGGGCTGTCAATTATAACACCAGCTGTTAAGATCAGCTGGTCTCCTTTATCCAATAAGCACAATGAAACAATTAAATTGTTAGCCAATCACCTTTCTACCGCCTCATTTAAATATGACTGTCTCTCTGCCTTCAGTTCGTTCATGTTGCCGTTACACACCCCTCCACCTCGGCATAGTCTTCATCAGATCCATTAGCTTCATCAACTCATCATTCTATGAGCTCATCAGCACCACCAGCTCTGGACTCCACGGGGGGATCTGTCTTGTCGCCGATTACAAAATCTCCCCGTGGAGTCCAAGCGTCAAAGACTCTAAGACTTCTTCGTCACATATTATCAGTCAACAATAAACATTATCCCTTCTTTTTCTGTCTTGTCTTTCCTGATTTAACTACTTGGGGAGGTTTAGGCAACACAACTTCATGGTTCAGGCTTCAGGCTTCAAAATTCCGCCACATTCTTTTACGTGGTTATTGCTGCGAACGCTAGATGAAACCAGCCTGCAGGTGGTGAATAATCACTACACTAACGGTCGTTAGGTGGGTGAAGTATTCCTTTAAGTAGGAATCGTGCCGCTTGTGTACATCAAGAGGCAGTTCATGCGTTTCAAACCTGTGTGAAGGACTTTAACACTGGCACCATGTGGTCCCTCTTCATGCTGTTGGCACTGTCTGTGGAGAACAGACGTCCTGCATCCATCAGCCTGATAATACAAATAGAAAATACCAACAAAAATAAATATATATATAAAGAGGTTTCCTTCTATTTCATGAAACAGGAAAGTGGGAATTTAGAGGTGATTGGAAGTTTGGTTTTCTTGCTTTTCATTGAGCCAGATTAGCAGTCTTTGTGCAACGCTGGGCTAAACACATCCTGTCCAGCAGAAGCAGTCGTGTCCTCGTCCTGTCCTTACCCAGGATGCAGTGGGCTGAAGCAGGGCTGCGTGATGACGTAGGTCAGGTCAGTGTCTGGATGCTCTCGGTCAACGAAGTGGAGGTGAGCCTGGGTAACGTAAACCACCTCCGTCTCCATCACCGTCAGAGAGTGAACACTGCCGGAGACCTCAGCCGGCAGCTGGTCCTTCACCGGGAAAACGTGGACCACCACCGTCTGGATCGACAGGAAGGAGAACGTTACGACTACCACACTGCAGACATGCTCAAGAGAATACAAGAACTTCAAAGTCAAACGTACGTGAATGTATTTAAATAGATTTATATTATAATGGTGACGTACATATTTCTGGGAGAGGTTGGGCGGCTGGTGGCTGTCAGACAGCGTGAAGTCGAAGGAGTCCTCAAACTGCTCCTCCCCCGAGTGCTGGTAGTAGATCTGACCCTGGATCAGATCTCTCTGTAGGAAACTGTCCACGGGATCTCCTGCACAGTCAAACGCAGCAACAACATTTAGGACCGAGCAGCCGGAATCACGAGATGACGGGCATCAACGCCATAACACCATTTTGTACTTGTCAACCTGCGACAACTGTGAAGGAGATTAAGAACAAAAATTATTTCAGTGTATCAGCAATACTTTGAATTTCACTCAGCCTTTGGTCATTTCTAAGTTAATCTGCAGTCTATCGAAAACAAATGTAACCTGATTACACTCCCTTGAAAAAACAAGGATGTCAGAGAAAAAAAAAGAATTTAACATTTGTTACTGATGATCAATGTTTTATTACGTAATACATATGTATGGTAATACTTGCATTTATTGTTCATTATTTATTGTAAAGATTTAGACTGCAAAAAATACCATCCAGATAAAACCACACACATTATTTACTTAGTCGAGCAGATTTCTTTGAATTTAACAAACGTTTTTATTTAGAGATTATATGTTTACTATTTTATTTATTTAATTGCTACATTGAATAATGTTATGACCTTTCTAAGAATAAATAACAAGACATGTTTTCTTTGTATGTTTGTATTTGTCATTTGTTTGTACTATGGATAGACTCCATGATAACTGTGGTTTAGATTTCCTTTCATCATCTCTGCTGTTTGATGCAAGTGAGATGCATTAATTCAAGGAAATGAAACACAATTAACACTCACAATTAATGTGTTATTTGAGAGTGTGATTTTCAAAATAAAAGAGGGAAGCCATAACGTAAAGAGTCTACAGTGTATGCAGTACATACCTCTTTTTGCTTGTCAAAGCAATTTCTTAATTATAGACAGAAAAAAGTAAAAGTAAAAATATGATGGAACATCAAGTTTGAGGACATGATGTACTTTGAGGCCTTTTTATTATTTCTAACACAGTAACAACCTTTGACCTTTATAACAGACCAAACAAGTCTTTATTTGTGTATACACCTTATAATAAGCCCATCCCTCACCTGTCTCGTGGGGGGAGGTCTTGCGCACCAGCTGCCCCGCCGTGGGGCCGGATGTCACCCGGTAGCGGATGTAGTCATCGCTGGAGTCCAGGTCGGAGGCCAGCAGCGTGAACTCCTCCAGCCGCACGGCGCCACCCTCCTGCGCCTCCACCGCCACGTTGTTGATGAGGAATGGCGGCGAGTCGTCCTTGGGCAGCACGTTGATGGGGAACCTGTGGCGGATGCTGTGGCGGCCGTCGCTGATGCGGAAAACGACGTGGTCGCTCGTGGTGTCGCTGTCGGAGTGGTGGTAGACCACCACTCCCTCCCGCAGGTCCCGCACGCGGAACATGAACCCCTTCCCGCCTGGGCGAAGGAGAGCGCCATCAGACCGTACACATGTTTACATCTGGAGAGGAGGCTCTATAGAAACGTGATCACTACTCAGTGCGTTTACATGCATTTGAATAACTGGCTCAGTCGGACAGAAATCAAATTATCCGTTTCATGTGAACACCTTTGTTCGACTGTGTGCGGTCCAACTACGGTCCAACTACGGTCCGATTGACACCCCTGGATTACTCGATCCGATGCGGTTGATAATCCGACCGTCGCGGTATGTAGCGGTGAATTGGACTAGGAACCGGACTTTGCGTCGAGTTGCAGGGCTCTCAAGTGTCACACAGTTCGGTCTTAACTCCCGCACTCCCGCCACACATCGTATTTCTTCATGCTGAAAATAACTCTCGGCTATTTAATGTTTTAATGTGCTGCAGCGACAACATGAGCTGGCCCCGCCGCTCTCCCCGTGGGGAAAACAAATGCTTCCTGGAGTTGTGCTGTCACGTGGCGCTTATCAGCCAATCAAAAAAAGTAAATGGGCTACACAACAGGAGTTGTAGTGAAAACAGCGCCACCTGTCGTATCGGAGGAGACATGTTTTCAGCCAATGATTCGAATTACTCACTGCCATGTACAATGGGATAATAGCAGACCCCCCCCCCCAAAGATAGCAAAGTCTGACTAAAGCAATATTCGAATTATACCATCATGTAAACACACTCACTGTATTTCATTCTATTATTATATTCATTCATTGTATTCATTAAGTACAAAGTTGGACCAACCTAATTCAATTACTTTGTAGCGAACCTGATATCATAATTCACCCTCGTTATTATAAGTATTGAGTCACACACATCTGTGTGACTGTTCCGGGATCGCGGTCCCTTTAAGTGTTGTGACGCTGTTGTGCCGTAGAGCCCCATGCGGGTTTGGTTATTGGGCAGCGCCATCTTGTGTTCATTCTCTTTTGTGATACCGAATAAACGAGTCGCACACTTGTGCGCTCAACTTGAGGAATTGTGTTCTGCTTGTTAAATGCAACTTCCACAACTTCAAATTGGTAAAAGAAACATGAATGAAGTGTTTTCCAATAAAGACTAACACTTTACTTTACTTGTTTTCAAATCAATTGTTTGCATTACTCTATTTTTAAAATGAAGGCTAATTGATACTTGCTCAAATAGATTTAATTACGAGCTAACACAGATAAAATAATCTCTTATCTGATAATATCTCTCTAATAATAAGACTTTCAGAACGGAATGTATTTTAATACAGTTGCAGTGACTGGAGTGAGTGATGTCAAACATATATTGTCTATTGTCTTAATACTTTGCATAATCCATATTGTGTCTTCATTTGCATTTCATTGGACAGGGGTTTGGATCATCTCAAAGTACAATTTTTTATTTTTCTATGTTGACAAATACTTAAATAATGTTTATGATTAAAGTGAACAATAAGAAAAAAACATCTAGGTTCATCTATGTTTTTAGTATTAATACATTTTGTCTCAAATATAATAGTGTGGAGCGTGAACTTGGAGAAGAGTTAGACGATAAAAGAGAATAAAACTTCTCTGGCCCACATTGACGTAATGTAGGCCGTGTCCATCTGTCGGCTCTCTGCTGCTGGCTGGCCTCCCTCGCGCTGTACACCATGCTAACCGCTAACTGCACAGCGTCACATCACCGGCGGACATGTGTTGCCGTCGGCGGACGGCGCTCCGTTGTTTCCGAAGCCAAAAGCTTCACACTTTTGATTCAATTAACGTCTCTAACAAATACGCCGCTATTTTCTTTTCCCCCCTCCCATCGTCACTTGTAAAATAACAAGTTTCTCTCAGGCGCGTGAAGGCACCACAAGGTGCTAGCTGGGGGTCCGTGCTGGTGGGGTATAACATGGCGTCCTTCCCGGTGGCCCGCCCTGGGTTTGCTAGCGTCGGGGGAGGTGGGTGGGCCTTCCTGATCCCCTTCCCGCGTGCCAGAGAGACAGAAGGGCAAGGTCAGCAGACAGATTGAGAGAGACGAGCGGTCGCGAGCCCCAAACCTCATTAGCGACTTCACCGAGGTGGGCTACCGGTCCAAGTGGATGGAAACAACTTGGTAATTGGGCCCAAAGGTGGCGTTGGGCAACAGGCCCATAACGGAGGAAGTGGGCTGGGAGCTAGGTGTGTGTGTGTGTGTGTGTGTGTGTGTGTGTGTGTGTGTGTGTGTGTGTGTGTGTGTGTGTGCGTGTGCGTGTGTGTGCGTGTGTGCGCACGCATCAGGACAGGCAGCCGTCCATTTGGCTGAAGGCGTTGGACCGGGCCTGCAGTGACTGTCCCCCCATGGAGGGTCAAGGGAGCTCTCCTCCGAGACTCAGCTCCACCAGAGGACCGCTTCCTACGGGCCTCGTTCAGCGAGCGGAGCACAGACAGACGTGTGTTCCTTCATGAACAAGCGTCCAAAACGGAGATAAAAAAACAAAACAATGCTGGAGCAGGTGCTGCGGTGCACCATGCATGGAGGGCTGAATGGAAACAAGCCTAGTGGGACAAAAGTTTCAACCACCAGCCAACTACTCTTTACTCTTTCCCTGAACGGGTTTGTCAGAGAAAAAGAGACGGAGAGAAGAAGAGAACTGAGAGTTTAAAGAGGACAATATAAGAATCAGGATACAAAGACAAAAAGAGAGGGGTGGGTGGGGGGCAGAGGATTACAATTGTGAAGTATAAAGAGAAGAACTGGTTTGGATTGATTTTTTAAAATCTGGTAGAGTGAGAACCGACCCACGGGAAGGTTTTTCCGATGTGACACTCCCAGTCTGCAGCACGTCACTGTTTGTGAGCTCATGCCGACGATTTCTTTAGTACTTGTTTTAGGTTTGATAAAGACCCGTGGAAGTACTTCAAAATAGTTCCCAAGTACAGTACTTTTTACAGAAATATTGTTGATTTGTACTCCACTACATTTATTAGATCCAAACCACATTTGGAGGTGGTTTGAGGTGCTGAAGGCCGCTCCTGGCAGAGCCCGAAGGAGAAGAACCGGTGTCGAAATAAAACCTGATAAGAGGCCGGAGGGGCTCATGGGCGTGGAAGATGCTCGAGGATCCGAGTCACATTTTGAGTACATTTTAATTTATTTATAATTTCAGTATATTTTGATGCTGTTGATGTCAGTTAAGTTTAAACGTCAATATAATATTTTCCACCCTAATATTTGGTGACTTTTTTATTGTTTCTTCGGGCCCCCTGACCCTTTTGAAAGCTTGGAACCTTTCAAAGGGGTCAGGAGAACCAGAAAATATCAATTATATATACGGTATATATATATATAAGATCCTTGGGCAAGATAACTGTGTGTAATATGGTTTGCATAGGTTCACCTTAGAGACTTTGCTCTCATCCAAATTGCATTAAGATACTGAATCAATCTCTAGACTGCAGTTATCTTTGCTGAAGCCCACTGCGAGGTGTTCTTGAAGGTCACCGTTATTCGTTGTTTGAGGATGTGGCTGAATTAGATATATAAAAATAAAATGATGAAAGAGAATCAGCTGAAAACAGGCCTCCTCTTCCTCTGAGCTCCCCTGTGTTCCTATGCGGCTAAAGCAGCCATGAAAGGTTAACTCCCTGCCTGAACCCCTCGGGGGTTGGGGGGGTGGGGGCTGCACTCATGCCACCTCACCTCCCCCCCTCACCCCTCCCCCCTCCCCTAGCTGGTAGCATGAAAACCTGTTTGGGGACATTGCATCTGCTCCCTGTGCACGGCGGCATGAAATGTCATAAATCCTTCCAATCTGCTCGGTCCAGCTCCCCGTTTTGAGACAAAGAGGCCGTCTCCCAGCGTGCTGGGCTGAAAAGGGGCAGACGTGGACGAGGGAGTGGCGCCCCCGCCCCCCCATCCTCCTCCGGCGAAGTGGCCGCGGCCCCATTTTACACCTGATTAGGAAACACATGCAGGGCCACTAGACATATGCTTCCCCAGCTATACCACAGTCCCTGACGGATGGGCAACACATGGAGGAAAAACGGCGGAAAAAGGCCAGAAGACGTTCTTTGGGGATTCCCAAGGTGGCGGTGTGTGGCGGAATACCAGCACGGGATGAAAAGGGCCGAGGTATGGGGACGGAGGATCAAACTGGGGTCATTTCTCAAAGTAATGGGACTATCTTTCTATACTGCATGTGGATCAATGTGTTTGGGGGCTGCATCCAATCAGGAATGTGCTGAGCAGCTGCTGATGTGGATGGAGAGTCACGACATAAGGAATTTAAACTAACCAATACATTGTGGTTAATTATAGTGCAAATATTCAGATTATTTGTTGTTATTATTATTGTAGTATATTATTATACATTTCGAACCATTAATGTTTATTGTTGCAGCTGGTAAAGTTGGAGCTAATTTAAACTACTCTAGATACTTGATATGCTCGTAACTTGAGAATTTCTGCCTGTGGATCTAAAATGTTTTATTGTCACGAATTCCCCACCTTCTTAGTTAAATTCATCCTCCTTAACATGTTTAATTAACTCTCCATTCCAGATCCTGTCATCCTCACCTGAGTGTCCCTCAAATCACCTCTGATCACCTCGTTAGTCCCTCATTCCCTTCACCTGGTCCTCACGCCCGTCTCAGCTGCCTCTGATCACCTCGTTAGTCCCTCATTACCTTCACCTGGTCCTCACTTCCTTCTCACCTGCAGCCCATCCCCTCATTAGTCCCTCACTATTTATCTCCCTCACTTCCACTTGTCCTCTGCCAGATTGTCTTGTGTTTCACCGCCAAACTTTCCAGCGTTTTCCTAGTCCTAGTTCTGATCTGCTGTTTACGACCCTGTTTGCCCATGAACCCGACTTGAGATTTTTGCCTGCCCCTTTTCGGATTTGTCGTCCTGTCTGACGGACCACCTGGTTTTGACCCTGCCTGAAAGATACAGTAAACTGCCTCCTCCTAAAATCCTGTGTGTGTCGTGCTTTTGGGTTCCAGTATCTGTAACCTTTACATTTATATTAATTTATAAGAGTACATCATCATTTATTCCTTGACTATTTTGCACTGTTCTCTGTATTTAAGTTCACGTTCAGACTGTAGACTGCATATCAGAAGTGGACAAGGTCATCGTGACCTCCCTCATTAGTTGTAGACTGTCGAGTTCAGCCATTCGGTGACCAGATGGTGACCACATTAGAAATGTGGAGGAATGACATAGAGACACTGTATACTTCTCTTGTAGCGACCTGTCAATCACAGTAGCCCCGCCTAAACGCTCACCCTGCTTTACGGTCTATTTGACTCTAACTGGACCATAATTCACTAAATGAACATCATGCTTTATTGAAGAAGACTTGAAACTAGAGAATGAAACGATAAACTCATATTTATCATTTTTACTGAGGGAATAAATCAAGAGAGAACTAGATCAAAATTTTCATAGACTTCTATACAATCTGACTTATTTTTGTTGCCGCCTCGTTAAGACTGCAGGCAAATCCAATTTGTTTCTCAGATGAGATCTTTACAGACGACTATTGGCAAGTGATCGGCTCCAGACACCACATATCTGCATGGGTCGCTGTGGTAACGACTTAGGCGTGAGTGAGGACGTAGCTATGCTACTGACACAGATACACAAATACAATGTGGTAGAGTAAAGAGTAAAATATTCCTCTGAGAGATGTAGTGTTTGTCTTTACCTCTGACACTAAGGTGTCCATGGAGAGGCCCGTCCACAGCCACCACAGAGACCGCATCGATGTTGTCGTTGTCCACGATCTGCAGCTCCTCCCACGTGATTGGTCGGGACTGACCCTCCAGCAGGTCTAAACCTGAGACGTCAGAGTTTGGAAGACAACGGCCTTTAAAGTTTAGGTAAACAGTGTGTGCTTAGTTTGACTGTAATAAATGATGTATTATGGATGAAATAATGTAAAGGGTTCTTTGTACCCATGTTCCAGGAGACTCTGGGGGCATTTGTTTCAGTCGCCCGGATGGAGATGTGGACCACGATGGGTGGGCTGCTCATGTAGGAACTGTCTATAGCCTGGAACTCCATCTTACACAACATGGATTAACAGAATAGACTGTAAATGTAAAGTTTGACCATGTAGACAAAATATGTAATGACTGAATTTACAACCATAATTCCTGATAATATTACTGAAGTAAAACATTTCAGGGATATATTAGGGAGACATTTAAATGAATGTATTTGGTAAGTCAAGACAAGCCAGTACTTTAAACAAATCCCTCCTATTTTTCGATGTTGTCTATTCTTCTATAAAATGTAGAAAAATAGTAGCTTTTTTTTCCCCCTGAAAATCTCACTTTTGCTAAAATTTTGTTTTTTTTGGACGATACACTTCATATATTTTAATTTGCCCTGTCCACTCTCCTAGTGAGCATAACCTCTAGTACCTCGTAGTTCCTGCGGTGTGATTGGCTGCTGTTGGGCGGCTGGTAGGCCACCTTCATCTCGTGGAGGTCCAGCCATGTGAAGGACGTGACGGGCCTCGTGTGGTCGTCCAGGTGGGTGACGTAGCCCTCGGCGGGCGGGGCGGTCATGTTGAAGACCAGCCTCTCCTGCGGCGTCTCGTGGTCCTTGGCGTCCAGGGAAGCTGTGGTCAGCGGCGTGAGGATGAACTGGTCCACCTCCAGGATGAAGGAGGCCATAAAGGCAGCTTGGGGCGGCTGATTCTGCATCGCGCCGTGGATCAGAACCGGCAACCACACCGACTGAGCCTGCAGGGGCGGAGCAAAGGGACAGGAAGGTCAAGATATTCATTGAATGTGTTGTAACTCTGTAACTCTGTTCATCTGTTCTTCTGTCCATCCTGGATAGGGATCCTCCTCTGTTCTCTCCTGAAGGTTTCTTTACTTTTTCCCCCGTTAAGGATTTTTTTCAATTTCTTGGGAGTTTTTCCTGATTGGCTGTGAGGTCCTGGGACAGGGATGTCTATGTGTACAGATTGTAAAGCCCTCTGAGGCAAATTTTTGATTTTTGATTTTGGGCGACACAAAATAAACTGAATTGAAAAAATAAATAATTTACTAATACAGCTTTAGATTACAGAGATCTAATATTTATAAGTCCACATTTAATTATCATATTTTGTTGCACTGCTATAATAGTGCTGTTAACCTTAATGAGGTTATGTTTTATGAACACTCTTCTGGTAATTTTTTATTTAATTAATTGAAGTGGCCGTGGTCCAGACAAAGTCTCTATAAAGTTGTGGGCGGGTAAATGCTGGAATGGAGAATGTGTAAGACTCCAACACTGCTTCTGTTTCCTGATCTAGAAGCAGACAAGTTGCTACTGATACCAGAGCCATATACGGTGTCACTACGTCACTCTTCCCCAGTGCAAATATGGTCACTTCTGTTCACTGGTTGAAAAATACCATTAACACCATTATACTGGGTCTGAGAGGCTAGAGGGATGTGCTCATTTAAAAACCATTATTAGACGGAGACCGGGTGTAGTTGTAGAATATTCTCTCTCTCCCTCACTATGTAAAATCCATAAATAATAAATAGATATAAAATATATATAGCAAAAACAGATTGATATAGCCTGAACCACGAGCTTTGAACCAGTTCTTTTGGTTCTTTGCTGCAGCTGTTCCTCAAACCTCGCAGCAGAAGCAGAAGGTTAGTGTAGGTTCACACTAGACTAGAGGAATACAAGTCACAGTTTGAACCTCTTTGATTGAACCACTGCCTGACTCAACATTTAGAGCTGCGCGTTGTGGTTCAATAATGATGGAGGGTCACTGACGCTATTCTGGACAGGAAAATCAAGTTAAACATAAAAGTTGAACAGTGTTCTCCTCTCGTCATGCAACACTGTGGTAAGGAACTGAAGTTTGATTTATTTATTTATTATTCTTTTAGGGCCAAAACTATTCAAAATGTCAATTAGACATTTTAATGTTTGAACTATTCTGCTGTAGTTTATTTTATCTCCGTTAAAATAGTTCTCAGTGAAGCAAAGAAGGAAAAACATCAATAAACTGCTGATTTGACTTTTCAACAGCGGTGTACAGTATGTTTTAACACGTATCACTTAGAAATCAACACATTCCGCCACAACTTGTGCTGTTACATGTGCTGTTGGAGAGCGAGACTCAGGAAAGACAATCAGACGTGTTAGAATTGACAGGTCTTTGTGAAAAAAATGGCACACTGCTTATGCGCGAACAAAGGGCCGTTTGACATCCTGGGTTAGTTTGGTGAGCATTTCAAACCCCTCCACAGCCTCCTGCACGGCTTCCTTCCACTTCCACAGAGCTGAGAACGTGGAAGTGGGATGTCACCTTTCGACTGCCAATAAACCTCTCAGATGCTGATCCCACCTGGAAAACATCCGACTTGGAAAAGACCGAAGCTGCAGTGTGTCGCCTTTGTTCAATTCAAGAACTTCTGAGTAGCTTTGGCACAAGTTGTTTTCCCTCTGGCACACGGCTTCCTCCACCGGGATCAAAAGGGAAGCGGATGTTGTCTTTACCTCCAGCAGAGCTCTGGTGCGCTGCTCCCTCAGCTCCACCCTGATGGGGATGTAGTCGATCTCCGGCGACGGAGGGCTGAGGTGCTGGTACTTCAGACCCGAGCTCAGGAAGTCCTGGCAGCTGGTTTTGAGGAAAAGAAGCTCCTTGGTGTCATGGCGACAGGGTTTGTTCCCGGGACAGAGCGCCGCCGTCTCTCTGCCTGATGGAGGACGACAGGCCGTTGGAGACCAATCAATATAGTTCATTTAAAGAGTATATCACTAAAAGGATGCAAAAGCAGTCTTGTTACAGTCAGTATTTTATTTCTTATCATTATTTTATTTATTTTAGAGTTTTTATCAAATGTATAGCTATATTTATTTAACTAAATGTATCTTTTATATAATCAAATATATTTTGTTCATATTTTGGATGAGTTTTTTCATTCTTATTCATTAGTTGAGAATTTATTTGATTGTTTGTTTTACTGTAAACCACTTTGTAACTGTTTTTAGAACTGCAATGTATTGTTTCACTGAAACAATACTTTTAAATAAAAAAACTATTGTAATTTGATCAGTTACAAGAATCTTAACTGCCAACCGAGCCTTGAGCATCAGGGCTGATGATATGGTTACTTTAGACCAGAGGTGTGTTTGAGGTCATCAGTAAGCAGTACGACATACCCTTCCTCTGCGTGGAGTCTTCCTCCCTCACTAGCTGACCCAGAGCCGGGACGCTGGTGTCGGTGGTCATCAACCTGACGATGCAGAGCAGGTCTGCGGTGGTCCGGATGTTCAGGACGGAGCTGTCGATGGCGTTGGATAAACCATAGAACAGAGGGACCACCAGCGGAGCGCTGCCCAGCTCCACCACGCCGGAGCCCGAGTCCACCACCCGCACCGGCAGAACCACCGTCTCCACCAGCGTGTCGGAGGCCGTGAACCTGAACACAACGCCACACAGCGCGTTAAAGGAGCATCTCTGGGATTTAGTTTCAAGGTATTATTCCAAACACACTGTTTCTTCACAATATTGTTGAATACACAGCTGGAAAGAGCTGATCTGGCAGTTTAAAAAACTTACGGTTTCTATTTTAACATTTTTAACTCTTTTCAAATCTATGAATCTGTACATGAGCAAAAGCCAGAATAAATTAATTCGACCTGCAACTCAGTCTTTTCTTGATCACTAATGTCCATTTGAAGTAAATATTCTGTGTAAATTGTGTTAAATTATGATGTTAAAAAAGGTGTTATTAAAAAATTAAGAATTAAATCACGATAAATCAAATTAGGACTTTCTGGAGTTCAGTGCCCACATAAAGCTTTCGTTTGGTTTATTATTTCATTATGTTCTATTAGCTTTATTTTCCATTTGATTTATCTTGTGTTTAATTCTATCATTTTGGTTTATATTTCCATATATATTATTACATTTTATCAGATTATTTCAGTAAATTTTACTTTGTAGCTGTGCATACTCATAAAGTATATCAATACTATCATTAATCAACATAATTAGTTCATTCCGTTCTTACAACAGGAAACTTATTGACGCTTCAAATCATTTTCAACACATTTGCAGTGTTAAAAAAACACATCTGTTTTTTAGTGATGATGGGCCTAACCATTATGTCTGATAATCACTTGATAATTAAATAAATATTTTGAATGACACGGTTGTTAACTGACCTGTAGACCCTGAGCATCACTGTGTCCTGGTCCAGCAGAGGACTGCCATCATGGACGTACTTCACCTCATCCTCCAGGAAGCTGCAGTCAAACACCTGCAGACCCCCCGGACCCAAACAGCTGTAAAACCACTGGGCTGGTTCTGTCCGTGTGTAACGGTGGAACTACAGGGGGCGTGTCCTCACCTGCGGGGTCAGCCTCCCCACCCTCTGAGTGACAGGTTCGTTCATCACCACCTCCACCTTACAGTCTGCGATCGGGCCTGGGCCGATCTTCAGCTCCCTCTCCGTGACGAACACCGAGCGACCCCGAGCGACCTCCACGCCCGAGTTCAGCAGCACCAGACCCCCGCCGCGGACGGACGTCGCCGCCGCCAGCAAAAGCAGCAGCCACCCTAACAAAGCAGCAGTGACGGCAGCCATGTTGGATCGGCGAGGTCCTCTTGTTGTTGGAAGTTCTGGAACAAGGCGAGCCGATGGAGGACGAAGGCCGAGGCGCTCTCAGTCTTCTGGGACCCGCATCCTCTCCCCTTTTCGTCTGGTGTCACTAAATTACCGAAATGAAGAAATAACAACGGGGAAACTGTTCAGTGTTTTCTTATTCCACTTCTTTCTGAACCCCAACAGTAAAATTCACATTCATCCACTCTGGAAAGCAATTTGCAGTTTTGGCTTTGTCTTGTCAAAATGGGAAAAAATACAATTATCTGAATCATCCCAAAGTTTTCTTTGTTGTTGGAAGGTCGATCAAACTGGGTTAAGAACTTCACTCCTCGCAGGGACAGAAGACACAGATACCTTTATAGTAGAAACAGAAAAGTAGAAAAGGGAAACGTGATCGACTTCCGACCAACAGCTGCTCTCTTTTGTAGTTGTTATGTCGGTCTGCTGCTCGGTGCTGAACAGGCAGCGTTGTTCAATGAAAACGTAAATAAGGAACCAGACAGGAAACAATATACTAAAAAGCTTGGGAAACATCTCCCTGCACTTCACATATTTGAGCCAATTTTAATATAAACAAAAAAACAACTATTGTTTTGTGGAGCTTTAAGTTCAAACTAAATGAGGCAATTACAATTTCAGAATGTGATGCATTAATAAGCTCATAAACCAAGCTGTAAACATGAGATCTTATAATACACACACACATGCACAAACACACACAAACACACGTTTCTTCCATCAACACTCACACAATCTGGTGATACTTACAACACAAACTTCTGATCAGCTCCGTAATTTCTCCAACATCACCATCTACCTCTTACAACTCTTTTTTGCTACAGCTCTGAATCCCCACGACTGCTCATAGCCAATAGCCAATAGCCAATAGCCAACCAACACCCCCCCCCCCACACACACACACACACACACACACGCACACACTTCCAGCCGGAAAATGCTTTCACCCTCCATTTCCCTTCAAAACTAAGACCCACTGCAGGAAACCGGGGGTTAATCTGCATGACCTGCAGAGGTGCTGGAAGTGGCATGGGACCAGGGTGGAGCAGGGGGAGGACAGCAGGGGGAAGGCGGGGGGGTGGGGGGAGTGTTTTCAGGATCAAAGCAGGGCACCAACTGGAACCGGCGTGTCACTTCCCATCCATCCAGACTAGCGTTGCTTCATTAGTTTGAGGTTTCAGCTGGATGTGTGTGTAAGTGTGTGTGAGAGAGAGTGTGTGTGTCTGTGTGTGTGTTCCCCTCAAAGTCACTGCAGCTCTGTGGACCTTTGTGAGCTTGCTGTGGGGGATTTCCTTTAGATTTGGGATGTATCTCTATTACTGTGGCGTTGCTTTTATTCTGAGTAATTTGCATGCACTAAACTAAACGCAGTGGTGGAAGGTTACTTGTAAGTTAATGTAATTGTAATGTAAATGAAGTTAATGAACACATACAAAAGTACCTGAAGCTAATACAAGGTACTTTCATTTGGGATTGAATTTGGCGGTCCCTGTGGACAAAAGAGGTAGTGTTCCCCGAGCACGTTTCCTCTAGAAAACCTCTAACTGTACTGGAGCGAGGTCCGACAGTTTGCCCCACGCAGTCCTGGTCTCCTAGCCTGGATACCAGACCGAACTTAGCCCCGCCCTAAACAAATTTGATCGGGAAGTTGGGTGTGGCATTGCTCCATTGGGGAGAAATTATTCTCCGGTCAAAAATTGACCGGGCCAATCAAATTGTCAGGGCGGGCTTTATACGATGACGGACAGATGATCCACAGTAACGTAACCAAACACATCATCAAAAGGCGATTGCTTCTTCCAGTGTGCGTGCAGTTGAGTTCAACAACTATGCGTCGCTTAAAACACGTCACATACTCCGTTGCTCTGATTGGTTGTAGCTCTATCCAATTGAGCGAAGAGTCATTTGCTTTCCTGGTTCGGTTGAGACCCGCCCCATAATCGCAGCCCAACGGAGCGGTATCAGACTCAGATTCTGACTAGAATTATAGAATTATGAGTATGACATCGTCAGGCTACTGGTCTCCAGCAGCGTGGCGTCAATGTCGGCTGTGAGGAGAAGCTGTGCTCCTGGCTGGAGGAAGAGCTGATTCTGCGGGTCAAAGGCCGCAGATCTGGTTCTGTCCACGGTGGGCTGGTCGCCAACAGAGGCCCCACTGACGTCTGTACCGGTCTGATCTTGTCAGATTTCCTGCAGGATCCAACCAGGTGGTACCAATGATACGCGTTGGGAATATCCACGACAAAGTAGTCAAGCTTCTCACTGATGCTCTTGTTTAGGTCATATAGAGGTGGGTTTCGTTCAACACCCAGTTTCTGTTGTTTGTGGCGCTAAGTTTGGTCATAGCCGAGCACACTGAACAAAGCCTGTGTCGAATGAAATAGAATTAAAAAGAAATACCTATACTTACATCCCTGCTATCTCTCCAAGAGGAATTCACTTTCCAATCTCCACCTGCACAGCCGAAGGCCCGATGTCCGTCTGACTGAGCGTTGGATCCAAACAGCAGGACTGGTTGAATGAAATGAAATGAAATATACTTTATTAATCCCCAAGGGGAAATTTGGTGACAACAGAAGCAGCCCGATAAAACTAAACACAATAAAATATAAGTATAAGAAAGAAAGAAAGAAAGTGCCAGTGCATAAAGTAAATTGTGCAAGGTGAAATATAAAATACAAAATAACATAAAATAAAAATATATATGTATATATATGAAGCAGGACGTCCGTTAAATGATCCGCCAGCTGCTGCGACGGCTGGAAGTGACTCAGTGCTGCTCAACGGGAAACACACTGTCTGAGGTAAACTGACACCGTTCTCAACGAAACATGATAATTAACTTCAGATCCGTCCACAGTCGGACCCACACAGGTCTTTGAACACGGACGTTGACAGTTTCTAGACTGAGGCTATGTTCAGCTGCTAACTGTGCCCAACTTTAAAAACTTACAATTGAATTGCTTGCAATGGAAACATACCGAGTATTTAGTTTCAAATCCGGATTTTCATGTTTTTAAACTGCAACCTGTCCATTCTGGGAGTTTGTCCGTTCATGCAGTGAGTTTATCTCTTCATGAGTTCATCCGTCCATACTGTACTTTGGACGTGTCTATTTATCTCACTGTATCATGCATTTTCTTTCAATATAATGACTTTCTTTCCATACAGTGGACAAATCTGTGATCTATTCCATAGTGTATCTAAATAGTGAGTCTATCTGACTGAACATTGAGTTAATCTGTCCGTACAGTGACTGCATCTGCTGGAAGAGTGACTTTATCTTTTAGAACATTAACTGTATCTGTTAGTATGGTGACTTTATCTTTAAAAACAGTATTTTTGTCTGTCCATACAGTGACTGTATCTGTTAGAACTGTGTGTTAATGTTTCCATAAGGAGAGTTTATCTGTCATAACATAGTGAGCAGACAGGCAGGTCTGCATCTTCCTGCAGCACTGCAACAAAACACTGCACAGAAAGTTCCCGCTGAACTACTCCTGCTCTCCTCAAACCCTCAGCCTGTCAAACTGGGGAGCACACTTTGCATCAACGTATTCTTTTACGAGTATTTTACAGAAGAAGAAAAAAGGAAATACCCTATTTTTACCTCTAGTTTGTTCATTCTTTTCTGTGTCAAGGCCCGTTGGAAGCATGTGTCGGCACGAGAGAGCAACAGCCAAGAAAGCCGTGTGAAAGCTGGTTGGCACCTACCTCCAATTTGTTGGAGCTCCTCTGTTTGTCTTTTTCACCTCCTCAGAGGAAGAGGAATGCTGTCACACACACTTCACACTTTGCCAGCACCCCCTCCCCTCTCTTCCACAGCTCGATGTCACCTCAAGACGTCTGGAATCCGACAACACAGAGCGAGAGAGAGAGAGAGAGAGAAAGAGAGAGAGCGATAGGGGGTAAACTGTGAGATAGGAAGAACAAAGGGCGAGCGAGTTTCCTGAAATCTGTTCTAAAGCCAAAAACCAGAGAGAGAGAGAGAGAGAGAGAGCAGACAGGAAATGTACTGAGAGGCTTCCAGGACTTTTATTTTTTCAGCCCCCAGCCTCGCTGCCTCCAACGCTCTGCATGTCTTTGTTTCTTTCTCTGTCACGCCATCAGACCAGAACTACCTGAGGGTCTTATGTGATTTAGAAGTTCCCGTTTGCCACTGTGCAGTCGTAAACACGATGAAAAACAAAGACAGAGCGATCAGATTCACTGAAATACAAAATGAGAGCTCCTCTGGAGTCGAAGTTGACAGAATTGAGCTTTAAAAAAGACGCATTATTCAACCTCTAATATTTCTTATTTCATATGCCCCCCTCTGTTTTGGATTGGCCCCTTGATGTTTACATTTCTGGCGTTTTTTGCAAATTATTGATAATCTTTGTTTATATTTTGTATCATTTGCACACTTTACTCTTTGCATTCAGTTTCCCTCCGTCAGTGACAATAAGCGTGGGTAGCTCTACATGATGCATCAGAATGTCTTAGTTAAGTTATATGTTGTATAGTCTGCGAGCTATCAGACAAAAGTTTAGGAGAGAAATGTTCCAACCGAGTTCATTTTTAAAGTATCTCAAATGTATTCTTCAGTAAATGTACTCAGTTACATCCCCCCACTGCTCAGCACAAAGCCTGGACCCAGGGGGAAACCACCAGCATGGCTTCATCAGAAGAGAGAAAGAAAAACAGAACAATCCATCTTCCATTAACTCCATGTTGTTAAACCCTGCTGAATGAAACCAGAAGACCTCTTGCTGTTATAGTCTGTTGCCGTCCTTGACTCCCTTGTTAAAACACACTAATAACAGGTCACCCCCCTATCAGTGGTTAGCTTTTTACAGATGACTAAGCAAAACATCTATCCTGTTCAATGGAAGAACTGGAAGTAAAAGAAGAAACTCGTTCTGATTATTCAGAACAAACAACAAGTTAACATTCAAGCTTGTTTTAACATCCTCAATTTCCCCTACAAAGTAACGCCACGTTTTTTATTCACATATTTCTGGTGACTTCTGTCCTGATGGTTGCTTTAGAAGAAAGATCCGGGGTCGCAAAGTTTCCTGAGAATCCAACCAGTATTATTTTTGGGGAGAAACCTGGTATGACGTTTGATAAGACCGTATTCCCTTCTGCACTGCACTGTGGAGACCTATAGTTTCCTCTGAGCGGCGTGTCGAGCATTCAGAGTGTTTCAGCACATGTCGTGTGTGGAGGGCCTGATGGTCGCTGGAGAATCCATCCAGGAGAAACAGAAATCTGCTGGATGGAAACAACACAGATCAGGATGTTCCATCTTGGGGGGAAGTAACAAAGTGCATATAGTCAAGTACTGTACTTCAGTACACATTGAAGGTACTTGTACATTACATGAGTATTTCCATTTTATGCAACTCTACCTTCACCTGATACACCTCAGAGGTAAATATTGTTCCTTTTCAGATAAGTTTCATCCAGGAGAGAGATCCTCCTCTGTTGGTAGATGGTAGTATTCGCCATACTCTTTCCATTCTTAAAAGGAAATAGAAAACCAAATCAACGGTTGGTTGCGCACGCAGGTCCACTCTACAGGCGCACGGCGCATTTTTGCCCGGCGCATTTTTGCCAAGGTGTTTTTGAGCGGCTGCGCTTTTAAAAGTTGCGTCTGGTGTGATCGCGCCCTAATCCTACGTTCACACCAAAAACGACGCGATTTGTCGTGAAGCCCAAAACGCGTGAGTTTACTCGCGCGACCATTCGCTGTGTTCACACCAAAAGCGTTGCAAAGCTCCGTGAGGGGCGGGGCTTATCTCCGTGGCTTGTCTCCGACAATTTTCTTCATCCACCACGGAACAACTAACCACTAATTCTGCATTATACTTGTTGAGGACATCACACAAACGTCTGAACATCTAACGCCCTCGTGTTTGGGTTCATAACATTAATATCATTTATATATATATATTTATACATGACATAATAATCATTTATTTTATATAGCGCTTCTCAAAGACACCCAAAGTCGCCTTACAGAGTCCAGAGTCCAGTAGTCATACACACACAGTCATACCTACATCACCCGTAGGCTCACACAGCTCGGTGACTTCGACCGATTAAGTTAACCGTTACGGCTGAAAGAATTCCGCTATGAGAGCGGGATATCTAACACCCCCTCGTGTTTGGGTTTACAACATAAAATCATATATATATATATATATATATATATATATATAAACGCGCCGCCAAAAACGCGCCGCCAAAAAACGGTGAACGCGGCATAAGGAGGCAAGAAAGGACGCATTGAAGCTGATTTTCTTCACCTTTAGGGAACTCGTCCAGCTTATCATGGCTGCCACGTTTCACTCAGTTCGGAACCTTCCCTTTTCCTTTTGTTGCTTTTTATCTGGTGATTCCTTGTATAATCATATACAAACAAATGCAAATTATGACTTTTACAAAAGAATGAGCCTTCGTGAATATATATTACATATATTATTTACTTGAAATGTGCTGAAACAGCTTTATTGGGAGTCCACACAAACAGTAAAGATTAACAAAGATGAAAAGCCTCCAGATCTCTGTGACGTGACCTCGGCAGAGAGGTCAGATAAAGAAAGTTGCGCTGAAGTTGAGGCGCGACTGTCACACCGGATTTAGGTTGAATCTGTGGCTACGGCGCCAAAAAATGTCGCTGCAGCTCTGACTGACTTCCAGCCGACTGTCCGGCGCTCTCTGATCACTTGTGACTGCTACCCTTTGCGTGGTGACTTCAGACTCTGCCACAGCGTTTGGCCCTCTGCCCACCTCCTCCTCGGTTCCCCGCCACCCCCCCGGGGGGGCCCCCCGTCAGCCCCGACGCCGTGACTCCTCAGCTGCCGTAAATTAATTTCCTTTCCTCGGTGACCCATAACAGCCTACGCTGATGAGTGGAGGCAGGAAAGAAAATAGAAGTAGGAATCCTCTTTTGGACATTGTTGGCCATGAACTTGGAAAACCCTTTGTCGCCGTGTCCACGGAGCGCCACATTTTCTCGAAGTTGAATCTGAAGCGGAGGCTGCAGGCCTTCGCTCTGCTGGCGGCCGACGCCTCCTGACAAGTCTGCTGGCCAAGAATGAGGTTAAGTTTGTGCCGCTTTTGAAAAAGGCAGCTCTGTAATTATCAGGTACCCTTCCAGTGGAAGCTGAGAGATTGTGCCGAGCCACGAATAAAGTGAGAGATTAAAGCGGCACCGTCCACTGAAGCCTCTCCAGTGGCGCCGAGTTGGCAGCAGAATCAATGCGACGGGCCACTGCCAGCCTCATGGCACCCGGTCAGCTCAGTGGCACCGTCCCCCTGCCTCCATCCACACAGCCAGCGAGAGGCTGCAAAAGGAGGACGTCTTTATTTTGAGCTTCACACAGAATAAACTGAACATATTCCTCCACATGCGAGAGCAGAACTGAAACACAACTAGGCAATGACGACAACTATAACAATGTTGTACGTCGTTAACAAACCAACGTGGGGTAGGTTTCCACTTCTTGTCTGTATAGAAGAAAGAAAAAAAACTGAAGAATGATCAAAACCTTTCTAAATACTACTGTTGTTGAGTCAGGGAATGTAATGTTAGGAAGTTTTCAGGTGAGAAGTTAGTAGCGGTTAAACATGAGATATAATTCTGTTTGGAGGATCTAATGAGCACAAAGAGTTTATTATTTATTCACAGATAATGTTAAATCAGTTTGACTGAGGGTTAAGATTCATAACTTCATATTTTAATTAAACTTTAACGTTGAACTAAAGTGATATCTTTTTATTTTGGACCGAAATTGTTTGCAATTATTATGTGTAATATAACTATGTATACATACAAATATATATATATATATATATATATATATATATATATATATATGTATACATATATATATACATATATATATGTATGTTTATAACATATTTATTATATATATACATATTTATATATAATCTAAATATTTATAAACAATATATATTTTTAATTTTTACACTATATATATATATATATATCCACACACACACACAATTATAAATAAAATAGTTATATTTAAATAATAATAATAATGAAAAATGCAGGGTTGTCATATGTGACTGTAAAAAAATTATTCACAGTGAATAATTGAAGTAAACTCATGAGCAAGAACAGCTGATGTAGTGACGTCAACAAGAAAGCTGCTGTTCCACTCCAAGTGTTGTAGTCGAGCCCATTGAAGAGAACTGGGGACCAGTGGAGGTTCAGAGTCACACTGGGAACCTGTCAGCTTTAATAGGTCACAACCACTGACTGCACTCACTGACACCCTTCTCCTTCAGTCTCCCCCAACCCCCCCACCCCGAGGAGGAGATGGATTGATGTTTGTGAGGGGATCACACACACACACACCTGCCTGAAGCCTGACCAGCAGTATCAGGTGAGGCTTGATTGAAGCAGGAATTAGACGACTGAATGGACGAGACAATGAGGAGAGAAAAGAAGGGGGAGGTAGTGTGTGTGTGTGTGTGTGGGGGGGGGGTATCAACTCCTGAGGAAGACGGGGGGAGGTTGGATGGGGTTCTGACCTTCCCCTAGCAGCAATGAGGAGGGTGGAGCTCATCCTAAGATTATGTAAATGAGGCGTCGCTTTGATGCAAAACAAGACGGACTGGCCGCTAATGTTTCGCCAGTCGTGAAAGGGCGAGACTCCCTGGGAGAAATACCATAAGAGAGAGAGAGAGAGAGAGAGAGAGAGAGAGAGAGAGGAGATATAGAGGCAGTGAAGGAGCGGGGGAGTCTGGGTAATGAGTGAGGCTGGGTGGGCGGCTCCCCCAGCGTTATACATTATCATATTTCCACGTAATTAGTTGTTTTTTCCACATGAAATGAGGAAGCGGCTCGACGGCGCGTTCACTGCCGCGAGGACAGCCGGCCTCCCCTCGTCCTCCTTCTGTTTCATGAGCTGTGACCTTTTCTTTGACCCCTCCCCCCACAAACACCCACACACAACCTCCGTCATCAACCTATGGATAAAGATGAAGTCGGTGGATCTGATTCATACGGGAGCGGGGGCCGCTAGTGAGAGACGACGGCGAGCCTCAGGGGCCTCCAAAGGGCCCCTGAGGCTCTGCTCTCAGTATCGCCGACACACGCAGAACACACATGGCAGGATAACCTGGGCACACAACCAAACGCGTGCATGATATCGAAGCGTTTTGGGGATTCTGATAGCGTCCTGTAGCCAAAGGCCCACGAGGGGTATAACATCACCGTGTCGACGTGGAGGCGTGGCTTAAGGCTGGATCTTTTATTCTTGGCTTTTCATTACTACGTTTTTTGCCATTTTATTTTATTTAGCACTTTTAATAAATCCTCATTTTTGCAGACTTTGCCTGAGGGAATTACCCACAATTAATTGCAATGCGTTAATTAAACAGCGAAAGCACAGGGGCCAGAGACCAGAGACAGGGGCCGGTTCAGCCGGGCAAAACCCAGAAAGATGAAGGATTAGAGATGCAACATTATAACTCAGGAATGCCAGCAGAGGTTATATTACACAGCAAATTAATTCATTATCAATTTTTTTGACGAAAATAAGAAAATAGATTATTTGACGATCGCGTCTCATCTCGGGAGGAAAGAGCCTGGAAAACATTCAAATCAGACAATAAAAATGATAACTTAATTTTATGATTTTGCCATGGTAATGGAATATGTTGCAGCAAAGTGCTGTCCCATATTATTTCTAGCATTTCTAGCCCTTCTACTTCTTTGCTTTTAATTATACTGATGTTAAGATTAACAAAGCGCTTTAACACTATTACATAATTAACTCATTCATACACTGATGGAAGGAGCCACCTGCCCATCAGTACTAACTAACATTCAAACACATACACACAGCGTAGGCACAGCTACAGGTGCAGGTGAAGTGCCTTGCCCAAGGACACATGTACATGGGCTAGCGCAGCCTCTGATTGAAGACGACCCTCCTCACACTGAACCACGGTCACAATGTGTGATTCAACGTGTCACGGCTTTCTATCAAAATCCAAGTAAATACTTTTTTACTTAAACCTCAAACCACATTTCGTCTTTAATTGGTTAACGGCTTCCTCGTTGGGCGTAGGCTCAGTCGTGCGTCTTAAAGAGACTACCTTCGAAGCTCAAAGAAAGTCCAAACTCGACACGCACGGCAACAGCTGCATGGCGACGTTACGTTTTGAGATCAATTCAAATCACAATCTGACAGCGGGACTTCAGACCCACCTAAATGAAATCAGGAGTTCCTAATAATAGATTTACTTCCAGGTGTCGATACCACAGAGAAGGACAAACGTCATTAAATGCTGACATGCTCTAAAAGTTTGACTGTAGGTTTTCCTCCATCCTCGGCCTCTGTGGATTAAAAGTTCAGTGCATGTTGGCATCAGGCTACACCCGGCCTGGATGGACGGACGGATAGTTGGATGGAGGGATGGTTGGATGGACTGAGGCTACAGGCTGGGCGAGGCGGAGCGGAGCATGATGGCGTGCGTTCCACGGACTGCGCTCAGTGAAGCAGCAAGCGAGCAGTAGCTTCCGATTAGCCTGTCGAGGCTGGAGAGGAGTTGGCTGCAGTCCGGACTTCATGCATCATCAGTTAGAGTCATGTGTGTGTGTGTGTGTGTGTGTGTGTGTGTGTCCGTGTTCCTGATCTCATGTGTAACTTCTGTGGTTACCCTCTGATCTGATTCGATGTATTTTAATTGATCGTATGTGGACTGGCCGTTAGACAACTTCCGTGGTTTCAGAATGTCTCCGTCCCGGGACGTTGTTTTAGAGGCATAGAAGTAATCATGGAGGCATGATCATGACCAAGTGGTTATTCATGTAAACCTGGCGTCGGACATTATTTTAGCCAAATCACATCCGTTCCTGAAATATAGGTTTGTGTGTAAACTTCAGATTTATTGTCATGTGTCTGCTCCATTCAATTCAATTCAGCTTATTTTGTATCGCACAAAATCACAAATGACAAACTCCACACATTTATTTTATTTTTCTTACTTCTATTATTTCAAGTTGTGTATACATATTATTATTATTATTATTATTATTATTATTATTATTATTATAAATAATAATAATATTATTGTTATTAATATTATTATTACCCTTCTGGGGATCAATAAAGGGTTATCTCATCTTATTTTATCTTAAATACAATAATTGTCCCTCAGAGCTCTAATGAACAAAGTAAGATCAAATAAAAAAGAAAACAATACTCTAGTCGATAAACCCTTATCATACAATGTATATTTATAATTTAAAAAATTGTAAAATATTATTTATTTTTTAATTAAAAGAGCTGCACAGTGTTCAAAACGAAGAGGATGTGCTGACTAATGACTTAGTAATGTGCAGTCGAACACGTTGGGAAGTGGGACAACTGGGGAACTCAATATTTAATAGAATGGCTATCATAGAGATATTATTATCAGGAGACCATCCTTCCAAGAACCACAAAAAAGTGTGTTGTTTTTTCAAATGCATAATAATTTCCTGTTTGTCTGACTGAAGTGTCTGAACTGGTTTCTTTGTTGTTTTGGAGGGAAATAACAATGGTACACATTTTGAAGGACTCATTGATTAGACGAGACGGCTGGTGGCTGGAAACAGGTACCATGACATGTACTTCACACACTGACCTAATCCATCGGGCCCCCTCTCACACCGACCTTATTTGGCTTGATCCGCACCAAAGTCACAATAGTGCAACCTCCTCTGGACCCGGCCCAGACCAAGCGGCCGAACCTTTGCGGGCTCCGTCTGGTTCAAACTTTGTAGTGTGCAAAAAGATTTTTGGGGATGTTTCCGATTGTACGATCAGTTACAGGAAGTTCTGGCAGGCTTTATGCAGAACAGGGATGAAAATTAAAAAATTAAAAATAGCACGAGGACTGGAGGAGAACAAATGTTTTACCAACACACGGACCGAAAATGTTACATTGTTCATTCATTTTGCGACAAGATGGAGCGGCTGTTTTCTTTTAGGTCTGGTTGGATTTGCTGGATTTGGCTGAAGGGAGCAGCTGCTGCCGGATGAGAGGAGAGGAGCTGGTCAGCGGGGACAAACATCCACTTTCGTACGACTGAAGTCAGACTCAAAGAGAGACACATTGACACACATACACACACATGCATACACACACACACATACACATACACACACACAAACCCTGCATCACTGCTACTCCAACCCAAGTATCTTCGAAGGCTTCATCTGTCTGTTAAAGTGTCGCTTTTTGTCAGCAGATGAAATAAGTGGAGCTTTAAATGACCATCTTGATCCCTCCTCTAACATTTTCTGATTGTTTTCATCCCTTTTGAAAAAAGATTCTCCAATCTCAAATCTCACTTTTACATTAAGTCTGAAACCCAATCGGACAAGGTTGGACCCGTAACATTTCTGTCACACTTTCAACGATGTCAGATTGGAATAAAGGCTGCAGCAGCACAAGGTCAAAGGGGCAATGTGTCCGATCTGGCCCGGAAATTTCCATTCAAAACATTCAGAACACATTATTTACTGAATGTGAAGATCAAAAGACATCTATGTATTGTGGACTTATGCTGATTTTGAGCTGACCGCTAACTCAAGGTCCGTCACCACTATCGTCCCAGTCGCTGCATAAACTTTGTGTTTGGGTGTGAAACACTCCGGTGAGGAAGGGAGGCGAAAAGGTTCGCCTCCAGATATAGCCAGCTGAGTGTGGACATGTCCTCGGAGGGGAGGAGGAGACGTAGGAGGAGATGAAGGAGGAGGATGTTGGCTGGTGGAGGAGCAGAACGGGGCAGCATGGCGGGGCTCCAGTCCGCTGGCCGGAGCCCAGTTGGTGCTTAATCACAGCGAGTGGTCCTCTGCCTTTCACAGCCAGCTGACATCAGGGCTGTGTGTGTGTGTCGGGGGGGAGGGGTTGTTCGGGGAGTTGGGGCTCCCCCCCTCCCCCCATCACCCTCTCACCTCCCGTCCAGCATGTAGGTGTGTAATCTGCAGCCAAAGAGTGGTGGTGTTGGTGGTGGTGGTGGGGGAGGGGGAGGGGGAGGGGGAGGGGCCTATGGTTTTTAAATGTGACCTGCCAACGCCACGAGTGCGTGCAGACGGCTGTAGCGAGGCGAGCCAAGGCCGGGGCCGGGCTGCCAAGCGGAGCCGGGTGACCCGTCCGTCCACCGCCTCTCCCCAGACACTCTGAGCCGCTAACAGCAGCACCGTGCCAGCATGTGTGTGTGTGTGTGTGTGTGTGTGTGTGTGTGTGTGTGTGTGTGTGTGTGTGCGTGTTCGAACAGGATCTTTAAGGTGTGAAAACATCGCATGATGACAGTTTGGCCGGTAAAACACAGCAGCTGCTCGGTGACACATTAACATCCCCAGTGATTCTGTGGTTCTGTCTTGTTATTGTTAATTCACCAGCGTGGGTTCATGTTGAAGAGCAAACATTATTTACAGCATTTATGTAAATTCAGTATCAGTACAAAAAACAATTATCTTTCTGGGATGTTTTGTATTTTGTTTAACAAAAAAAACTATCGATTTTTAGGGCTTGAATATTGGACATTGAATGTTGACACACATCCCAGCACAACTTTTTATGGTATCAATAGTGTCTCAACAATGTTTGAGAAAAAAAAGAAGAAAAAAAACATACAAAAAAACACACACAAAAATCAAATGCTGCTTTAATGTTCCCACTTTTCCTCTGTTTCATCTGTTTTTCAGCATTTTCAAGTTTGGAAAAAATGCACTGCCTGCACACATGCTGGTGTACTTCTCCATGTAGCACCTGCCTTATTTCTTACTATATATAGCAAGGATTATTTTGTTAGCACTGCTGCTTCCACAGGCTTTGACAGCAGGATGTCACAGATCACACTGAGACGCGTCGCCTTGGCAAAGCGAGTCGGGCAAAGCGGCCGACGAGCCTGCGGAGCAACCAGTCGCTCAAATGTAGATAACAGATCAGACACCGAGCCCTTGCTGTTCAATGAGAACAATTATAGTTCATCACCACTAACGTACATTCCCACGACCTCTGGCGGCATCAACACAAGAAGGCAGCAGTAAAGCAGTAAAGCCGGCTGGCTCAGGCCAACAGTGACGTTGACGAGTGGTAAGACTCAGCGCTGAAAAGTTGAGAATATTTAAACTTTCAAGCGTGTCTGAAAACGGCGAGAGAGCAAGAGAGGAACGCACGCCTGACTTGTGGACCATAGAAAAACTATGGTTTTGGGGACTCGGGTTTCCAGAGGCCTAACAAAGCCAAATAGAAGAAAAGAGTAGAGAAAGTCAACTGCGAGACGGACAAACCAAAATCAGAAATCGTTCAACAGCCAAAGATTATTGACCGCTCTGACAATGAAACCTTTAAGTATTCTTCCAATGACATGCGGCTCAGTTTAACACGTACAGACAACAGGGGTGTTGTACGTGTCAGTAGTGTTTTTTCCACGCTGTATTATTTTTAGTGTTACCCAAGTAGAAGGTATTCAAGCACTGCCTGTTACTTGAGTGAGGTCCCATCGTGCGTCTGATCTTAATGAATGCTATAGCATAATTACTGTGGTGTGGGCCTCGAGGCGCCGTGCAGCCCAACCGACCCCTGAATGTTAAACAGACACGGCGATCGTGTTTGTAATGGGAGCTGCGACGTATACGGAGGTACCCCCCCCCCCCACACACACACACACACACACACACACACTCGACCGTTGGCTCACACGCTCATTATGCAGCACACCACATCCCAACAGAGGTGACCCGAAAACATCCTGATAATGTTTCCCTTAAACATGAAAAGATGTGTAAGCAAACGAAAATTAAACATTTTGATAGAAACACAACAAATTGAATTGATGACAACTAGCACCGGAAAAAGTTCTCATATCGTTTTCTTAAAAGTCCTCCATGAGGTATTCAGAGCGTATCCATCGCCTTTCACTCGCCTCTCTACATGGTGACGACTAGAGGCTAACGATGCTAATGGCGCTAACAGTGCAGACAACGGCAACAGTGCTGATGTGGCACCCTGGACATTTTAAGGGATATTTCAGAATCGTCATTGTGTTAGGTTGTGTTAGTACATTGCCCTCCGCCAGCCTCATTCTCTGGTTATTAGAATTTAAAACACTTTGTGTATCAATTATTTCTATTTTAAATGCTTTTAAAACCCATATTATATAATAATACAATTGTTCGCTACTTAGTTAAAACGTAATGCATTGGTTTTTAATTAGTTTAGCTGTTCTTTAGCATCGTGTTTTATCCCTCTACGTTTGACCACTTTTTGTAATTCATAAAGATTGTAACTGGGTTTAAAGGACACCATAGATTTGTCTTTTTTTGCATTACATTACATGTCATTTAGCAGACGCTTTTATCCAAAGCGACTTACAATAAGTGCATCAACCTAGAGTACAAACTAAGAACTAAGAACAAACTACTACCATTATATTTCTACTAATATCTGTTCCTTTGAGCTTTTGAGCTTCATGATTTAGAGTGCACCACATTTGTACTTAACCTATTGCTTTGTAAATTTCTCTATATTAACTGACTAAATCTCCATTGTTAATTGTTAAACTGAAGTTTTCCCCTTGCGTGTGAGTCATCCTAGCAGAATGTGGTGCCGGAGACACCTGCTGCAGCGCTGTAGTGCTGTCACACAGGTGCATTGTGGGATCGTAATGAAGGCCATGCAAGGGTCCTGGACCACACCCCTGGTCTGATTTGGTTTGATCCCACCATAACGTGGTCTCTAGTCTGTTACTATCTTTTTTTTAATAGAACGGTTGCAAACAGTGATGGGAGAAGTTCTTCAATATTTTAATCAAGTAAAAGTAATAATATCACAGATTGGAAACACTGTTACGAATTAAAGTCCTGCATTCAACAATTTACATCAGTAAAAGTGCAAAAGTATTCAAATATACTTAATACAAGTAAGACAAGTAAAAGTACTCATTATTCAGACCGGCCCACTTCTAAATAATAATAATAGATTCTAATTATTGATTCTTACATTCTTTTGTCACTTTAACGTTGCAGCTGGTAAAAGTGGTGCTCAAATTCATATCATAATTAAATAGTTGATTTTAGTTGAATCTGCAAAACAAAAAAGCACCAGAGACGCTGAAGGCCTGTCGGAGTCAAACGTTTAAAAGCAGCAATGAAGGGATGTTCACCAACAAGTACAATTAGTTGTTCACTAACAAACGTGAGTTCTGTTGTTTTGTATTTACACATGTCTGAATCTCTTCCAACAGCAGAAGGAGGAGGAGAAGAAAAAAAGAAAGGGGAGATCACAGGAAGGAGAAGAAGATTACAAAAAAATAAAAGAAACTTTGATGTGTACATATGCAAATGAGTTTGGAAATGTCAAATTAGCATAGATTTGGGTTGACCCGAGCGGGCGGCCTCCCTCGCAGCTACAGGCAGCCGGGACGCCTGACAGCTCGGCCCGCGTCCAGACGGCCTGCTTTACATATTAGAGTGGCCTCCCATCACCGCGGGTTACCACCAGCATCCCGTCACCACAGAGACTGATGGAGACTGACAGGGCGGATGGCCTGACTGACGGACAGAGAGGGTGGACGGATTGATGGATGGAGTACAGAGAGAAAGAGGAGGGGTGTGGGGGGATTAGCTTTGGGCATTGCTTGCCCATAGAGGAGAATATAAAAAAAAACCACTCGATTATGTTAATATAGTTGTTAATTTAATCAATTACTGGTGGACTGTTCATCAGAAACACAAGCTCCATGACCCCGAGCTGAGGAGGGATTTTCTTTGTTGTTCATTGCCATTTAACCTTAAACAGATTATTTTGCACTTTAATTAAAATCTCTGACAAATATTACCAAAATTAAGGAAGCACAGAGATTCATTTTTTTTACTTCAGAGGATTTATTACTTGAGTTCTAAAACCTTGCTTTCTTTGGGATGAAAAAAAGAGAAAGTACTTTTAAGAAATTTAAAACTGTGATGAGAATGAGAATACTAATCTATTCATCTGATTTTATAGCTGCAAAAATACATTAATTCATCCAAGGCACTGGAGACATTCTGATAGTGTCTGACATTTCTTCACACTTGGAGAACAAGAAAGTCAAACTGTGTATTCTATATATAAACTGGAGCAGTTTTCTGCAGTTGCTCCTGTTGTCAGGAAGTTTTATTATTGTTGTTTATATAAATTTGGTCTTCGAATTATTTATTCATTATCTTATTTCTGTTCCATCCTGATTTGTGTCTCTTTTTGTGTTTGTTGTTGTTGTGTTTTATCAAACTGTTAAACACTATACCTGTTAAACACTACACTATTAAATAAAATTAATATTTGTACTTTTTACTTTTTTCTCTTGTAGCTGAGAGGATCATATAGCCTCTTGACTGTGTTGCTCAGTAAATTTCAGATTTTAGGACAAATGAAGCATCATAACTTTGTGTACATGCTACTAGTGTGTGTGTGCATGTGTGTGTGTGTGTGTGTGTGTGTGTGTGCGTGTGTGTGTGTGTGCTGCCCTGCAGCATAATGAGCAGAGCTCCTCCTGCTGGTGAAGCCTCAGATGACAACGAGGACACAGCAGTAAGAAAAACCCTCTAAACACGAGCGTCTGAAGCCGGCTCCTGTTTCATCAGTTGGTCGTTAGTTAACTCTCAGACGTTGTGAGTGTTCATGGTCCGAGTCATCGCAGCGGCTCGTAACCAGCATTTGATCCTGTTTCATGGGTTTTCATTTAGGTCACCAATCTGGATCATCTGGACCTCACACAAAACAGCTGCACTGATGTGGGATCAGTTTGGAGGAATGCTGTACAAATGCCATGCGATTGCAGAAAAAGTCATTGGACGCTGGCCTGAGATCAGCTCACAGTCCGACAACACGTGACATGTTTGATGAGCCAGCACTGCTGCAGGTCTGGGAACACACACACACACACACACACACACACACACACACAAGGTAGTAGTACAGGGAGTCGACCGCCCACCGGATGGCTAGGCACTCCTTCAGCGTGCTGTACCTGCCCTCCCTCTCCGACAGCTTCCGGCTGACGTACAGCACGGGGCGGTCGACCCCCTCTACCTGAGGGGACAAAACGGCCCCCAGCTCTCTGTTTGAAGTGTCGGTCTGCAGAGTAAACGGGAGAGAAGTTAGGTGTGTGAAGGAGTGGTTCCCCACAGAAAGATTGTTTTACCTATACTCCGTCTACTGGACCGGAGCGGAGGCACTTTTCTGGGTCAGGTCAGTCAAGGGGCTGGTCAGCTCTGCAAAGTTTGGGATGAATTGTCTGTATTAATCCGCCGGCCCCCAAGACTGCTTCACCCCTTTTTTTAGTCTTGGGCCGTGAGCAGGCTGCGATAGCGGCGGTTTTGTCTATCTGCAGGCTCACCTGCCCGCCGCCCAAGTGGTGCCCAGATGCTGTACCTCCCTCGGTCCAACCCCCTCAGCACCAAGGCACGAGCACACGGAGTGATATTTGGTAATATCTTGTATTGGGCTGCAGACTGTGCCTCCATCCCTATCTCACCTCGTATAGGACAGAGACACTAATCAGCTGAGGCCGATTAGGCCTCTTCCCGGCACCTGTTCCCTGAGCCACTCCCCCACACCCCTCCACAGCTGAGCCTAACCACGCCCCGGACACCACTCTGGTGCTCGGAAACGACACTATCGGCGTTTCCCAATATGCGTACAGATATCCCAGAATGCATTTCACCAGCAACCGGAAACAATAGCGGAGGAGAAAATAAACTACTGACAGTTGACTTTTTATAAATACGACTGTTGTTGAGTCACGGAATGTCATTTTAGGATGTTTTGTTTATTTGACTGTAAAAAATAATGTACAGTGAATAATTAGAGTGAACTCAGGAGCAAGAACAGCTGATGTGGTGACGTCATCAAGTCAGCTGCTGGTCCAATCGCAGAAAGACCGTCCTCCCGTTGTCCCGTCCTCCCGTCCTCCGGAGTCTGGGCTCCCAAGTACAGACTCTAAAAGAACACAAGTCTGTACTCGTGTACTTTGAATTGAGAAACGCAGATTATCACCAACTAACTTAAGACAAAATGTAAATTCTTGGTTAGTCACTTAAAATGGGACAGTAAGAAACTACAACTAAAGAGAATAAGTTATCATGACTTACGAGAGTACGGTCTGCCCCCAACTGGATCAACGTTGACGTTCTTGGTAAACTTTGCTGTTTTTGATGCTAATTAGGCTTTTGTGCTGAAATCCTAGAACACATTCGTAGCGTGACAACATTGTGATGTATGTTTTAAACTGACGTTAAGAAACTCTGAATAAGAGATGTGATTAAAGAGTTGGTGTTCGTTTTTTTACACACAAGGGTGTCCTGCATTCCCACAGAGGAGCGGTACCATGTTAGTGTGAGGATGTCAAACGTGCAGAGTGTCGCGGTGAGGTGAGCTGACTGTTCTCACCTGAGGCCTCTCAGAGAACCGACACATCTATTATACATACATGGAGGGGGGGGGGGGAGTTCCAGATGTTGCCAGGGAACCTAGTTGCTGTTCTCAGTTAAATGGGCAACTCAGCTTAAATGGCCCCAAACACCTTTCATTTATTCATTTAACATTTTTTATTGATCTTCTGGCATGCAAAAAAACCCTACACGCACACACACACGCACAGGCACACACACACACACATGGAGACACACACACACATGCACACAAAAACACAACTCTGGAACATATGGACATGATATGGACAAATGGAACTGTTGTTTGTTACTAATGCAAATTAATAGGATTCTTTTGCAGATCTTTAGTTTAAAATGTTACTCATATATTTTTAATGCAGTATAGTTAGAGTCCGATGAAGTAATTATTTTAGGGGAGAAAGTTGCATATATACAAGAAAATAATCAAAAGAAATAATCAAAAGACAGGGTTATGGAGTAAATAATTTGGTATAACAATTTTCATAAAAAAGAAAGAACATTTCAGGACAACAACCTTTTCCTGTTGTTTTATGAAGGGATTGAACAGCGGCCTCCGTTTGGGGGTTGAATACTGCAAACGTTTATCATGTTTGCATTACATACATTCTCTCTCTTTATATCAGTGATTCAATAGGCTAATGTGCTTTGACAGCAAGAGCTCCAAAACAGACAGGTTTTTTCTAATCTGTTTTCATCACTGCGGACATGGTTTAAATGTCCACACGTGTGTGTACACACACACACACACACACACACACACACACACACACACACACACACTATATATATATATATATATATATATATATATACATACACACAGTGCCAAGTGTCAGTGGCTCACAGCTGCCATCCAGACAGCTAAAATCCATTTTGTTGGTGGTATTTTTTTCATTCACAAATGGAAACCAACTGGGAGGACAGGCTGGATTGTTTGTGTGTGTGTGTGTGTGTGTGTGTGTGGATACGAGACACACACAGCATCCCCTCTCTCCAGGCCGAGGGTCAGCCATCTTCCCAGTACCTCCCATTCACTCCAACCTGCTGGAGAACATCATCAGCGACTGGGAGCTGTCTGCAGTATAAAAAAGGAAAGACAGTGTGTTATCTGCTTTCATCTCGCCATCACTGTCCTCCCAGAACAGACACATCACTCACTCACATTGTTCATGTCTGGCTGAGACAGCAAGAGTGTGACCCTTCAGCCGAGGCGTGACTCTGACCTCTGACAATAGACGCTCCGAGGACGGCAGGGGACACAATCTGAGATACGTCACTTTTTATCGAGGGTTTTCAATGCGGCATGCGACAGCTAATGACTTTCAGCAGAGAACAAAAATGTGAAAACTCACCTTTAAAGTTACTCTGGACAATTGAGTTTAGTTTAGTTTAGTTTATTTTTTTATTTCGGTTATATACAAAAAGCAAGATATTTTTTTTACAACAAAAGAAGAAAGTGGCTAACCGAAAGGGTCAAGGCTGAAGCTATCAAGCTTATAAGTGCCCTAACCTATGATTTCACGAGAAAACTTAATTCAGAGAATCTTATACTGTACATATACATATACACAGTATATATATACACAGTTTGATGACAGACTCCCAACTCAGATCTAAATGACCCACACATAGATGCATTCACTCAGTTCAACATATAAAAGTTGAGAATGTGTGTTTAAGTGCAGAGCATGCTTTGATCCACACAGATATGATAGCACCAAACCTGGCAACCTCACAGTGACGACAATACTTTGAGAAGCTGCACACAGCCGCAACATCGCCTGTTTGTCAAAAACCCAAATGTCCCCTGGGTTCAGAGCTCGGCTCTAGGGATTATTTTGAACAGACTAAAGTATCTTTAAAAAAATGGCATCGGAATACCGATATAATGAGGGGGACACATTCATGTTCTCTTCATGACGAATTGTAATAAAGTTGTTTTTATTTTATTTTTTATCAAGCACCATCATCAGATTACCATTTGAATCTGTCCACAACTTTGGTTTATGACCTTATACCTGCAGAACTAATGCCATTCCTATCAGCCTCAGCTGTACTTTGAGTTTACTGCTAATGTTAATTAGATAATGTTAGCATGCTATAGTGCTAAGCTAAGACAATGGGCATGCTCTAAGCAGCCTTATAGAGCCGCTAACTTGGCTGAAGAGTGACCAGAGTTTACTGATCATCAGCACATTATAATATATCCATCAGATATCAGTCACATATGTGTCTAAACCTTCATAATACCCTTTAACCGTCCTCCTCCTGCCATGTAAACTGGCTAAGGCTTCCTTCCCCTCCACTGCTCCCAGTGCCTCTGTCCATTTGGCTCCTCTGCTGTGCGTCTGGTCAGCAGGGAAACCCGCCGCCTCTCCAGAGTGAGGAAAAACTAGCAAGAGGGAGTAAGCTGCAAAGTGGGTAAAACTCACAGCATGTTAATGTTTTTCACTAAAGTTACGTGTCTCCCAGTGACGCTAGCTGGTTCTTTAAAAAACACAGATTTATGGCCTGAAGTTATCTATGTGCGCATACAATTAGACAAAAAAGCAGCAACAACACTGCCAGAATAAACTACGAAAACAGGTTGGCTAGCACTGCAACATTTACAAAATGTTAAGCTATCGTTATTGTTATATTATATCGTAAAGTTTATGTTAAAGTTGTGTTTGCTGTTGCTTCAAAGAAATTTCCCCCTGGGGATGAATAAAGCACATCTACTATATCTAATATAATCTACTTTCCGTCCATGCTAACGTTACTTTTCTCTCATGTTTATTAGCTATTTATAGTAACGAGAGAAAGATGTATGTCAGCGTTGAACCTACTAAACTTCTCACTGCTCGTCTCAAGCTTAACCCTGACCAGAGTATTTCCATTCATTCTAAGTAACAGCTCGTTATATATGTCATAGTAAGATATGTAATATCAGAATTAAGACATAACCACTGAGCTCAAGCTGACTGGGAGTGATGGTTTAAATAAAACCTGTGTATTTAAGTCTGAAGATGTAGAGTCAAAGAAATCAATACCAGTTTGTCCAGCTGTACATATGATGATGTCACCACTTTATTATAATCAGAAAAATCATATGAGCTGGTTTAGAGCATCTTCACAGCCAGGAGGTGGGAATGGTGGCCAAGCGTATACAAAAGCTTGGCCAGCATCATCATCATCATTACTAATTCTTCAATAATTCATGCTCATAGAGCCGCGGCCGAATCCCTCTCACAACACGAGGCGATCCTGCCAACAGATCCCAACACCGCTCACTGCGAGTGCAGGGCTGATTGAGTTTTGGCTCTGGCTGCTTTTGGGAGAATCTTCTTTTGGGAACGCCGCCCAACATGCTATTCGTCCCATCAATGGAAACATTTGGAAGCATGACCAAAGGCGTTGGCCCGGTCCAAGTTGCTCCCAGCAGGGGAGCCACGGGGGCCCCTCAGGAGCCTCTGTAGCCTCGCTGCTACTGTGAGAACACAAACCACACAAGATGTCGGCAATGAGAGGAAAAAAGAAAGACATACGGCGAATCTAATACAAAAACAAGGATACTGACGTGTATTTCATTGCCGTATCATTTTGTACTTCGAGTGATACGGTTTCTATGTTCAGCAGTACGCTCACATTTTGTTAAACAGTGCTTCAATGGTAAGAGGTTTACATATATTTAAATGATACTTTCCATGAATTTTTGGTGACCAAAATAGTGTTTAGATATTCTTTACATCTTCAGAAATTGCCTATAATGCCTATAATTAAAAAAACTTTTGTGTAGTTCTTATCAATGCCAATATACATTGTTTTCACCAAAATGTTTTAGTTTTGAGTTCTATAATTCTCACTAGTGCGTGTCAGCTGGGATCTACTATTTGTGTTACAATAAATGGTGTAATGTAAATACATTAACTCAAGTATACTGCCTAAGTACAAATACAAGGTGTGGAGTGTTTCCATTCTCCATACCACTTATCCTCATCAGGGTCACGGGGCGCTGGAGACAATCCCAGCTGACAAGGGGAAACAGGCCACCAGTCCATCCAGGGCACACATAGAGACAGACAACCATTCACACCTACGGGCAATTTAGAGTTCAATTAACCTGAGATGCATGTCTTTGGGAGGAAGCTGGAGAACCCGGAGGGAACCCACGCTGCCACGGGGAGAACATGCAAACTCCACACAGAAGGACCGCCTCACCCAGAAATTGAACCCACGGCCTTCTTGCTGTGAGACGACAGTGCTAGACCACTGCGCAGCCCATCTCAGCTTTTTATTCTGCTACATCTCAGAGGTGAACATTGCACTTTAATAAATTCCAGTGTTTCGTCACTCTTCTTGCCCAGTTGACGTTGAATGCTTGTGATAAACTGAAGTGATGATGTATTGAGAAAATCCTCTTACTTTAAGCGAAATAAACTATTTAAAAAGCCACTTGGATCGGCTGGAAAATCCATCATGTACAAAAATATGAGGGTTTTATAGAATATGATGCGTTGAAGTAGATTAAACTTGCCAACTGTAGAGAACATAGTCAAACAATCTGTTGAACTATGTAATATTGAGCAGTAATATTGATTCAGAAACATCAGATATAATAGTTAAAGAAAGTACTGACATGAACATTTGCACAATGAGACAGATAATACTTCAATGCAGTACTTTAACTTTTAGTGAAGTATTTTTACAGTGTGATATTAGTACTTTAACTGTATATAACAATGTGTGTGTGTGTGTGTGTGTGTGTGGGGGGGGCACTGGAGGAGGAGGAACGTCTCTCAGCCCCTAATAGAGCTGACTGTGCTCGTTTGACAGCGCTCGTTAATTATCTCATTTAAACACTTATTACCCAGCAGCTGTCAACTTATATGAGCAACAGGGGGCAGGGAGAACAAAGACTGTGCATCTCTGGATGTCTGAGAGACACAGTTTAGGAGAGTATATGGTGGAGGCGACCAATTGACACACATGTTCGAGTTCATTGATATACGTTGTATACTATGAATGTGGGCTTGTGGCCCTAGGACTTTAGGAAACTTAAAGTTGTATTATTTTCACGCGGCAAGTCCATTTAAATGCCTTAGTTAGTTAGTGGTGAAAGGAGTATTAAGACTGCTACTTAAATAAATAAACACATTTTTGCTATTATTATTTTACTAAATAATGTGTGTTTGTGTTCACGTCGAACCCTGACACATCTTTGAAAGAAGACTGCCTCCTGCATTTGTATTATATGTAGATTGTGTTCTACAGAATCTGTTACTATTAACATAATTGGTAGTGTGGGGCACTGGGGTGGACAGAATGAGATTGGTCTGCTATTATTGTTCAGAATCAGACTCAGAAAGAGGTTTATTGCCAAGTAGGTTTTCACATTACAATAAATCTGCTTCGTTGATAATGTTGATTATCATTTCATCTTAATTGTATGTACATTTTAAATTCAGTTTATTTGTGTAGCCCAATTTCACAAATTAAAAATGTGTCTCAGAGTGCTTTACAATCTGTAAGCATAGACATCACTGCCCCAAAACCTCACATCGGACCAGGAAAAACTCCCAAATAACCCTTCAGGGGGAAAAGGAAGTCAAAAGGACTCCGGGGAGAAAGCAGAGTTAGTAATGTGCAATAGAGATGAAAATTCATCCATAAGGAGAGAGAAAAGAGGAGATAGGTCCTCAGTGCATCCTGAACATACCCAGCAGCCTATAAGCCTATAGCAGCATATCAAGGGGCTGGACCAGGGGAACCAGATTCAGCCCTAACTATAAGAGTTATCGAAGAGGAAAGTCTTAAGTCTACCCTCTACATGAGGTGACTGTGTCTGCCTCCAGGACTGAAGGTGGAAGCTGGTTCCATAAAAGAGGAGCTTGATAACTGAAGGCTTTGGCTCCCATCATACGTTTTAAGGAACTAGGAACTACAAGTAGCCCCACATTTAGTGAGCGCAGCTCTCTAGTGGGGCAATATGGTACTACAAGCTCCTTGAGATATATACAAACTATAGCTGCAAGCAGCGATAAATGGGCACTCATTCCTTCCTTCAAGCCAGAAGTATTGTCATAGCAAGGGACAGTGAGACAGGAACTCCGCTGAGGACAATGACGTGTTTAGGCCGCAGAGACGGAGCGACAAGCAAATTGGCAGATACAGAGCGGCGTGAACAGGCTGGGATGTGAAGGTAAACCACGTCCTGGATGGAGACTCGCCCCCATCTGTTCGCAGCACGGTACGCGGCAATGTTCTGAAACGGATGCACGCAGCCACTGGTCACCAGTGATGGGAGCAGATAAGCGCAGTAGAGTGGGTGAGTTTAGGGAGGCTGAGGACCAATAGAGCAAAAGAGGTCGGATGGCACTAGCAGGAGACATTGAAAACGACAGCCCCCTATATGGCTCCACTCCATGAGCCAAAACAGAGAAACAACAAGCCTGAGGGTGCTCGAGAGAAGGCTGAGCAGCAGTTGAAGAGCCATCACATCAAGTGGCAGCAGGACTAGTCGTCACTTGTTCGGGCCACAGAGGGTCTCTGGGTTCGTCCTAGAAGCTCAAGAGGAGAACTGATACAGCCCTGGAGTTTTTGGTTTGTATAGAGTACCCATGATTACCTTTTTTCCTGTGGATTATTCGCCAGTGAGTTTTGTTTGCTTGTTTGTTCCAGTGCCAATTAAGGAGGCAGTTTTTTCTTTTGTTTTTCTCGGAACTTTCCGCTCCCTTGGTTTTTCTAATAAATTACGCCGTGTTTTTGGCTAACAGTAACACTGTCTGTTGTTGTGCGCTTGGGGTCGAAGAAAAACCATAACACTTCTCATGCCCAGATTAAGAACTCCACGCTCAATGATAGTCTAGGAGTTTAATTGTTGTCGTTTTCTTATTTTATTCTCTCTCTATACAAATTAATATCTGGAAATAAATGTTTATGTTCTGATTAGTTGCTCTTGTGTTTAGCTGTATAAGTGTATAAGTACTAGTGCAGTGCAGTTCAGGGTGTGGCTATTTGGAGCAGATGGAGGGAGAGAACGAGGCCCAACAAAATGAAGTGGCGGCAATCCAGTTTGAGGTTTTTGCTGGACTTTTGTGGTCCAGTTGTCGACCTGGAGAGGAGCATCCATGAGCTGAGGGAGCAGCTGAAAGACACAGTGGAGTTTAAGGCTTGCTCAAGAGCATTGGAGAGCTTGCGTAAGTCTGAGTGGGTTCAAACTCAGAAGCTATAGAATTGATGGAGGAAGCTCTCGGAAAACAGGAGGAAGCCGAGAAGACACTGCAAACATTCCAATGTTCCCGTCGATCCCAGTTGGAGGAACAGAGCAGAGACCATGAAGGTTGAATTCGCAGCAGCACTGAAAAAGATCTGCTGGAGACTGAGCATCTCCCCTTTCAGCAGGAGAAGACACTGAGAAAACCACAGCCTCAACCCTGGAACAAACACTGTATTCCTAAACATAGACACACAGAAGTTAGCTATACAGTGAGAGAGATATCAAACCGAGACATATGTCTTGCATGTGTTCACATATTTAGCCGATAACGTTGATTCTGGGTTCAGCAGATGAAAAGAGTAGATCATCTCTGAGGTCTGGATCAGAGGTGTGAATCCTCCCCAATAAGAATAAAGAAGTCATGTCTCAGTTACCGTCACATGTGAGGTGTTCTTCTCTCTGCTGCTCGGGGGACGTTTCTGTCACAGAGATGCCAAACAAACCGAACTGTTTAGAAGAGGACAAACTCGGGCTAATGACGGTAATTAAAAGCACTCATTAATGAGTGTGTGTTCTTGAGCGACACGGTGGAATGTCCCTGATGATATTAGCTACTACTAATCTACACTAATCAGTCCTGTCGCCTGGCAGGACCCCCCCCCCCACATCCCACCATGTCCCCCGTGTCACAGCAGTTAGCACGGGTGCTAATCACGGAGGACCTCCATATAGTCGTCCCCAGCGAGCAGGTGGTGCTAGTCACAGGCGATGAATGATGACTCCCGTATATCCAGTCGGCCCTGCAGGCCGGATTTCACAGAGCGCTGCCGCCTCTAAGTGCTCAAATATGGACGATTTACATGCAGTTTTAATTTTTTTCTTTTTAAACAGTTGACCCGAAGCCTCAGAGGATGATGACTCTCAGAAACCTGAGGGCAGATACACATTTTATTTTTTTAAACAAGCACCCGTGGCTCCACTTTAGATTCTATTTAAATATTTTAGGGCAGGTCCGCGCATCAGCCTGCAGCCAGGAATTGTTTAACATTCATACTGTTCGGTTTTCCTTCCAGTGATGCGATGTTGTGCAAAGGCCAGCGTCGCAATTTAATGCGTTAAAGTTAATCAAAGGAAGGTTGATTTGAATTAGAATGTTGAAAATATAACAGGATTATGAAAATATGTTTACATAAATCATTCATCCCGAGACTTATCGTCTTGAAACTGTCACACGTTGGATTTAACACAATTTAATTATGCTCCTTTTAAAGAACAACACTATTATTTGTGGCTCGCTGCTTTTTATAAGAAAGTGGAAATAATGAATGTTCAACAATATAAAGTGTAAGATTAAAGGGGCGAAATTCTATTTCACGGAAAAAAATCAAATAGCTCAAAGAGGTAACTGAAGAAATGCTTGTTCATTTGAGGGCAGAAATGAAAGATTTAATTGAACAGATAATTGTTCCCGGACACCCTTTTTGCTTTGTGTATTACGAACATAGCCTTAAACCTAATTTTTTGTTTAAATGGGGGTAAAAACCAACCTGGCTGATGTCAGAACTGTTACAGGATCAGACTTCAGTACTCGAGCCAGAGGTGGAGCGCAGCCAGGCCGTAATGAAGATCCCTCCCAGCCAGCTCCTGATCAACATCCATCGTGCCCCTCGCCACCCTCTGACCTGAGGGAGCGAGGACTCGGCCAGGCGTCCCGGGCCAAGCCAAGCTCTGTTTTCAGGCCACTGACCCTGATCCTCCCTCTTCCCTTTGAGCTCCAGCCACCTCCTTATTACCGCCGCTGTTAGCTGCTAGCTGAAGGTGTTTCCATGTTGGGGGCTCCATTACGCTGGAGAGGTGACAAGCTTGTGAGCAGCAGGAGAGGGGAGATAAAGATGGGGAGCCACAATGGCTCTTGTTAGAGGGGTTGGACGCGTCTCCAGCTATTATTAGGCGCTTCCTTCCTCTAGGTGTTTGGGTGTAAAAAAAAAAAAAAGCTGTTTTGTTGGAGCAGTGGCGGTATCGGGGCGGCATAATGCTCTCTTGGGGGGGGGCTGCCAGACTCCCCAGCTTGTCTGTTAATCTGTGCTCACTGGGAACGGGGGACGGCTGACGGACACGATGCCAAGAGCCGGCCAGCGGGCTGCAGATGGCAACACATCACCGCATGTTCCTCCTGCAACAGTCTTCTTTTTCTTGTGAAGTAAAAGCGTTGCTCTAGTTTCAAAATGATTGGTTTGCTGGTTTGATTTTGTTAAATTAGCAAAAGCTTTATCTTTGGCCCTGTTTGGCCTGTTGGAGACATTTGTCAAAAGAATCCATTCGTGGTGTCGGATATATTATTTTGCTACCATGTGAAACTTTTGTCGTTTATCGCTCGACAGAACTTGGATATTGGACATTTCCGCACTTTTTCATATTCTGTTCGATGCTTTTCTACAACAGCTATCTTATTGTTGAGGACTGACCTGACACATTTAAGTTTCTTCTATGGGATTATGTCTACATGTCTGTCCAGAGAAAAGAAGGAAGGTGTTATTATAGAAAGGTATCCATGGAGAGGTTTTTAGATGCGACTGTCACAAATTGTTTGAACTTATTATTAGGATTCCTTCAGCACCCCATTCATCTCCAGTGTAAACACATTCCACCTTTCTCTGGATGTGTGTTGCTGAAAAGATAGTGTTTTGATAAAAAAAAGTTTACCAAACATCTTTTTATTGTTGTCGTTGTACATGACATCACTGACCCAAGTTATGAGACCAAATGCAAGAACAAAAAGAAATGGGTATATATCATCAAATCTATTTGTTAAGGTCTTATTGTTTTTCTTGTTTCTAATTTCTTTCAAACATTTTATTTTCTTATAATGAATCTTAAAAGTAAAGTCATTGTATTTAAGTATTCTACCCTGTTTTGAACAACTTCATTTCTGAAAGTCAAGTATACTTTCAATATGCCGATCAGTCTTCAGAAGTACAGCACACATCTGGATTTGAGAGAAAGGACTTATATCTCCATCCATTATTAATACCGCTTCATCCTCATTAGGGTCGCGGGGGCGCTAGAGCCGATCCCAGCTGACATAGGGCGAAGGCAGGGGACACCCTGGAGAGGCCGCCTACTCTATCTCAGGGCAACTTATATCTCATCAAAGAAAAACACGAGTAACGGGAGTGGAATCAGACTTGAAAAGTCTCTGTGCTGTCTGTGGTGAACCCAGGAGATGGCGGCTGAGGTTGGACTCGCAGCAGCAGCAGCATGTTGGAGCCTGCAGTCGGACATCTGCTGGGGGGGTTTTTCAACATATGTTTCCACCACGCTGTCTTCCCACAAAGACGGCAATCTCATGTCCCTCCAATTAAATAAAACCCTGAAAATAATGCGTGGTAGAAAAACTAAAACCACAACATACAGAGTGTTGATGTGTCGGTGTTTAGAGTTGGTACCACTGAGAGGACGAAGAGGAGGAGGAGGAGGAGGTTTGGCTCCAGCTCCGAGGTCACCCTGCTGTCCTGCTTCCACTGAGTTGATATTTATAACTCCAACAGACTCCAACAGACTCTCCATCAGAACTCTCCAGCTGTGGAAGAATCCATATTCACTGCAACATAACACATCGGCCTTCGTGCAGGTTACAAGACAAATTAAAACATTTTCCATGGTGACAAACTGCTTCAGTTTCTACAATATTTTGGAGAATCAGCTGAGATAACAATGTTTCTACTAAATACATCAGCTGATAATTGTCACAGCAGTATTGTGGTATAAATATTTATAGTATATTTATATATTCTTTGGAATTTGAAACCAATTTCCACTATGTAAGAGTTGTTGTTGACAATCATCTGAGAGTTTATCCATCTCCTCTTTCGAAAGAATAATAGGTTGCTTACCCATTGTTAAAGTATGACTTTCACCCAGGAGAGTCTCCTGGGTGAAAGTCCTATGTTGGTTTGACCTAGACCATCCAACCCAACGTTGACATTGCTCCTCTTTATACCAGGTCACCTGACTTCCTTCCGCCAGCGTTCAACCTCCCTAATGCTCTCATGCAGCAACATCTGATGGAAAGACTGCACCCAGAAGGGTGGAGGCTGTTGAAGTGGGACATTTTGGGCATGTAGTGTATGCATCGCCATTAAAATTTTAATATATGTATATATTTTAAAGTTTGCCTGCTCTGCAGAGCAGCACGAAGCTGGTAATGCGTTCAGATGTTGATGTCTCTCCACAGTGTTCCTCCACATGAGCAGTGGGCTGCAGTGGTTATAGCAGCGATGTGATTCCCAGTGGCAGGAGGCTCAAGCTCACTGAGCCTCGCTGTGGGCCGATCACATTAATTATGCTAAACAGCAGTTAAAGCAGGAGGGGAGGGGAGGGCAGCGCGCTGCATTGTTTGCCTTAAAAATAAACGGACGGGCCTGGTGGCGTTCACGGATCACAGCCTGCAGTCAGCCATGACGACCGCACGAGACGGTCAGAGCTCAGGTCGAGTTTCCAAAAAATAAAAGAAACAGGGTTGGAGGGCAGAGACATTATCATGAATCATGGCCTCTCGTGGAGTGGAAGGGAAGTGTTGTGGCACGTTCCAGCTTGTTACATAAAAAAGAAGAAAAAAACATAGATAACAATGTGTTTCTGTTGGATTTACATACACAAGCTGCTGGAGGTGAAACGGGAAAATAACAGCAAACGTAAGCTGGAAGAGGGCGGCCGACAGATTTACAGTTTTCCTCACAACACGAACAAATATATCGTACACAAAATACAAAAAGATAAATTGAAAACAGACAAAGAGCTGTAAGAAATCAAAAGACAAAATTGACATAATTGAGTACGGGCTTCAATGAGTTGTCCGAATACTGGACTATCCTGCCTCACGTGATTTACACTTTGGTGTCAACGCAGAAATCTGTGTGTTCTTAATGTAGTGAAGTGGAAACAAAGTGTGTGGTGTTCTGGGTGGTACATGAAGTACATGAAGTACTAGCGGTTGTTTGTCTCTAGTCATTATCCAACACAGTTTGTATTCTTTAACCACGACCACTCTCTTTTCCAAACCCTAAAAGTAAACCACGGTTCGGTTTAATATTACATCGAGTTGAAAACAAAAGGCATGTTTGGTTGATATTGATGTTACAAATCAATCTGTTTAATAAACTGCTAATGTACTGTGCTTTTAATATTCCACAAGACGTAATGCTGTGCCACTTTTAGTACGGTAGTCACATTCAGCCACTTGCTGGCCACAACCTTTTTTTAAAAGCTTCGAAATGCACGAGTAGGAATGTATTTGATTTCATAGAACAATCTGTTTGTCAGGATCTGGAGTTTGTGTCTCGTTTTATGTCTTGTTTTGAAGTCCGTTTGTCGTCTGTCTCCCTGTGATTGTCTTCTCTGGTCCTGATTGTTTCCACCTGTGTGATTGCTGGCCCCGCCCTCATTGTGTCCACCTGTGTCTCGTTCCCCGTTGTCCAATCACCTCTCACCTTGCCTGTGTATGTAAACCCTGTTTGTCTCTTTCCCAGTGTGGCTTTGTACTGTTTGGTCCTCGTTTTTGTTGGTCCTGGCTGGTCTTTGGGATTAAATATTAGTTTGTGAAACTATGTCGGAATTTGGGTGCTCTCTGGCTGCGACATCCGTGACACCAAATCTTGACAGAACGAAGCCAAGGTGACACAAACTCCAGATCCTGACACTGTTGAAAGCTTTTGAGCTTGCGTTAACCACATACTATATTTTAGCAATGTAATCTTGCAGAAATGCATTAAATATCCATAACCCATAAGTGGCACATATGTTGAATCACATAGCTCTATGGAAACAAGCTAACGGTTTCTGAAACAAAATGAATGTTAGGGTTTAGGCAACAAAACCATTTAAAAGTTTAGGAAAGAGATCATGACTGTAACAAAAATGTTGGGACCCATTCACTACCAGTATTTTTACACATGTTCATTTTACGTATCCCTGTGAGACCGGAGTGTATATGTCATCTCACCAAAAAAGCAAACTCCGAGACAAGGGAACCAGAAGTGCTAAAAGGACAACACATTTTGGGGTTTTAGGACGCTTCCCTGTAACATTTTATTGTCAGTAAAATGCACTAAAAGTATAAAAGTACACATTACATGGGGCATTGGTTATTGGTCTGTTACATTTTCATATATTATTCAATTCTAATAATTTATACGTTTCTAATTACTATTTCAATAATGTAGCTGACTGAGGCAGAGCACATTTGACACATTTTATTTAGGTGGTTTAATTCACTTTATAACAATATAACAGTATTTTACAGGCTCGTTACAGGTTTTTTGAAACTCTTAAATATCAGATAAACAAAGTGCAGTAAAAAGTGCAATTCCGTCTGTACAAGTACCGTCGAATTTTACTTAAGTTGACATACTTCATTTATATTTCTGGTTAAGAGGTTAGCAACTGAGCATATACGATTAGTGCCACATCTGATAGATCACAGAAAGAGAGACAGAGATCACCTTCAATCCCCACATTGTCCTTTGTGTGCCTCTCCTCCCTCCCTCCATCCTGTACTCCCCCTCTCCTCCATTTTTCCTCCCAGCGTCTCATTTTTCTTTCAGCACTTTATCTGGCTGGCAAAGCCCTCAAACTCATGTTGCGATCTCCTATAGTGACCATTTTCAATTAATGTCTTCATTCATCGGCAGGGAGCAGTCTAATCCTGGAAGCACCAGCTCTTCGAAGCTCACAGCCTCATTCTGTTTGCATTTCTAATTATAAAAAAACAGTGAACACTTTGGTGCACACTTAGAAGACATCAAGAGAATTCTTATTTTCAGCATTCCCATAGCACATTTTATTACTGCCTGAGTGATTGAAATGTCTTCCTTTGGTCCAGGATATGCTTTAAATAGCGTAGAGTTGGACTAATGTCCTCAGCAGAGTTTTTACTTGTAATTCCGTTAGCTGCCCGCCAAACACACCATCCACGTGTGAGCTCCTGGGACAGGGATGTCGTATGTGTACAGGTTGTAAAGCTCTTTGAGGCTAATTTGTGATACTGGGCTATATCAAATAAACTGAATGTAATGTAATTTGACTCTTCCTCCAAACTAAATGGGCCGATCATGTTTTGCCTTTCCACCTCTGAAGAATAACAATTAAAGAAATTTGCTTCAGGGGAGGCTAGGGCTCAGAAAATAAAATGAGTTCTTCCTTTAATCACAAGGTTGGCGGATCAATCCCGTATTATTTTAAAAACTATAAAATAACTAAAGCTGGGGTCCTCGCTCCTTTGCGCTAGTCGGGGGTGCTATCTGGACACGGACGCACTCGGACGCAAACGCAGGCACGCCGGTCGGACGTTTTACCGTTTGTCACGTAACGCTGATGCTTTGGCCAGTAGGTGGTGCTTTGTCTGTGAACTGTATTTGTCAATATCCTCAAACCCTGACTTTTATCAAGCATTACATGTTTGGGGAAGATTCAAAGAGGTCCGGTGGAGTTCCAAAAGCCTGTTTAATTTGACATATGTATAAAGTTGCATGAGTCATTGAGCATCAGAAACCGCTAAACTAGGAGTACATCATGATCTAAAATGTATTAGGTCATGATGTACTCCTATATATATATACATTTAATATAAATACATTAAATCTACGGAATTGGAGCAAAACAGGCGCTTACTGTAGGATTGAGGACTGAGCTGATTTAATTATGTGATGACAGAAAGGTTGCAGAAAACTTAACACGGATTTGGGTTGAGTTTATTTTTTACACAATTCACAAGATTTCTTATCACGACAAGCAGCCGATCGTATATCAAAGAAGATACGTCAGTATTGTGGTCAAGATGGACAGGCTAATTCGGGTGGTGGAGTGCAAGTCGCCGGCTTCCAACAAACCAACAGATGAAAGCCACCTGGCCAGGGAACATTTCAAAAGGTAGAAGGAATAAAAGTGAGCATTCAGGAAGCCCACTCAGGGGAAAGCAGGTATTTTGTGAAGTTCAGTTCCAGCCTCTAATCTGCAGTCACAACAAAGAGGGCATTATACGAAGAAGGGGAAATCTTAGATCCAGCTTTTACCCAAGGTCCCCCCCCCACACACACACACAAATTTCAAATGATTGTCCCTCCTCATTACAGGAGATACAAAGTGGCCATGCAGTGTCCTCGTCTTCAGCACTCGATACAGCTGGCAGTAAAGAAGATATTCTTGTGCCGTTTAACAGACAAACTAAAAAGGTTTCCCTGGAGAAAAATGCACCATTGCTGTCTGCACAACACCGTTTAAGTCATGGAAAACCACACGTTTAAAGAGATGCAGATGCTTTTCCATAATCAAAAATGTGTTGGCATTGAACCCAATAACATTTATTTAATTGCAGCCATTCAGTGATTCTCTCAGGAGCTACAGTATAAGTACCCTTAATGTTGGAATATTTCTGGTTTACAAAAGAGAGCTTGCAAAAATATGTCCACATTAATTTGATGGGAACATTAGAACGATAACTGTTTTCCTATTTTCATACACTTGTTAAAGTCTCATCATACTAATTTTCACCCTCACTGTCGATAAGGTTTTGAAGCACTATTTGATATTTTAACAGGGAAAAGTGTTTTTCTGCATCCATTTTAACTGTTTGTTTATTCATATATAAGTGTTCAACTTGAGATATGTAGGTTTGTAAATGTATAACCAAAGCAGTTATTGGAATAGTTACAAAATGCAATCTATTTGTTTCGGGAGCAAGGGAACGTGAATTGTTTTTTTGTGTGACTTGTTTTACGTAACTTAACTCGTTAGGCTTAGGCAACAAAAACACTTTAGGAAAACATCATGGGGGCTTTTTGTTTATAACTATGTACACTTGAGTTTAAGCAAATACACATTTTGCTTTAGGTACAAACACCACAGTTTAGAAAAACTTTTACCTTTTTGGCAACATAACTGCATTGAACACTTTGTTATATATTATATTTGTTTGTGTTCTTATATTCTTCATTCTTATACTTCTTATATCTAAGCTCTCATCGGCCTTGTCCTGCAGGAAGCTCATGATTATAAAAACAAAAACTGAGTTCAGTTTTGGGTCAGACGGCTGATTTATTTAGGGTTTATCTATAGGAGGGAGAGATAACGTTGTAGCGAGAGGCACCTGCGTTTCAGCCCAGAAAAACAACGCACGCAATTGTTCGAATTCGATATCATCTTTGAGGATCAGACGGAAACGTTGTACGTTTCTGTCTTTTTAAAGGCCAGGGAGGAGATGGTTGTCCTCCCTCATGCCAGCTAGGTCCACATTAGATTGCGGATTCTGAATGGAGTCAGATGACGTTATCCTTGTGCAGAAAAGGAATGTTTTTCTCGGTTGAGTCAGATTTCACTTCAACCTGCGAGTTGAATGGACTTCTCACCTGCTCTTGCAATTGCTGTGTCGGTACTTTGCCTCTGAACAGAAGAATAAATCAATTAAAACGTAGAAGTTGTTTAATCATAATTATACACCACCGGGCTTCCAATCCATTGATTATGCTTTTACCTTGGGGACATGCGGTGTGGTACACGTGTCACATGGTTGCACGCATTTACCTCCTCCACCACCCACCATAAGTTGTCTGTGGCATAATGTAATAATATGTCATGAGATGTGATGGTTGAATAGTCACATTATTTATTTTACTTTTTGGTCTTTAGCTAACGGTATATTTGACAGTTGATTGACTGAGGTCTTTTAAATAGGCTACTAACCAGTTTTTGAACATAGATGAATGTACATTACATGTCTGTGTAATGAAAACATATTGTATACAATGTTACAACATATGTTTTATGTTTATATCCTGCTTTATAAACTGTTTACAACATTTGTATTGCCTTAGCAACAATTGTTTTCAGATGGAAGTCTGTCAGAATATTTTGTATTTAATTGATGATAAATATTATTTAAGGATGCAAAATAAGAATTTTGTGTGAGCAAAGAAATGAACAACAGTTCTGACTCAAATGTTAGTGTTTCTCATAAAATTCATCAGAAAACTGTCAGGCAGCATTGTTTTCCTTGTTTTCTTCACCCTAAGAATTTAACTTCACGTGAAAACTATGTTTGTTGTGTTGTGTTGTGTTGTGTTGGAGGAACTTCACAACCTTCAAACAGCGCATGATGTGGTGGTGTCACGTAATATGTTCAACTAAAGTGGGAACACTGCAGAAACAATTTAATAATAGTTTTAGGAAGCTAGGCAGATTTGGGCAAAACATTATTGTTTACCATACAGTTTATTTTGGAAACATAAAATACAGAGAAAGAAAGTTGAATGTTAGCATGCTAACTTCATCTGACCTAGCTACTCCATTTTACTGCAAGCTGAAGTCATACAAGTACTTGAAGTGAACTTATGTCAACTTTAGTCACGTTATTATGGAACATCTTCTCCCCGTGGGGTTTTATTTCATGTTGTGTGAATAATTACCCCTGTTGGTTATACTTAATTTGTCACCCTGTCTCTGGGTAAAGCAGGGCTCTCAAGTTTTGAAGACAGGCAAGCGTGAGACATATCCATCAGCTCACGCTCACGCTCAATGCGTGACACTTGAGAGCCCTGGTAAAGGCACTAGGAAGACTCTCCCAGTTATTTATGCTTCATGTTGCCATCATTATTGAGGAGCAGTTTGTTCACCTCAAAGTAGTGGTTAAAAAATGTTTAGTTCTGTAATTGTTTGTTGAATTGTTATCGACATAGTGTTAATTGTACATGTATTTTGCCAAATTGTCTGTTTTACGTTTTGGTGCCGTTGGAAGATTTGTAGAAATAATTTTCTTTTTCTTGCCGCAGGTGAACCATCCACTTTGCATAGAGCAACTATGGCGAAGTGTGTGTTGTGTTGGCTGAAGCTCCTCCGAGCTGGCCGGAGAAACCCTGTAGAGCTGCCAGGACGAGAGGAGCTGCCAAGCCACAAGCTCTGGCCTGAGAGGGTAAGAACCTCAATCAATACTGATATGAAGGGTCTTTTTAATTGATGTCTCATGCATGTGTCATTACAAAGTCCTTCATTTTACAAAGAAGTGTGCAACGTGCGGTAGGTGCATAAATTCACGTCCAGCTTGTTGACATTGGTACCTTTAGTGACAATGTTTGTTTAACAGCAGAAATGGAGGTCATTGATAATGTTTCACTCATACTGTCATGTACGCAAAAAGAAGCTTTAGCCACGGGGTCATTTTGCCTTTATCAAATGGCGGCACTTAAAATGTAATTTCATGCTGTATTCTGATAAGTGTTTTTTAGCAGCTTTAATTCAATAACTGCTCATACCATTTTAAATTTACACAGAAAAGAAATTAGGACTCCTACAGACCTGTTGTTTGAGTCGTGTATGTCTGGCTTTTTCTGTAGCTCTAAACAATTTTTTTAATTTAATTAGTAGTTTAACTATTTTTTCTCATCAAAATTAATTAATTCATTGAAAATGAAACTTTACTTGGAACTATCTATAAGAACACGCCTGTCACGTTTCTGCAGTGACGAATAACTTTGTATCGAATTCTGAGGTGATGATGATGATGATGATGATGATGATGATGATGATGATGATGATGATGATGATGATGATGATGAAATGATAAGAAAATGCATTTAAACACGGGATAATGTGTTTTCAGGTGATGTGCCCATCAAACATTTTCAATTGTGTTGCCGCGACACAAAGAAAGTTGATGTTTGCGATGCAGGTCGATCAAACAGAACTGACTCGTGTTCCTGATGTCATGAATTGCGTTTGGCTGTGATGATCAGGCTTGTCTCTCTGAACTCAACAGGTATTTTGTCCGTTTTAGTGAGTGGTGCTGTTTTGCGTTGATACCATAGGAACCCTGTTGGTCTGGAGACCCGAGGTTTGAGTGTTTTTGAGGGGGTGTGGGGGTGGGGTCCTGGCTGTCAGAGGACATGAGGATGAAAGGCTTGGCTGCCACTCAAACGCCACTCTTCCTGATCGGCAGTGATGTGCCAAGATGGACATCAGCACAGCCGGGGTCTCTCTGGCTACCAGCCCCGGCCTGTCCGCTCCAATGCCAACACAAAATGCACAATATCTTGTTTTAGGGGAAGGACCGCGGCGCTTTTGGCATCCGCCGTCTGCCTCGGCGTCATTTGGCTGCCGTTCTGGTGTCTCTGGGCCTCTTTTTTTTTTCATGGAGGAAACCGCATCTTCCCTGTGGGTTTTTTTCTTTTTTAAATCAGGAAAAAGCGCAGAACAAATCACTCCAAAACTTTAATGCTGGGTGCCAACGTGACCGTCAGCCCTCACCTGGCAGAATTGATGAGAGCCTTCTGATAATCCATTAAGACACGGCTAAAGGTCGCGGGGTATAAATAGCCTTCAAGGGCGCCATGCGGAGTCATCTGAGGGAAATTAAACTGAAGAGGACACCCCTCATTCATCTGGAAACATGAAGTGTTTGTCTGTTATTAAACATTTTTGTCAGGTGGCATGTGACATGGAGATAAACAGAGGGATGGACGAAATTCACAGGATTTCTTGACCTTTTCTTGACCATGACCTCATTTAAAGCTCCTGAAATGTTGTAGAAATTAGAAAGTTTTCAAGTCACGTGTCCATCTCTTGGCTTTCAGCTGCACTAAGGGAAAATATAGATACAATGCCATTCTATTTCAACCATATCTCATTTATTATTTCACCAAATAAATTTATGTTTATGAGATTTTCGAAAGCTTTTAAAAGCCCTGCAGAAATGTTCCCACTAGATTATATTCATCCTCAAACAAAATAAGATTATTAATAAAACTATTTGTTCGGATAAGACTGTGTTCACAAGCAATCTTAACTTTTAAATGTTTGTCTGGAACAATAGGAACATAACATCCCAAAAGCTTCTTCTTCATTTAAAAAGGTTCAGTTAATAATAAGTCAACATGATTTGTACTTAAGTGTCTACAACACACTGATCCTTTTGACTGCGCCAAGTTGATTTTAACACTTTCGTATTTTGAGGTTGTTTTGCATTATTTATATTGTAATGTGTTTTTTTTATTTTGTCAACCCCCTGTGTGAATTTGAATTTAAGCATGAATAATTATATTAAATTAAGTGTGCATTAATAAATCTTTAATACCTTAATACAAAACACAAAATTACTTTTCTTATCTATCTTTGCTATAAACAAAGCACCAAATGCAAATATTTAGTCTATGATTCACACATATGCCATAAATATACAAAAGTAAATGTAACATTTATATGATGTTCAATTAAAATAGTGCTTATAAGATCCGGTTTGGATTGTTTAAACAGTGACAGAAGTGTTTTGTAAGTCTCTCACTCAGATGAATATTGAGCCTGGATTGCAGTTTGTTGATAATCGACTGTTTCCGAGTGTGTTTGTGGATAAGAACAAAAAAAAGGTCCCAACACAGCGAGCCAATCCTCACAACCATGTCCAAACTCACCGGCATGCAGTTTGACCGAACATCTTGGCTCTGAGTGACAAGAGAGGCAGATGGTGCTCATGGCTGATGTTCAAAACCCTCCACACACACACACACACACACACACACACACACACACACACACACACACACACACACACACACACACACACACACACACACACACTCTGGTCCATGTTCTCTGCCAGCCCTCTGGGTGCTGTGGCTGCCTCTACATTCACCATGCAATATGTTTGGACGACACACACACACACACACACACACACACACACACACACACACACACACAAACACACTCTCTCTCTCTCTCTCTCTCTCTCTCTCTCTCTCTCAGAATGCAGCTTCACTTTATTCCACAGAGTCGTCAGTCAGAGCTCTTATTGGACCGGTACTTAATGAAGTTCAGCTCAGAGCCAGGGGGAAATCCTGCTCTGATTGGCAGGTGTCATTATTGTGTGGTTCTGGTCAACTGTTCTGCTTCACAGTGATGGTGTGCATTTGGTTTGCAGTTTTGCCCTCAAGTACTCAGGAACCTCTTCAAACTTCCCTCAAAACCCTCACAGGCACCCCTGGAACTTCCTCAATGACGCTGGATCTCTAATTTTTCCTCAAAGACCTCCCGGACCCTCAAAGGACTACAACTTTTGGTATAAGAATTAGATTAAATGTTTATAATTCCTTATATCCCCATGAACCTCCGCAGTGACTTCCAAGAATCTCTTCAAGTACTAAAAAAAAAACCTCTGGAACTTCCTAAATGACAATTTGAGTTTCCACTGAACCTCTGGTACCTTCGCAAGGACCCTGAAAACCAATACAAGACTCCAGGTACCTCATCAAGGAGGCCCCTAAAGAATCCCTGGATCACTTCAAGGATCAAGCAAGGGTCTCTTGTACATTACCATGGTCCCAAAATGAGTCTCATTTTCTGTACACCTGGTACTGTACCTTTTTAAAAACTGGTCCTGGTTACCTTTCAAGGACAGATGACACCTATACCACAGTCCAATGAACCCTCTGAAGAATCCAAGGAGCCCTGGAATCCCCTCCAGGACATTGGGAATATTTTAAAGGTCTCCTGGAAGCCCCTCAAAAGCCAATTATTCCTCTTCCAGAACCCATTGCACCTCCTCAAGGACCTCTGGTTTTACCCTTCTTAAGTCAGGTGTCTGTTTTTAATCATAAAGCCATCTCTCATGTATATATATTAACCTCAAACACAGTTCAACTCAACAGTTTTACCTGTGTTCTTTATTAGAGCTCAAAGTAAACTAAAAAGCAGGTAAACATAGCAACAGTTCGGATGCTTCAGGCTCGGTTACTTAACTGACAGGTGGAACTAACTCCATAATGTGAAACGGACTACAAACATTAAATCAAACATGGGAGGAAAACTAAACAAGCCTCCTCTTGTTCCACTACTTTTTCTCTGCCGTGTCATGGTTTAAGAGCGTGACATGAAGTGTGACCGCCCTTGATCATTGAGACACAACTGCTCATATTTAGACAAAATATAACGTTTGACATCTCATCGTTTAATAGATTATTCAGCTGAGCGTCTGCAGCAGACACGTTTGTTCCTCTCCAGTGTCTGCTGGAGAACAATGAAGTCATTATTGCACTGATTTGTTTCTTCTGCCCAGTGAACCAGATGCCTGGATGATCTGTGTGTCTCTAATTGTCGGAGCACGTGTCCAGCAGGTCCTTATTACTGTTCTCGTGCTGCATTCGGGGGCACACGGCAGAGGTCTGTACATTGGAGCATTCTGCTTCAAAGTAGTGAAAGGTTTCAGGAAATAAGATAAGATTCCACTTGTTTTTCTTTCTTTTTTTGTCTCTTGACTTCCATTTGCTATTGCTAGATACAGAGAGACTTTGTAACTAGCAGAATATTTCACTAGCCCAAATGGACAGATCCAGGAGGCATTGCCCCAACACAGAGGTCACTTGGCCCGAGCAAGCGTTAATGTTGATCCCTAATGTCATTGCAATATATGAAGACCACACTTCATATACTTTGGGTCTGGGTTTATTTTCCATGGTTTGGACCCCTTAGTTCCAATGGAAGGACAATTGTATTGTTACATCACACCATATTCTAGACCAGCGGTTTACAACCTTTTGGCCACAAGGCAGTGGCTGCTTGTCAACCTTTTTGAGTTGTAGGCAGTTCAACTTCATCTTGGGGGGCTGAGGTCAATGTCTTCTGCATTTCACAGAAAGAGAATGACATTGGCGAAGGTCTTCAAAATGATTTCCACAAACCAATATGTGACGTCACGATGACCATGTCTACTTCTATACTGTCGATGGTTCTGACCCCCCAGTTTGAAAACCACTGATACAAGTAGCTGCAGTCTTTACACTTTTTCTCAACAGTTTGTTTGTCCCCATTGTAACCCCCCCCCCAGTACACACAGCTAGCCCCATAAAGAAATGTTGTTGGTGTGGAAGAACTTGACTGGTCTGCTTCAACAAATGGGTTCATACCATCTCCGGTGTTTCTGATTCATGCAGTGTTTAATGGTATCTGCTATATAATATGAACGTGCACATGAAGATTGTTCCCTTTTGATATAAAACTGTTAACTCCTGTGGGCTCGGCTCTGTGGGGCTCTGGCTGAGTTTCAAAACTCCATTGTGCCTTATTTCCCGAGAAATATTGTCGTCACCATCAGCGCCGATCTTCCGTTGGATCGTCAACAGGGAGGTTCTGCCAGAATTGAGAAAACAGGTTAACTGGCTCAGTGAATCAGTTAATACATTTCGCCCATTCACACTTCATACTGTGAGCAATATATGCATTGACCGCAGGAGGAATGAAGGAGGCCGTGTGGTATTTGTTTCTCTGTGTGGTTCTCCCTCCGCTGTCCCAACCACCTGGATCACAAAGGCATCTGACAGCAATCAGGACGAGGGGGGAAAAACGCATGAAAACAAACACTGTTGTTTGGAGCTCAAGCTTCCTGGCTTTTGTCAAATGCCCCGTGCTCCACATCGTCTAATGTTCTGCAAGAGCAGATGCTGCAGAGCTAAACATTTTTAAATGAGGGGAGGAATAATGCGAGAAAACACGGGAGACTGCGCGGACATGGTCTCTTGGACAGAGGAGGAGGAGAGCACAAATAACAACCGGGTCATTTCACATGGCTGATGTGGTGACTGTGGTAGTGGGAGGATCGCTGGCGTAGCATCCCTGTCAATGTGTCTTCATATGGACACTTTAGCTTCACTGAGCTTCAGCGGGACAGTCAGCCAGCCAGGCGACGGGTGGATGGGATGGCAGGGTGGGTGGATGAGAGGGTGGATGCAGTGCTGGGTGGCAGGGTGCTGCTGCTGTGACGCCCAGGGGCGCCGCTGAGCTCCACAAAGAGGGATGGGGGGGTGAAAGAAAAACAGATGTTGACAATCAGGTCCTCCCCCCCCCCCACCCCACCCCCTTCTCTCTCTTTCTGGTTAGTGAGAGGAAGGAAGTGAAATGCAGATATTTGGGTAACTTATTGGATTTTGGGGATAAATTGGAGAAACGTGCCGGGGCTCGTTCTGTTGACAGGATCCTGACTGAAGAACCAACATGCTGCTGGGGGTTTGTGTCCCTGTTTGGTCCACATGAGAGGTTTTTACACGCTTCTCGGTAATGCTGCCTACATTGTCGGAAAACAATGTGATACTGTGATATTTCCTCAAACTATACAGACGGTGAATTGCGAAGACATCCCTTTATTTTTACATCATTTATAAGCATTTGCATTGGATAGTAATTAGTAGGTAAGTTTATCAACATGGAGCTGCCTCTCCGTTTTAAGACTTTCTCTGAAAAATTAGGTTCAAGGCCGGATACAGTTTCTGTTGGGCCACAGGGCAGAAATGAGCTGTAGCCATTTCATTATTTATAAAACTCAAGAGAACATGAAGACACCCTGGTCTGCATAATAATCGCATGTGAATATTAATTTGATACTCTGATCTGCACCTGTACAAAGTATCTGACGCACTTCATTTGCATGAAGACAAATGAGCCAAACTGATTTTGTAGTTCAACATCAATTCTTTCTTTTGTTTTTGCAGGAACACAAAACCACGACAGCAGGAAGAGACGCCTCATGGTCTGTGAGTAGAAACCTGTAGAATCAGATTCAGTCAAAATAAAAACAAAAAAAAACATCAGTACTGATTTCTGTCAACTTTCCTCCTCAAGTTAGAATTGTAACCCAGAAACACAACACTGCCTCCTACTGGGAGCTAAATAAATGACCAGCATTGGGAACAACATGTTCACTGTATACAGTTTAGTTTCTACATTAGGGATATCACACACAGTAAAAATAAATAGAAACATTTATTTTACACATGAAGTCGACGCAAAACAGATATTTTGCTTGGATAAAAGATTATGTTAGATTATGTATTTGAGTGTTCAAACTACACACTCAAAACATTACTTTTAACACCTATAAATGATGACAGATATTGAAACACAACTATTAAATGTAATAAAATAAATCCGACATGAATAATTCCTACAATTATGTAGAAATAGAGTAAATTATAGACATACCATCATATTAATATTACTATACTATTGATACAGCGCCATAAAAAACAGATTCCATCTGCATCTCATTCTTAAGTTTTTATTTGTTCTTTTTATAAATGCATGAATTACATACATTAAAAAATTACATACATTTAAAAAATATATATTTTATGAAATGTCACTAGAAATCAAAATGTTCAAACTTTCAAAATCGGACACAGTTAGAAAGTAGCTGGTGAAGAAAGGTGAAGAGAAAGTGGAACATTTAGAAGCATATAGCAGAGTAAATGTTTGACTAAAATGCTAAATGTTTATTTCATTGGGGTAAATCTATCTCTGTGTAAATTATCATATATTTGAACAACTTTATAAGCTAATAGTTCAGTATCTTCTCCCAGTTCTGCATGTTAAGTGGTTAAATTGTTCGTGGTTAATGTTGGCTCCAACTAAGCTTTATTATATTTAGCTGACAAAATATTAAGGTTCAGGTTAGCTAACGGTTTGTTCGAGAAATTTGGACAATACTATTAGCAAACAGTATATGTGTCATCTTAAACCATGTAATTCTTTATAGATATTGTTGTAGTTTTAAGAGTTTAACATTACATTACAGTTGGAGTTAGCAAAGGGATCAGTTCAGTCATATTCATTTTAACTGATGATGGAATACAATTCAGAATTTAAAATTCAAAGATAAATTGAAGTTAACGTTAGTGAATGCTTTGGTTCATTTGGCTAACAATTCATTTTAGAAGCCAATCAAAGCAGCTACTATTTCATCTTAGCAGCGAAAACCATTTAAAATCAGCTGGTATTTTATTTTAGCTGATGAAACTTTTCTAGCTCACAGTTTGCTAGAGTGGCTAAAGCTGTAAAGTTTGGTTAGCAAACAGCCATCTGTCATCTTATAAAGATCATTGATAGTTTCAAGGTGCACTGTCTAACCATATGCTCCAAAGAAATAAGGGGCGGCATTTCACCTCTTCTACCGGGTCTATACAATCTCAATACAGTCATCAGTTATTAAAGCAAATAAGCCAACTAAATAATAACAGCAAGAATACACAATTTCGTCCAGACTGCTAAAACTCTTCCTGACATGTGGTCAAAATAACACCGTTATCTTATAATCTTCACGTGTGTTAACGTTAGCCATCTTTTGTGATAACTGCTACTAACCAGGAGATGTGCGGTCGTAATTTGTTTGGCTTGGGTTCGGTTTGGCAGAGATGAGTGAATGTCTCGTGTTTTGTTTTGTCCTCGCCGCCACCGGGTAATACTTCGTCCGGAAGAAAGCAAGTAGCTGCTGTGGGGGACGGAGCTTTAGTTTGGCAGCCAGCAAAAAAACACAGCGGGCTGTTTGGAGCGCTGGGTGTAACGGCAGCAACACAAAGTTGTAGTGATCCGGCGTGGAGTCAGGGCCGTCTCTCCGTCGTTGGGGTTTGCTTCGGCTGAATTCAGCCCAACTGTAAAGGGAAAGTCTCCCAATGCTCGACTTCCTACTCCTTCTAAGTCGTGGGGAGGAGGAGGCAAGCGTGCAATCGTTTTCTTGTTTCTTCAACTTTGGACTTAGTCTAATTAAGAAACTATCATAATGTGCATGGATCGTTGGTGTATTGATACGTCCTGCTGGCAGCTCTACAGTCCTCTTGACCTTCCTGAATCAGTTTGATTCCGATTTAAAAGGTGCATAGCTGTCTAGTTTTTCTGTTTACATTAAATTAAGAAATGAGCCCAAAGCACTCACATTAATGGACAAATGTGTGTGTTGCTCGTATTTCTGAAGGTCAAAGACAGCCTTGAGGCTTGGTGTCAGGAGGGCCAGCCCCATGGCCTCCCTAAAATGTGAACATGAGTAGCTGAACATAACAAAGTGTGTTTACTAAAGTTCAGTTTATCAGCTCGTTCGCTTCTTTCGTTCATTCTGATTTATTTCAACAATTAAAGTTGTGACATTAAAGTTAGCTAACAGTATATTTTGACAGTTATTTTAGTAGCCAACCTAAGCTGCTAATATTAGATCATATAAGTAACTGTTCAGAATTATTTTAATATTTCAGCCAGAAAACAAGAATTTTTAATGAAATAAGCTGATAAATAACCTGATACTGTGATATTTCATTGTTTTAAAATCATAAATAAAGTTAAAGTTAGCTAATGTTTTTTTTTATTTTACCGGAATTAAATGGTTTAGTTAAGCAAATTTGTATTTTATTGGTTTAAACTAGATTGTGCTCACTAACAGTTCAGGTTTGTAGACTTGTTTTGCAGCTAAGCACCATCTACGTGGTTTAGCATCGCTGCTGTCCATCGGAAAACAACTGCTCAGATGGTTCCTCAGTCTTTCACGTGTAGACAGCCTTACCCCCCTGCACCCCTCCCTTCCTCCTGTTCCTCACTTCTTGGCCTGGTGTACCTTACCCCCCCCCGTCCCCCCCACGACAACCCAAGTCCCTCCGTATCTCCGGCTGAATCGCATTCCTCTGTTGGGCCGCCACAATGGGAGAACTGTTTTGATGGCGGCTCTGCTCTGGTCCAGGTATTCCCCTCTCTGATTAGGAATCTGAGCTTCACAGGCACCCCCCCGACCCCAGCCATTTATTAGCCCTTCATCTCCTCACCCCCAAACTTCAGCACAACAGACAGTGAAATGATCTAACAGGTTAAAGCACATATTTGTTGTTGTGCGACATGACGGGATGCTGCTGCGTTGGATGAGCCCCGCTGCTTTTGTCTGATCTAGGGGGAGAAAAAAAACTCATGTCATTCCAGTCTTGGTTTGGAAAAGGTCTCGTGCTTCTGTTTGAGTTGAACAACTTCCAACCACAAATTATATTATGAAAGCTTCTCAAAACTAAAACATCCGGTGGTTAGTTGTAAAACAGCGCTGAGTTCATAGGCTAGACTTTGTGTCAGGAAATGATTATATATGAACCATTTTTCAATTGCATTTTCACAAAGAATTTCAAAGCAAGAGATCTCCAGAAGGACATACTGGACACTATTGTAGGGAGGTTGATCCCATGTACAGTATCCCATTAAACATATTTATATGGTGATTTGAAAAACAATTTACATTTTGAAAGTAATTTTCACTGGACAATAAAAGTATACAATTATAAACATTATGAATAATACAGTAAAAACATGGTTTGACCTAACCATGTCTCCTTTGTAACATCTTCCTTCTTTTTTCCAACAAAACCTTTTTTCCTTCACTGTATGACCTACTTATAATCCTGAGATTCCAAATGTGGTTATATACATGTATCTATCTTTATATATATATATATATATATATATATATATATATATATATATATATATATATATATATATATATATATATATAATCAGTTGTAGTTTCACTACATTTCAGAAGGAAATATTGTTTAACATTTTCCAGTTGTAAGTAACTAAAAATATTATTTATGAATAACAAATAATTAACTAATGCTTTATAGATCAGAAAGACATTAATACACAGTAAAATTGTCACTGTCAATTTAACACTTACATTTTAACACTCAGTGAACATATGGCCACTTATCATTAGAGTTAAAGTAACACTTCATCATCATCATCATAGTGTTAACATTTCAGAGTTAACACAACTCTGGTAAGAGTTAATAAATAACACTACAAGTATTACTTATATTTGAAACTTCTCAGTGTAGAATAATAACTTTTACCAGAGTTGTGTTAACTCTGAAATGTTATCAATACGTTACATTACATTTCATTTAGATGACCATTTTACCCAAAGCGATTTACATTTATGTTACATTCATAGAGCATAGACACAGCTCCAGGGAAACATTCAGGGTCAAGTGTCTGTTTAATGGCTCAGTGTTAATGTACTCTTTCATTTTACTGTGTAGCTTTTGACTCGGTCACGTTAGCCGTCTGCAATTCGATATTTCAAGACTCTATATCTTGACTGTAAGTTGAACTCAGAATAGAGTTATTCTAATATGTTGCTTTAGCTGAAATATCAACATTTGATATAAAAAAGGGATTTAGATAAATTCTTTCTAGAAAGCGCATGATGAAGCTCAATTTGAAAGGAGGAGGAGGGGGCGGAGCTTTCCAGAGTAACAGTGAACGTTGTCACCAACATGAAGGTTTGACTCTTGCTCTAGTTGTAATGACTCTGACAAAGTCAATTCACTTTAACAATTTATATTTTACACAACATGTTTAACTCTGAATGTGTACACCAACACTGGGGGCTAGTGTTGCAATAACTCTGAAAGAGTCAATATACTTTGACACTGAATGTTTAACACTGGGGAATTTACTGTGCAACAATCACTTTGTGTTGTCTTTAAGCTCCATATATACATCGTCCTTCTTTAAGTTTCAGGAAGACTCCTAGTAGCAGAACATCTGGACCAATATTTTCAAATGAATAGTGAGATTTAGATAAAACTGTAATGAAATACCACAAGTGACTTAAAATAACTTAAAAAAAGACATGTAAGATCTTCTAATAATGACAATTAATTAAATATAACATATATTTGTCATACTTTGTGACATACTCTTCTTATTAATGACTTAAAACTGACCCATGAAGCCTGAGTTAATGATCTATTAACATTAATAAGGACATTAAAATGTGTTTCCAAATATTTAAAATGTTTCTCTACTCCACTTCTGGTCACAAGTTACTAAGCATGTACCCACCAAAGTGGTGAAACTAGCTCCATCTCTAGAGGATGTTCTCGTATCATTATGTAACTCTTATGTGGAGTTTTTTTCTCTCGTGTTTTTACTTTTTACTTGTAAATCCATTTTCTACGGCTACTTTGACTTCTTCCACGTCTCCATGAGACACAAATGTAAGCTGTGAGTTAATGAGTTAAGGTTGAAAATGAGACTTACTGATGGAGCGGTGCTTTGCACCCCTTCCTGGACGGCGCTCTCCGAGCCTCCACCGATCTTTCAGCCAAAACACGTTTCTCTTCTGGAGGATGGATGGAGGGATTCAGGAGAGGGAGAGAGGAAAAAGGATGGAAACCCCAAAATAAAACCAAGCACAATAGTGTAGTGAGCAGTTCCATGTGATTGTCATGTGTCGCTTTGGATAAAAGTGTCAGCTAAATGACATGTAATGTAATGTAATGTGGAGCGTCAGCCCTCACCCCCCCCCCCCCTTCTCTACCTGCCTCTGTCCTCTTAAAGTGAGCATTAAAAAAACAATAGAAGTTGTTTGGAGTCAGTTCAGTTTAGCATCTTCTTCTTCTTCTTCTTCTTCTTCTTCTTCTTCTTCTTCTTCTTCTTCTTCTTCTTCTTCTTCTTCTTCTGGTGACGATGATGATAAGGAACAAGCCCTAATTATACCCAAGGAGGAAGATCACAAAAAAAAGCAGGGAGAAGCGACCCGAGGCGTACGCTGATGCGGAAAAAAGGCTCATCATTCTGGTCTGCTGTGTGTGTGTGTGTGTGTGTGTGTGTGTGTGTGTGTGTGTGTGTGTGTGAGAGAGAGAGAGAGAGTGTGTGTGTGTGTGTGTGTGAGAGAGGGGGTGTGTGTTTTCCCTCTCTGAGCAGATGACTGCCGCTCACCTTGCCACGGGGTCTGAATGAGATTGGTTCATTGTCAAGGAGCTTTTTTTTCTTTTTTTTTACCCATGATTCCATATGGTATGGAGCGGGCTACATGTTGCCCAACATGCCAGTGCAAATGTTTTCTCAATTAGGTGTCTTATCTCCGGTGAGTGCGCTCGCATCAGATGAAGCTTGCTGACAGCGTAATGGCAGGGAAAACCTCGGAAGGCTCCATCAAATGGCAGCTCTGCTACGACATCTCAGCCAGGACCTGGTGGATGGTAAGTTGGCACCACATTTTATCTTTTTTTTCTTCTTTTTTCTCGTCTTTCTCGCTTTCTTTTTCTTCCTTTTTCCGTCAGCTAAAAGAGAGACATTCTCTCCTCCTCTTCCTCCTTCTTGTTTCTTTGAAAGCAGCTTTGTGTTTGATTGATTTTTTTGTTTTGTGACCCGCTCGGATTGTTTGTTTGGTTGGTTTTTGTTTGTGGTATCTGTCGGGGTCCGGTTCCTCTGTCGCTGTCCCAGCCCCCCCCCACCCACACGCACACACACACACACACACACCTCTCTCGCTGTGCCCCCCTTCCTCGTCTCGTCCCGTGAGCGGACGGGTGCCAGCTCAGGTCTCCAGCCGCGGACCGGCGGAGAGGCGGAGGAGGGGATGGGGGGTGGGGGGAGGGGGGGTGGGGGATGGCTGTTCATTCTGTTCATCCCGTCCTTCTGCCGTCGAGCCTCCTTTGCTCTGACTCCATCTAATTAAAGCGAGAAACTTCTGCTTTTGTTTTTTCGGTTCCGTTCACACCCGTCTCCGCGGTGGTGGTCCCGGGACGCGCCGGTTTGAAGTGCTGGGGCCACGTTAAGCAGCTTGTCGTGGTCAGCGAGGCCAGCCGACCTTTGACACCCCTGTCTCTGCTGTGGTGGCTGAAGTGGAGAATAAAGAGAGAAGGGGGAGTCGGGGAGGGTGAAGGGGGTCCGAGCAGGGAAAGAGAAGCTGGCAGACAGACGGGGGGTTGAGGGGCAGTTTGGTGACTCCGCTGAGAGATGGCGAGGGGGCTGGAGGGAGAGTCTTTCTGGTGGTTCACAATAGTCTATTGTGGCCGGCTCGTTCCCAAATAAGCCGGCGAGATGAAAGGGCTCCCGGAGACAAGAGAGTTCGTTAGAGGACAGCTCATTATCACCGGGAGCATTTAACACTTTTCATTAGACTTCTGGTGGACGGGCGCCGCAGGTTCCTCTCCTCCTCCCTCAGCCTTGGTGAAAAAAATGAAGGAAAAAGAGTTTGTGTTGCCAAAGAGACAAAGGCGGCTTTATCCTCTCCGTAACAGAACCGTGAACTTTGTGAATTCCTCTCGGTCAAATCAAAACCACCAGCCCCCCCTCCCCCAGTCCCCGTGCCCTAAACACACAGAACACACTTTCTCCGTGTGGCGAGCACCCCGTGGACGCTCATGGGAGGTTTGTTACTCTGCCGTCCGCTGCCACTTAGGGTCCGACGAGTGTGTGTATGTGTGTGTGTGTGTGTGCGTTTGTGTGTGTGTGGGCAGGAGTTCTGAGTGTGCTGGTCGGCTCAGCTGCAGGTGAATTTTTTGTTCAAATTGCTCAGTTTGTTTTGTGATTTTTTATCCCCTTCATCAAAAGATAATTCATATTTTGACGGTGACCAATTAGTCAAGTGCCAACTGCCGCCTGAGCCAGAACACTTTATTGTTGTTAATATTTCTTCAGGTTAAAGACACAGAATTGACAGTTATGATGTGACTTTTTAAAAGGTTTTTAGAATATAACAAAATCTGAACTTTAAAAATATCTCTGTCTTTAAATTCTAAATGTCCTCTAAACCAGACGTGTATACTCTTTGCGTTTAAAAATGGTATTAACATTTTTTAAAATCCTAATTAAAAATATATCTCAGAGTGTCTTTTAAGTACTCATACTTTTATTGTTCCGGTTATTTGTACTTCTTAAAAAAATGTTAGCTTCATAGTAAATGATGTACTTATATAATGAAATACAAATATACTTATGTACATAAAACAAATATTTTTTTACAAACGAAACATTTCAGGAAATATAAATTTCTAATTAATTTGATTTGAAACCTAAAATATTTTTCTTACTGATAGAAAAACAGGGATCTCTCAAATAAAATAATAGTAATAATCGTAATAATAAAAAAACGTCTCTATTATAATTCCAACACTCTATCAGACACAGACAAAGACGTTGTGAACGGTTTCATGAACTCATTGAGACGTCAGTGCTGCTCCTCTAAATGATCATAGCGGGTAATTAGTTGGACATAAATCCGTCCGGGCTTCAACATCAGAGTCTGAAGCAGCGGAGAAGGTTAAAGTGGCTGAGAGCACAAAAAGGATTATCTGCTTAAAATCGGGGGGGAAACAGCTGTGATGATTTCCGTCGGGTCGTTTCAAGGAAACGGATCAGTTTTTTAGATTTAGAGTTTTATTGGATTTTAGCTTTTTAATCTCATTTATATTGTCATTTTATAAAATTACAATAAATGCGATGAAAACGTCTGTTTGCTGATTTTATTTGTTTTACTCATGTGATGTAAAAATTATGGTATTGATATTAATGAGGCCAAATGGAAGCAGTTTTGTCATTTAGGCTCACTTGCATTAAAAACCATGAAAAATAACATTTTGCATGCTTTTAAATATCATAGAAAATATAAAGTGTGTCATTCTTTAACATATCCAGAATTATTCACATCATGGTTTAGTTAGTTAGTTATTTAAAAAAGCTGCACAATAATGTTTTCTCAAAAAAATGTTTATATATATACAGTATATATATATATATATATATATATATATATATATATGTATATTAATATGTGTTTTACTGCACCGATGTGATCCACATCTAAATTTGTATCAATATATTTTCTGATACCTAAACATTTTCTTTTTTTATGCCTCCTTGTTCTGCATTTTATCTTTTTTTGTTTTTTAACATTTCGTCTGAACATTTAAGGTTAATCCCTCTGCGTTCCGGCCTTTATGCATCGCTACACATCCAGTACATCTATTCTTAAAATTAAACGCATTAATAATCACAGTTGAATCGCTGCCAGTTTGTTTGCATGTTGCATCCCGGATCTTCCGGCTTACAGAAAAAAGGCTGTGAAACGCCGAGCCGTCTTCAGCCGAGCAACAGTAAACACACTCCAGTGTAATCACATCTTTTAAATATTAACATGCCACAGTGGGAAGTTGGAGAGCCCAGAAGACACACTTAGAAACCACCAGCGACACAATAATAATAATCAAGCTGCTGTCCTGAGCACAACATGAGATTGTGTGCCTCGTTAAATTATTACTTTAAAAAAAATACAACCAATACAAATATTGCATTTGAATTGGCATAAGATGCATGTGGAGTAGGACAAGGACTGTGTGTGTGTGTGTGCGTGTGTGTGTGTGTGTGTGTGTGTGTGTGTGTGTGTGTATGTGTGTGTGCACCACAGGGGTTAATAGGATTTCTGCGCCACTACAAGGGATGGTCCCATAATCCCCCCCCCAAAAAAATAAATAAATAAATAAATAAATAAACTTGATTTTCAGCTATAAAGTGTATGTGATTTCAGATATTTGAAGACAAAATAATTATAATATATACACACCCAACTAACTATGTATATTTAATATATATATATATATATATATATATATATATATATATATATATATATATATATATATATACATAGCTTTTTATTTGTTTAACCTTTCGGGTTGGTTTTATTGTTTAAATCCTTAACTGACAAAAAAATATTTGTCCCGGACGACGCAGAAGTAATCGGTGTCTTTCTGATTTGTAGTGAAAATAAATGAATGAATACTAGTAAGAACGTGAAACACTAAATACGCAGCCAAGATAATGAGAATCTTAAAGCATTGTCTGTAAATGGCTCGCTGACAAAAAAGGTGGTGTACCTCCCTTCTCTCACATCCTCATCCTGACACTGATGGATGGGTGGATGGATGGATGGGTGGATGGATGGGTGGGTGGATGCATGTGTGGGTCAGTAAAGAGCCAGATGCCTCTGTTTCTTTTCAGTTTAATATCTCTTTTTTTATCGTGACCACCATCATGTCACAACCAAAGATGTAGTATTTCGCAACACTTTCGGTTCCTGCTTTTGTATTTGTAAAGAGTCGCCTGATGATCCATTAACATCTAACAGAGTTCATATGAGCTGAGGAATCTTTCAGTTGACAGGCATCGGATGTGCAAGCTGCCATCTGCAGCGTCAGAAATGCTGCATGTGAGCGTTGGAGTGGACCAACGTAGTCCTGGAGACGTGCAGGAGGCTCCGTGCTGGTGGTCTGTGTGAAGTCTGGTTCGTTAGTCGGACTCTCAGAGGGGCCGGAATGAGCTCGCTGGAGGAAAACCTGGAAGGGAAACACGGCAGAGCAGAAAGAGGCCAAAAGGGATGTGTCTGTCTTCCTTCACAACAGCCAACATCAGTCATATGAAGGTATTTGTATGAAGTGAGAGACAATTGCTGTAAAAAAAACACAATTTGTATTTGTATTTCAAGTGTATCTCTTCTGATGGAGGGACACTAACAGTTTCTCCTCGCTCCAAACTCGACCTTGCTGTAGTTCATAGTTTGATCAGCTGATGGAAATTAGTCACATTTTCACACTCATTTTCCATTTTCAGCACCGCTGCGTTCACACTAACACAGTAAGATTATATATATATATATATATATATATATATATATATATATATATATATATATATATATATATATATATATATATATATATATATATATATATATATATATATACACAGATGTCAATGTGTTTGCGTGTTTCAGAGGGAGTGTCATATTGTGGAGAAGATGTTTCCAATTTCGGAGGCGGCCATGAGCGGTAGAGATGATTAGAGAAGAGGAAATTGGTGGATTAGAATTGTCTGCTTGAATTTCCTGAGTCCACCGTGTGCTCTCGCTCGCCCACCTTTCTCTCTCGCTCACTCTCTCCGTGACCGTCCGTTCGTCCTGGCGGTCTCTCGTCCTCCCGCCGTCCTCCTGCGGCGCGGAAAAGTGTGAGGACACGCCGAGTCCTCGTGTCCTCGAGGCCCCCCCACCGTGTCCTCGTGTCCTCGAGGCCCCCCCACCGAGTCCTCGTGTCCTCGAGGCCCCCCCACCGTGTCCTCGTGTCCTCGAGGCCCCCCCACCGAGTCCTCGTGTCCTCGAGGCCCCCCACCAGTCCGTGTCCTCGAGGCCCCCCCACCGAGTCCTCGTGTCCTCGGGGCCCCCACCGAGTCCTCGTGTCCTCGAGGCCCCCCACCGAGTCCTCGTGTCCTCGAGGCCCCCCACCGTGTCCTTGTGTCCTCGGGCCCCCACCGTCCTCGAGGCCCACCGTGTCCTCGAGGCCCCCCACCGAGTCCTCGTGTCCTCGAGGCCCCCACCCGTGTCTCCGAGGCCCCCCACCGTGTCCTCGAGGCCCCTTCACCGAGTCCTCGTGTCCTCGAGGCCCCCCCACCGAGTCCTCGTGTCCTCGAGGCCCCCCCACCGTGTCCTCGAGGCCCCCCCACCGAGTCCTTGTGTCCTCGAGGCCCCCCACCGTGTCCTCGAGGCCCCCCACCGAGTCCTCGTGTCCTCGAGGCCCCCCACCGTGTCCTCGTGTCCTCGAGGCCCCCACCGTGTCCTCGTGTCCGAGGCCCCCCACCGTGTCCTCGTGTCCTCGAGGCCCCCCACAGTCCTCGTGTCCTCGAGGCCCCCCACCGAGTCCTCGTGTCCTCGAGGCCCCCCACCGTCCTCGTGTCCTCGAGGCCCCCCACCGTGTCCTCGAGGCCCCCACCGTGTCCTCGTGTCCTCGGGGCCCCTCCACCGAGTCCTCGTGTCCTCGAGGCCCCCCACGAGTCCTCGTGTCCTCGGGCCCCCACCGTGTCCCAGTGTCCTCGAGGCCCCCACCGTCTCGTGTCCTCGAGGCCCCCCGAGTCCTCGTGTCCTCGAGGCCCCCCACGTGTCCTCGAGGCCCCCACACCGTGTCCTCGAGGCCCCCCCACCGTGTCCTCGTGTCCTCGGGGCCCCCCCACCGAGTCTCAGGCTGTCGCCGACCGGCGGACATGACTCACTCACCTTTTACCTTTCCTTTTCCTTCATGGTTCCTTTCAATCTATCCCTTTTTTGTCATTCTTTTTCCTTTCCTTCTCTTCATCGGCTTTTCCTTTTCTCTTTCCCCTACCTGGTATCTTTTCTTTGTGTATCCTACACATCTCCTGTCCTTTTATCTTCACTCGTTGTTTCCTTTTTGTTTTTCTCTATCTCTTTCCTTTCCTTTGTTATATTTATTTTCTTTCGTCTTTCCTTTTTTCTCTTCTTTTCCCTAATTTCCTTTCCCTTTTTCTCTTTATTTTTCTTTCCCTTTTCTTCTTTTCTTTCATCTCTCTCTCCATTTGTTCTTCCTCATCTTTCTCTGTGGCGTTCCTCATGGTGTATTTAACTGTTCGGATGAAATTAAACGACCCCCCGTCCCAGCGGGCTGATTTGACAGCAACAGAATCACGTTGTCAGCTTTGACTTCCTCCATGTCCGCGAGGTCCAGGGCTGGCCAGAAGTAGAACGTGTTGACCCTGCTGCTCGGTTTTCTCCGGAGAGAGCGCTCGGCTTTTCTTCTTTTTCTCTTCGGTCCAATAAGCGAGCGGAGGCTCGGGGCTGTAATATCCGCTGCTGTGCTGCTGGAGTTAGCGAGGGAAAGCTGAGCTCAAGGCGTACTGCAGGGGGAAACCCGGCCGACCCGCAGAGGTGGCCTCAGCCGTAAAGGAGGATTCAGACGTTTTATTCCCTCCACTTCTGTGGCCATGTGGTTTATCTAAATCCCCGATGGGGAGTAACATCTTCAGGGGAGCGTTGATGTCGTTATCCACCTGTCCAACATTAGAGTTCACGCTCTGACGGAGACATGTGTGACGCTGTAACGCCATGAACTGATGTTGGGTGGATGAGGTCTGGCCTCCCAAAGGTGTTGGAGCCAGTGGGGTCCTGGAAGCACCGTCACGTCGCACGCAACGTGGTGGAGAATGTCCGGCTGGACTGCCACACTTGGGAAGAGCAGCAAAGTAGTCAAATTTGAACATATTCAGTTACTATCAGTCCCATTAAACATTTTGTTAGTTCGTTTGAATTGCAAAGTGTAAACTCTTCAACCCCCTTAATTTCTAGCAGAAAATTATAATTTAAAAAATAGCCACAGAGGACATGACCTCAATGACCAAACCATGGTTGCCTCCCCTGAGAGAATCTAAAAACATATATTAAAATGGGGATCGCTCATTTATTAGTTTGAATAGTCACTTTGAGTCACTGGATGAAATGTTCCTTGATGTAAACGAGCAGCGCTGGAGGTGTGTGAGCGTGTTTCTGTGTCCAGAGGATCGTCTGCCTCTCTGGCCTCTGACCTGCTGCTGACGCCTCGCCATCACCTCGATCCAACCGAGGTGAATACAGATACAGGATACTCTCTCTCTTTCACACACACACACACACACACACACGCACACACACACACGCACACACGCTGCTGCATCACTAATTCAGGTGTATTATTATTCCAAATGAGACACGACAAGATCGATTGGTTCGAGTTGTTCTATTCTTGCGAGGACATGATGCTGACCTAAACATGAACCTAACACTAACCCTAACCCAAGTACAGATACACAAAATGTCATTACAAGAAGAGGAAAGCACTCATAACACACACACACACACACACAGGTAATAAATAACTATAGACATTAGCCCAGCTAACGGCTCGATATTTTCCAAGATGTAACAGTGCTTACATGTTAACACTTTTACTACTGGTAACTATTCCTACGACTACTTTCACATTCATTCTTATTACTGTTTTGTTCAAAGACTATTTTACCCACCCGTAATCAATCAATCCCTCACCACAGTGAAAGTAATATTAATAATAATGGTAATAAAGAAGATAAAAGTGAAAGGATAGGATAAGATCAACTAGCCATCGGCAAACGCAACAACATATCCTCAAACATGATATCTTACAACAATGTTACCCATTGTTTCCCCAAAGTTCAGTAAAACGCTTCATAACAAAAGTATACGACAAAGTTACGTCACAAATACGGAGACGTTGATTGCGTGAAATACCTTTCTTTGTTCAGGAAAGTGGCAAAGGGGCTATAAAAGGGACACTTTGATACTTTCAAATGAATCCTGAGGACACTATACGAGTGAGAGGAGCTGACATGTATCAGCTGACCCTGAGAGCAAACTTCATTTCTCGTTCAGTATTAATACGTTATACTTCAGTAAAAATGTAAACTGAGTAAGTTTACCTGCCGTGGCATATTCTCCATGTCTCCCTTTTATTTTATTTAAGTAAGTTTGGAATTCTCCCAGCAATACCCTCATATCTCCTCCTCCCTCCTCTTCATCATCATCCCCTCTTTGTCCTCCTCCTCCTCTACCTCCTGCTCCATGTCTGTTCCTCCCTGGAGAAACATGGCTACCAGCCAAGACAGCTGCTTCTTCTCCAGGCCGGTCGGTTGTTTTGTGTGTGTGTGTGTGTGTGTGTGTGTGTGTGTGTGTGTGTGTGTGTGTGTGTGTGTGTGTGTGTGTGTGTTGTGGTGGATGTCCTGCTGGGAGGAGAAACAATAGGACAGTGATGCTGATGATGATGGTGATGATGCTAATATCCCCAAACAATTTGAGGATAAGAGGTGATATTCAATACTTTTTTATTATTGTCATCAAATCCCATTTGTAGACCAGTCCGCCCCTCAGAGGACCTTTAGAAACACCTCCCAAAGGTAATTTCCTAAAGAAGGCTTTGAGACACACACACACACACACACCCACACACACACACACACACACGCTATACTAGTTAGATACCATCATGTGTGTTTGGTGGACAGGTGTATGGACAGACTGCCCCCCCTCTCTGTGAACCTAAAGGATCTGTGTTAAACAAAGTGAGCATTGTTTCACTGTGCTCTGGGTTATGGCTCTTTGCCATGTTGCGGCCCAGTATCAAACAGACACTGCTGGTTTCTACATATGCTCTCTCTCTCTCTCTCTCTTTCTCTCCATCCCGCTCTTTCTGTACTTGCATAGCAACACTGAGGAAGCAGAAACAGGTTTTTTTCATTATATAATTTGAATAGAGTGCAGATCTCCAGCGGGTGACCACCGTTGCCGTGACGTTTGAATGAAACAAGTCACCCTATCACTGCCCCCGTCTTTCCCTTGTCATGCAACCAGACTCTCGCGCAGACGGCCGTGCGTCCTCGTATTTTAGCTGCTTCTCACGAGAGTGACAAATGCTTTAGGTCAAATTTCTTAAAAAATCGGTGCATTAACATTGAGATGATGTCCAAATGAACCCTGCATTGAATAAATAAATGTTGTATGCTTGGGAATATTCATATTCCGTGAAGCTAACATTCAAACTAGCCGTGAAGCTAGAGTTCGTACTCTGTTGAAATCATTTCCCTTCTGTCTTTTGGACATAGAAATACGTCTTCGACACGCAGCATCGGTGTCCTTGGTTGTAAAACAACAGCTAAGCGACCAGCAGTTATCTCGGACAATAGTTGTGTTTGTTTGCTATTGTGTTACAGACAACTGGTGCAGAAAGATACGAAAGTACCAAATGTTCTCCTGGAGCTTTCAGTCACATCTCATGGCCTCTATCGGCACAGGAAGTTTGCTCAGAGGTTTTTATGATTAAAGAAAAATTCTGTGTAGATTTTGGCGACCCCCTTCCACAACAGCATTACTGTTTCTGACCACCAGAGTCCCTTTAATACAAATCTGACTTTATTGCAGCAGTGAATTAAGAATAACTTGAAATTCTCTTTTAAAGAACGACATAAAAAAAAAAGGTACGTTCCTATGTGCTCCATTAGGGTACATTATAATGTGTTATAGTTCATAAAAAACATTTATTAAATCTCAATACTATTTAGAAATACTCAATAGAAAGATTTAAAACTTAAGTTTATCAATTTTACCTTTTTAAAGTTGTTGGTAATCCCTCTGGTGGCTCGTTTTAAAAATGGTGTCCAGTTTTACTCTCCATGTATTTAACAGAACCATCGATGCACAAAAATACACCTAGGTCAGTAAATACAAGCTAAATGTATCTTCATGAAGCAGCTTCCCTAATTCAAAAGGAGCTCCACCTGCCTTGTGAAAACTGGGCTGATGCAACGGGACAAAATACTCAAGCACTGTACTCAAGTACAAATGTTTGGTCCACTACATCTCAAACATACATATACTACTTCATTACAATGATCTGACAGCTTTACTTCATGTTCATATTCAGATTATTAATTTGAAAGATATACAATATCACAACAGGTTAAACTACCAAGCAGTATACAAAGTAATTTAAATGATCTCCATCTTTACCAACTGCAACATTAATGCAATTAATCCATCAATCTTCAAAAAGGATACTTGTACTTTTGGTAGTTAAAACACATTTGGATTGTTGTTGCTTTCATTTTGACTTGAGTACGATTTTGAATGCAAGAGTATTTTTAGACAGTGGTTTTACTAGATCCAAGTACTTCTTCCACAGATGGGAGCCAATCAGAGCTGAGTCCAGCTGTGAGTCTGGCAGAGGTTATGGTCTGAAACTAGTTCAGATGAAGTATACACAATTTAAATATTCAGCCCTATAACCATAATAGCTTTGAATACAAGCCACATTTTAACGGCATCTATTTTAAACATGTCTGATCAGATGTTTGGATGTCTATGATGCAAAACCCCAATATTGTTTGTGTCTGCAGCATGAGTGTTGTTGATTGGTTGGTCTGTGTTTTTTACAGACTCACACTTTTGTGATCGTAACAGAAACAAAAAAAATGTAAACGGAATCCAGAAACACCATCTGGTATTTGGGAGCTGTGTGTGCGTGTGTTGTGTATCTTATCCTGTTTGCCGCACAGTTCTTGGTCTGCAGCCATTTGTTGTTTGGCTGCCAGCGAAGGTGTCAGTCTCCATTTAAAGGGAAGCAGCCGCTCCGGGTGTTTGCTGCTTACTGGAGTGACAGAAATGGATTTTCTCCATTTCTTTTTTTTTTTTTGTTTTTTTTGTTTTTGTTTTTGTTTTTATATCACCTGTTCTGTCACACAGCCATTGGTGCACTGACGTGGAAAGTAGCGAGGAGTTTTTACACACATGTATTCAGATGCCCCCCCCCCCCCCCTTTTAACCTTTGAGCAGCCCCTGTGAGGACCAGACGACACACCTTAAACTCTAAAACTGCACAGAGGAAGTCCATGGAGGCTAGAGGGGGGATTACTATTTGGAAATACGTCTTTTATTACAATGTAGATACATGAGGATGCAGCTTGTTCAGATACTGCTGCACATTAAAACAACGTCATACTAAATAATTATCTCTTATCACAGCAACACATCGCACCAGCTGTGGGATGCTTGGGATTGTCCCTTTAATCATCCCCCCCCCACCCCCCCACACCCCACCCCAACTTTCCACAGAAGCTGAACCATGATGCCTCTGTGACCAGTCCTAACCTATTAATGCTTTAATAACATTTTTTGTGATTAAACAATTAGACAAATAGGGGGGGGGGGAATCAAGAGTGCTACTTAGTTGATTCTGATTAGAGGCTGGAGGGATTATGTGAAGCAGCCAGATGTTTGCACATCAGCATCAGGGTGATTAGAAAGCAGCGGTCGGTGTGGCGCCTCGCAGGGACATGGACTCACTGTGGGGTCATGTGAGTCCACCAGCATGCAGAGCAAGGACAGCAATACTAACGCCACACTGGAAAAGTACTATGTTACAAGTAAGAGTAGTAATACCACACAGTAAAAAAAAGTACTGTTTCAAGTATGAGTACTAATATCACACTGTAAAAATATTTCTTCTCAGGTAAAAATACTAACACCACACTATAAAAGAAATATCTTACAAGTTCAAGTACTGAAACCACACAGTAAAAATACTCTGTCACAAATAAAAGTAGTAATACCACACTGTAAAAAAGTACTGTTTCAAGTATGAGTACTAATATCACAGTGTAAAAATACTTTTTTCTCAGGTAAAAATACTAATATCACACTCTAAAAGTTATTTTTTACAAGTACAAGTAACAATACCACATTGTAAAATACTCTGTTACAAGTAGAAGTACTAATACCACACTGTAAAACGACCTTGTTACAATTAAAACACTACTAATAACACTTTAGAATGCAATGAAAATGTTACGAAAGCAGAGGAGTAAAAAGTCCTTCGTTAAACTATTAAATATTATCTCTTTAAATACTGACTGGAAGCATTCATATAAAAGCAGGATTTTACTGTAGTCGCTGGTTGAGGTGGAGCACATTTAAAATATTAAGGTTGCTCCATATTTATTGGCGTCAGAAACAGCCTGCTGATTGTTTTGAACTTTAGGAGGTGATAACAGATCTGTCTGTAAATTATTTTTATTTTCAAAAGTGTTTTTTACCTTTGCAGAGAAACTCTGTCTTCAAGAAAGATCCGAAAACTAAGAGATTAATATCCCTCGATTTACCACACAACCACAGCTGTAGTAGTAGCCTATTGTCTTCCCTCAAACCTTTTCACATTATTAATATTTGTATAAAGAGAAGCGGGAAAGTCAGAGTAGGAATTTGAACCCTGGTAACTGTTGAAAACATTCGAGAAAAAGGTATCTTCATCTCCTCCTCCTCCTCCTCATCATCATCTCACTGCCTATGTTCCCCGCCAGCTCACTGGCACACGGAGCATAAAGTTTACGAAGTGCAGGAAAGTAGTGATCCGTGCAGTTATTAATTGAAGATCTTCCAGCTACGCATTTAATCTCCAATGCCAAGACAGATTAATTAGCATGAAATTATTTTTCGAGGAGTAAGCTGATGAAACGATGTCACGGTGGCACCATATGCCTGGACATCAGAGAGCCGTTTAACAGGGTCCAAGAAAGAAAGAAAAAAAAGAAGCATGTGAAGGAGTGTTTGTCAGCACCTCCCTCCAAGGACTCATTCATTAGCAGTAATGTGGAGCGATCACCTCTTCATCAGTGTGTGTACAAACACTCAGGTTTGTCCCGTGGCCAGACCCCCCTCCCCCCCCCCCTTATATAATTAAGTTGATTCAGAGCGGTGCCTGCGTGTGCGCCGGTCCCCATTACTTACGCCGGTGCTGTCCGGGGCGCCCGCCGACCCCGCCGAGCCCGTCGCCGTGTTGTGCCAGCGCCTCCGACAGGGGGAGCCGCTGACCCCACGACCCCTGCCCCCGAGTACGAACAGCTGGTAGGGGCATCGAGGGAGACCTCGTCCACACGCAGGAAAACACCCACTCACAGGGTCCAAGGACCTCCAGGGGTCCTTGAGAGGGTTCTGCGGGGGGGGGCTTTGTACCTGATAAACAGCCATGTTAGCTCAAATATGACAATCTGGAAATGTGATGGAACTTCATCTAGCAGGAGCGCGCCCTCCGGTTCATCCTCAGGTAAAGTCTTTGAGCTCTGTAGTTGGTTCCGTTAGCGCTGTGAGGCAATCCAGATAATGCTCCCGACCGGTTACATCCTGCCTTTAAATCGGCAACCAAGACTTAAAGATGAGTTGTACGGACAATTAGAAACATAATGACCTACATTTAGTTTTTATCAGAATCAACAGCCGTACCAAAATCGATATGAACCATCAGCGGTTGCTAAAATCTGTTAGCGTTTCATTAACCAGCTGTTTTTACAGCCTTTTCCCACCTGAGGGTCAGAACCGAGGTTCTTCTTGTGTTTTACTTGCCTAGCCGTAGTTTATTTACCGGCCACAGTTTCCATGCAACGGTATTGTTGAAAGAGATCATTGTTGAAACGTTGGCATGGATCATAGTCGCAGGTTGTGCAGAGTCGTCTAATATCCGTCGATGGGGTCGCTGCCCACCCGACTCTCCCTCCCCCCCCAACCCTGTGCAGCAGGGGGTCTCCTCTTCCTCCTGCCTGCCAGCCGGGGCGGAGAGTAGGGCAGCCGGGGCACAGAGGAGCCTGGTGGTGCCCTGATGGCGGTCAGAACGGGCCGGGCCTCGGCTACAGATGTGGTGCCAGCTTTTACCAGGGGTCACCTTGGAGAGGCCCATGGCAGCATGTCTGTCCCCCCTCACCGCACCCCCCACCCACCCACCCCAGAGCACTGCAGCTGGCTCCCTGCTTAATCCGCCACAGGGAGGGGGGGAGGGGGCACAGGAGGCCACATGGCCCGTTACATGTTTTCTACAGTAGGCCTACATACAATTTTGGTGTGTTTGTGGGGAGAAAAATGTGAATTACTGAAACAAGAAGAAGTACAGTGTCAAAGAGTGTACTGGTGGTACACATGGAGAGCACTTCACCAAAGGGTTGAGCCAGTGTTCCAGTTGTCTACACGGATCAATTTACAGAGGAGCACACGGCAGATCATGGAGCGGTGAGAAACGTCTTTTCAGTGTGAATGCTCATTATTGACCTTGGAAAAAGGCTTTCTAGCAACCACGCGCTGAACAACGGAGATCTGTTGAATGCAGAATAGTGAGAGCGTTTAACATACCAAATATGTGCACAAATACAGAGGGCTTAACAGACGAGTTTTCCATCCAAATGTTCAAAGAAAATATGCAGGAGAAAATGCAAATTAATTCTTGTTTCCATCCACTACTGATGGAGCTGGTTCTCCAGTCGGTGCCATTAAACCATCGCAGAAGAAGAAAGACAATGACACGAGTCAAGGTCATTGAAAGAGTTACAGTCAAACACAGGCCGGATCGATACGCCAACAGTGTCTGGAAACTTACTGCAACATGTCAAACTTTAACTTTTTGTGTGCTCAAAATGGACATAAAGACAAGTGGGTGGAAACGGGGCGGATGGCACGAAGACCCGAGATGAAAGGATTGGCAGCAAGTTGCAGAAACGTTGTGAGACCAGGGAGACGCTCAGAGGGAAGTGGAACCGTTGGAGTGGCATTAGTAGTGGACCTGAAACTTCCTCCATCGATGTCTGAAAGTCAGGAGAATTTAACTGCCCACTCACACACACACACACACACACACACACACACACACACACACACACACACACACACACACTTGGGCCTCCGTCCAGCTGCAGTGTGGCCCCGCAGAAGACGAAGCCGCAGATCTGCTTTCCCAAACTGGATCCGTCCTCCCTGTTAATCAGCCGTACATCTGCACGTTGCTAATCGTTTCCATCTCCCCTTCCTGACTCGCTCCCTGCTGAGGGGCTTTCACGGGCCCGTTCGGGGTTTCGCCGGAGCAACGCAGAGAGGTTTTGCTCCGTGGACATGAAGCAATCTGCTCACGGAACCTGCAGCCATTAACGGATCAACTGTAGTATTACATTTCGGCTCCGGACTGTGCGTTTCCGATACAATCACATTGATAAACGTTTGTGCGGTGCACTTACGACTCCCTAATTACACTGGTTCTGTTCCGTCTCCCCATCCTGCTGTGTAAAACCACGTACTTCCAAGTTAAATGATTATTTTATAAAGCATTATATAGATGAGGAGATGTGTGGGTAAATCCTTTTTAAAACCAGCTGGGCTTATTAAATAACACATTTTCCAATATCAAAAAACAGAAAAGGTAACATTTTAATTTTGTAGTGGAATAATTCAACTTGAAATACTTCTACACTCAGAAACACATGTAACCCTCAAGTTTAACATTATATTTTACACTTCATCAAAATGATATATAGAAGAATGAAATGCACCTGAATCACAACTTCGTTCCAAAGTAGGATTTCAATTATTTTGTAACAGTAAGTGGAGAAAAAACCTGAATTATGAATATACATTTACAATATGTATGTTGTACAATAACAGTATATAACATGTGAATATGATCTGTTTGTAAACAAAAAGAGCTGCTGAGTGTTTTTAAAACTCATATCAGTGAAACATGGCTCCAGCCTCCACACTGTTCTCCAGGGTGACCCCGACGCGGTCCAGCAGGTACAGCTGCAGGTGAGAGAGGCCTAAGACAGGACGCACTGAAACCAGAGAGGCCTGTGGGAACTTTGGTGCTGATGGTCGAGTGAGAGCATTAATGAAGCAGATTAGGTGTCCCAGTGTGGCCCCTGCAGGCCTGCAGAGGCCTTGCTCCTCCTCACTCCTCAACGTGAACCGCATCGGGGTTCTTCAGACTCGGACCAAGAAATGTTCCGCCACGGAAACGTGTTTCCACTGAGAACCGCCGTGAGTGTTTTAAGAGTCTTGTTTATTTATCTGTATTACTGGAGCGCTCACAACATCAGACAGAATCAGAGAAGGACGCTCGGGGATAGGATCAAGTTAAGCGGAGTGGACCTCGAGACGGTCACCGCCGGCCATCCAGCCGGACCTGACGGACCAATCAGGAAGAGAGGGAAGAGAACCGAGATGGAAGCTCTGCTAACCAGAGCAGCGACGGGAGGTCGGTGACGAGACGTCTTACGAGACCTGGGTCCATCTCGGCTTTCTGAACCGAGCTGCACTCGAGCGCAGGACTCGGGTCGGACTAGAGGAGGCGGAATCCGTCCACATCACCGATGCAAGCTTCTCAAACTCAGTTTAAGTTGTTATTGGAATTTTTTGGTTTTGGGATATCGGACATATTTTGTGCCCAGAGAATTGTTGCCGCGCCAGTGCATTTTGGGAATTTGCATCATAAGGAATGTGTCCTTATAATACAAATTCCCCAAATGCACTGCTGTTTTTACTTTTACTTTGTCTCGTGCAGAAAATGCGCTGCGACTGCATTTCGTTGCGTGTCCCTGAAAAGCATCAAGGATCGTCTTCAAAACAAAATGGTTCACATCAAGGGGTTTCTCCTTCAGTTAAAATACATTCACAACTATGACCTGGGGATTGAAGGATTAGGTGAGATTTAGAAAGTAATGTTCTGGTAAACGTAGAATATCAAACTGTCGTTGTTCAACGGGGGTTTCAGAGGTAGAGAGCGACCAAACTGTCCTTCGCCCTCTCTGACCCGCTGACCTCTCTGACCTCTCTGACCCCGGACACGTTTCAGATCCTGCAAACACTCTCAGCCCCGGAGTTTGTTTTCAGATGGAGCCCGCCCCATAAAAGTCCCATTTTGGGGGTGAATGGAGAGGTCTGTTAAAGAGGCCGGAGGACAATGAAATGGGATCAGCGAGCAGCGGATTTAATTAATCCAGTGAAATGAGGAAAATCAGACGAGGCTGAGACCCAGCTGGAGATCACAAACACAGCTCAGTCCTGGCACCAGAACCAGCGGGTCAGCTGGGGCTTCAGTTTCAGACGGGTCCAAACAATACCTTCATTTTTCGTATCAAGTGACCTTTGACCAACTATATTACATTTACAATTAGTTCGGGCTTTGTAGTTTGTAGGCCACTTACTAGTTATGGTGCACTTATTCCACTGTTATGGAATACAGGTAGATATTGAAAGGTATATTTAAATTAAAATACATTTTTTAATGATATTAGAGTACATGGAGACAAATAAATCAGGTAAAGTGTTTCTTCAAATACCCTTTTATTTGTTTTAAACAAAAAGTATTTTTATTCCAAGAAGTTTGTCCTGTTAAAATAATCTAAAACTGCCATATTTTCCTTTTTTTATTGGTAATGGAACAATGTGATGAAACTATATGTCAATATCTGAAAAGACATATGATTTCAACTTCTGGTACTGCAGGTACATTTTATATCAGAACAGAAAGACATTAGAAGACTTAAGGTAGTTTTTATATTTTATGGATTACCATGGAAAGTGTAATAATCAACTCATTCATAATTCATTGTTTACAACAGTGTGACTTTATGGATGTTTGTTTAGGCGGATATTTGAGCGCCATGTGAAAAAGATAAGATAAACATACACACCTTGATTAAATAAGTCCTGTCAGGCGTATTGATCCGTGAGTGACGGGTGATGAAACTGCTGAGGGACTCAAACCGACCGGGCGGATCCCGTTACCTTTAACCTCTGGCTCTGTGTCAGCCTTACAGAGGGCTTTACCTCAGCTGAGCAGCTGACGCCATAGGGGTTATCCTTCCCTAACACCTCAGCCCTTTCTCTCTCTCTCTCTCTCTCTCTCTCTCTGCAGCGCAGTAAACTGTGTCTCGTAGGAGGTCAACACAGAAACTTCTTTAAACAACTTCCAATGTGCTTTGTTTGATCGTAGGTTCTTTTTTAATTGGTTAATTGGATGCTTTTATTCTTTCTTCCTCAACTGTAGCAATCAAGACGCATGCATCATTCCACAAATAAATTACTTTCATTTTCATGCAGGCAGGTTAGGATTTTAAATGTGAGAAAAAGGAGCACACTAATCTCGGATCTGTAGTCTGTAATGCAGGTGGCCTGAGTTGACAGATTGCCGTGTTCCTCCCTAGAAAGTACAACCAAATGTCACTGTGAGAAGTTTTGAGCAATTCCGACTTCCTGTTCTGACAGAGCATTTGTTTGTGTTTCCATACAATCATTTGCCCTTTCAAATATTTTGGACCGCGAGCACCTACATGTGCCCCCCCCCTCCTCCTCCTCCTCCTCCTCCTCCTCCTCCTCCTCCTCCTCCTCCTCCTCCTCTACACTCCCCTCTCTGAACCGGTGTCAGGTAGACTCTGTAAAAGCATTGCAATGGATACCTTCCTCACCTGCTCCTTCCCCGGGACCCCTGCTGAGAGCAAGCTGTTGTTCTTTAGGCCCTCCTCCTCCTCGCCCTCCTCTTGCCCCCACCTCAACCTGAACACACCCGTCCACGCACCCCCACCCTCTCCACCACTACCTCCACGCTGTTAAACCCGCCTCTGGCCTGCCGCTTTAATTATTAACGCAGCATAAAGAATACATGCGTGCAAGTTTAACGCTCACTTTATTTGCGCCTCAATCCCGAGAGCTCGATGGGACATTCTGAGCACAGAAAAATAAAATGAAAGAAATATTTAGATATTGGGCTCAACTAATTACATGTAATTGAATTGGATGTATCATTTTGAGGAAATAAAAATCTCGGTCTGTGTCGATCATTCATTTAAAAAGCAGTCGTGTTGGGAGAGAGTTACCGGGGAAGGGTTGAACATTAGTGACGAGCACTTTCCAGGTTTGCAAATGCCTTTGTTCTTTTCATTGCAGCGTAAAGCAGACTATAATCCCCTTTTAATCTAGACATGGTGGACATCAGCATTGTATCTCCATCTTTAAATGAGAAAACCCTGCTTGTAGATATTAAATCTGTTTCTAATGAAGGTGTCCACCAAACTTAGTTTCTGAGATATCAACTAGCATAGATTTATGTTTTGAGGCTTTGGGATCGTAGAAATAGCTCTCTGTTAGCTGGCATTCTTACATTGTTTTTTAATCATATAAGAAGGGTAGGTTTCTGGACGGCCTTTTCAAAGCTTCGAGGCGATTTTGCCGTCAGCATCTTGGAATACTGCCGTCGATTGTTGTTATTTTAGCAACCAATAAACCAAAGTTACAATTTGGAATGTGGAAGAGTGACATAGAGACATATACGGCTCTGTTAGCGGCAGCGACGTGTCACTCACTGTCTCCCCTCCCTAGAGCAGAATCTATTTCACTCTAAATGGACCACAATTTACTGTTTTTCTTCCTATCTTTCTTCTCTCTTTTTGTGGCTTCCTTGGGGAATGTCTTGAGTACTTGTTCTGTTTGTATATTGTGCACAAGGACACCATTTATATCCTGCTCTAGGTACCATAGCTCGTGGGCTATTTGAGTAACATCCAAAGAATAAATGGACCAACAAAGTCCGGGAGGCAGAAGACCTGGCTACCTGGTGTGGTCCTCGTGAGATCACAGCTCATAGATTATATATAATATTTGCTTTTTGTTTAAATTAGTTCCTTGTAGGCTTTTTGGTTCCTGAGTTTGCTGAACAAATGCAGCTGAAGCAAGAGGAGGATGTTGGGGAGCAGGTCTCATTGTTTGGTATCTCTGCAGGACTGTAGCTAATAAAACTAAACTAGGCCTGAGGGGAAGCGGCTGAACTTCCTGTAGCGGTGGTATTTATTTATTCGGAGGGTCCGTTTCAGGTCTCCAGAGTCGGCCGTAAACAAAGAGCTCTCCTCCTCAGACCAGATCGCCTGTTTCACTCTTATTTATAATTCCCTGAAACCACTCTGCGTTGCAACCCGATCGCTGCGAGCTTGTGAAAACGTCGCTTTTCCTGGAGATTCGCTAAAAAGGAAGTACTCCCCTGTCCCTCTTTTTACCCCCTTCCATCCCCCCAGTTTGATTCTCGCCCCTCGGCTACTCACGCAAATAAATGCCGTTCTACTTAAACATACATGGGCTTATTAATTTAGCCTATCTGTTCCCCTCTCTGCAATCGCTTCCACGACACACAAGTTTCCTCAGACAGATTTGGCTCATGTTGCACCGATAACTGGGACACCGCGAAGAAAACAGGCGAAAATATGAAATAAACAGATGGGACAGAATGATCAGGCTTCTTCTTGCTCCTTTTCGGCCCTGCGGGGCAGCAGCAGGAGGAGATGCTGAAACCTTTGGGTTCAGAGGGGAGGAGAGTTGCATCGGCAGCACACAGGTGACCCAGAGGCCCGCGGGAGCCGGAAAGAAAACTACACCCAAAACGTTTCTTCTGATCACAGGATAGTCCCAACCCCATCACAACAACACAGTTACCACAGTGAAACCATCCGCGTAACTTTCATATAGATATATAAAATATAAACTAAAACTATGAAGACAGATGATAAAAACATTTCAGAATCATCCATTTATTTTCTTAGCGGCTTCTAATTATGTAGAGATGATGAAATAATGAGACAATATGTATTTTCTAAATAATAAAATGTCACTTTGGTATCCAAAACTGAAGATTTGAAACATGTAAGCCCTGCGTTCTGTTTGTAGTGGAAAAAAACAACAACACAACCTTTCATGTTTAAAAAAAAAAGTAATTAATACACACATTTTTTCAGGATATATTGTAAAGACCAACTGTAAAAATCTGTCGTAATTGCATCACCACAAAGCATGAACGTAACTTCACAGGATGTGGAGGTGGAGGCTCCGTCGTACGTGCGTGAATCAGAAACAGCCGAGTGACTCGCGAGGGTCGGCTCCCCTGAGGAGCACACAGCTTGGTGCTTGTTGCCGAAACATCTGGAACCCCCCCCCCCCCCCCCCCCCGCACTGTAGTGGACGAGTATGGTGGTATGATGGGTAATATTTAAGGGGAAAAGTTTGGAAGGAACTTGATTTAACCCCGAGGAACAAAGTTTTGGAAACTGCCTTCAGGGGCTGCTGGAAAGTATATTCCCCCAACAGGAAAGAAGAGCTAGAATCAAACAGGAAATGACATCTGATTCCCCTTTTAAAGTTCAAGAGAGACAAGAGAGAACATCATCAGGGATCCCAAGGAACAAATATGCTATGGGATGGGCTTTTGATGCATTTCTTACAGTCTAATAACAATAGAAGCAGAGACCACTATTATTTAATGTTGTTAAAGTGTGAAGGCCATGAAGATACTGATGTCAACATCACACACACAAACCAAATCAATCAAAAATATTCAGGCACAAAGCAGCTGTTTAAAAATATATATGACGACTCGTTCTTACAAACGTTCTCCAAATCTGTGCCAACTAAATCCTGAAGGAGCACAACCTTGAGGAGCTGGACAATGTTCTCGCTGAGGAAAGCAGGGGTCAGCAACCTTTTTGACTGGGAGAGCCATACAAGCCAAATATTTCTAAATATATTTAATTATTATTAAACACTTAAAACATATAATAAATTAAATATGCAGGTGCAGGTGACTTTTTATTTATTCCGCTCCGATGGAGAAGTGTCAACGCTGCACGTAGAGACAGTGACATGCTGCTGTGGAGACGATCAATAACAGACGTTTAGTTTAATAAAAGAACAAAGACAACTTTAAGAAAGGGACCTTAAATTACTTCTGCTGTAATCTGGCACGATAGAGAAAATTAGAGTGGCGGGCGAAGATACTTTTTTTTTTAACTCAAACTCAAACGAGCCATGTGCGTCACCGGAAGAGCCATATATGGCTCGAGAGCCAGAGGTTCCCGACCCCTGGCCTAAAGGATATAAGAAAGTGGCAATTGTTTTACACTGTCGTACTCCTACATCTAAGGATCTGAATACTTCTTCCATGCCCTCAGTATAGATGGTGGAGTTTCAGGTTCGGGACGAAGTTGGTCATTTCCCTCTTCACTTCAATACCGAGGTTACTCCCAGCTGCATCTAGTGGACGTTTGGAGTTCAACCTGCGCATGCAAAC